>VZQC01013958.1:167838-231815 GCA_009823505.1 Rhizomys pruinosus | reverse complement strand
CCTCTTCTTTTTTTTTTTTTTTTTTGGTGTTTTCGAGACAGGGTCTCCCTATAGTCCCAGCTGTCCTGGAACTCACTCTGTAGACCAGGCTGGCCTTGAACTCACAAAGATCCGCCTGCTTCTGCCTCCCAAGTGCTAGGATTAAAGGCGTGCGCCACCACGCCCGGCTCCTCCCCCTCTTCTGTATCCTAATGCAAAGATACTTGATCAGCCATTCTATTTACATTAGCTAGGAAATGGCACCTGCCTAGTTGTCTATAATCTGATGACTGGATAATGAAAATGTGGCACATATACACGATGGAATTTGAAGGTAAATGGATGGAAATGGAGAAAATTATGTTGGATGAAGTAACCTAGACACAGAAAAACAAATGAAACGTGTTCTCCTTCATAAGTGTATACTAGCCTCGGATACATCTTTTGGAGATAGCTGGGAGACTAGAATGAGGTGTTTGGGAGGCTGATGACTTAAAGGATGGGTGATACCAGGCCTGGTGGTTCACACCTTTAGTCCCAGCACTCAGGAGACAGAGGCAGGCGGATCTTTGTGAGTTCAAGGCCAGCCTGGTCTAGGTGGTGAGTTCCAGGACAGCTGGAGCTACCGGGAGACTCTGTTTCAAAAATCCGGAAAGGGGGGGGGATGGGTGATGTAGAATGTCAGGAGAATGAACATTGATATGTGGGTAATGGAGGTGGAAATATTTAAGTAGGGAAGAGGTGTGGGGATATGGGAGAAAAGCAGGTGGGGCTCGCCAAAACAATGAGGGTTTGAAAAAGCCCCATGGAAACCTACTGTCTTGTACCAAATTAAAATCTATAGTTTATATATTTAAAACTACTATATTGTACTAAACTAAAAATTATAGTTTATGTATTTAAAAAGTTTGAAGGGAGGTCTCAAAATGGAAGCAAAACACCCCAGTGCCAAAGGTGAGATATCTCCTTATGAGTTGTCGGTCAGGGAAGCTATAGAGACCCCCACAGCCATTACTCTTGAATGCCCATTAGAACTACATGACAAGAGCCAGGCAAGGTAGTGCACGCCTTTAATTCCAGCACTTGGGAGGCAGAGGCAGGTGGATCTCTGTGAGCTAAAGGCCAGCCTGGTATATGGAGTGAGTTCCAGGACAGCTGCAGCTACAGGGAGACCCTGTCTCAAAAACATAAAAGAAGAAGGAGGAGAAGGAGGAGGAGGAGGAGGAGGAGGAGGAGGAGGAGGAGGAGGACAAGAAGAAGAAGAAGAAGAAGAAGAAGAAGAAGAAGAAGAAGAAGAAGAAGAAGAAGAAGAAGAAGAAGAGAACTACATGACAATACCCTACTGCTGAAGACAGCACACACGTAGGATGCATGATACCGAGAAAGCAACCTGGAATTTGGCTGGAAGTTTCCTCCCAACCTGCTAGCTTTCACGGTGCCAGATTGTGTTATGCATGCTACAGGGGTACAAGAATCCTCAATGGTCTTGCCCAGAGCTGAATCTACAGTCTAGGAGATCTGCCAGATAGATGTGTCTAGTGCAATAGTGGCATGACTATTACAGGGACAGCCAACTCTTCTATGCCTGGATTTTAGACCTCTGCCACAGAAGAGAATCTATGCCTGGCACTGTAATATGATAAAAAATTCATGTCAGGAGAGATCATGGTCCCTAGTGGGGAACTGAATATTGTTTAGCTAAATTGACATAGTATCAAGCTGCTGATCTAAATATTTAAGCTTATACGTATAGACAAATGCTACCATTAGCCTTAATCAGTGAAGACTCAAGAGATTAAGGGGCTGAAAATAAATAACTGATGGGTACTTATCCCTAAACAATACATTTATATCGTTCCCCTAAAGGCTCAGTGAATGCTGTAGAAGAGGGGTCAGAAAGTATGCAAGAGCCAGAAGATACAGAGATTGGCTGTGAAATGTCTTTTAGATCAGACACAGCTATTGCAATCATGAGCTTTCAACAGCTGCTGATGCCTGCAATGGGTCTGGACAGAATGGGTTTGTCAACAGTCAGGCATGGATGGAGGAGGGGTTCAGGGGACCCTACACCTCACGGTTGAACTATTTGCTATTGGTATATTCAAGGAGTGGGGGACATCATTGCCTTCAATTGTGTACCCAAGTGGTGACCCCACCAGGCTCCAATGGACATTTTGAACCCAATGGCCATTCAGTTGGCCCTGGCTAAACTAAATGAGTCACACAATAAAACCAAAAGTCATGAATGTGGGAAAGGGTGGAGGGGAGGTTGACAGGGATGGGAGAGACAGAAGAGAGATAGCAGCGAGACGGGTGTGAAAGTGTCACAGAATTAATCAATAAAAACACTAGGGATGGAAAAGAAACATGTTAGCTTTCAATCATAATTAATTTAGGCAGTGATCATTGCTCACTTCTGAATGAGTCACTGGTGATAACTAGCAAAAGACATGGATTAGAAGAAAATGCAAATAGATGTTACAGTCAATAGCTATTTTGAATACGACAGCAAATTAGGTCACAGTTGATTTTAATTTTGTTTTCTCTTTTCCCTTGAGAAGGAAAAGATCAGTGAAAATTCATCTGAGCTAAATTATATAATTTATGAAGAAAGCTTTATCTTCTCATTTAGAAGCAATCAAATCATCCATAAATTAAAAGAAGGGGCAACTTTCAAAAATAAAAATAATGAGTGAGTGGTTAAGAGCACTACCTTAAAAAAAAAAAAAAAATAAATTAAAAGAAGGGGCAACTTTCAAAAATAAAAATAATGAGTGAGTGGTTAAGAGCACTACCTTAAAAAAAAAAAAAAAAGAGCGCTGGCTGCTCTTGCAGAGGACCCAGGTTCAGTTCCCAGCATTCACATTGTGGCTAACCATAACTCCAGCTCCAGGGGATCTGATACTCTCTTCTGACCTCTGCTGACATTGTACAACATAGGTGCACTTACACACATACAGGCAATAGTCTCATGCACATAAAATAAAAAATAATAAATAAAACGTTAAGAAATAATAGATTATGGAAATATTACAATTCAAATGCAGTGTTACTATTTTTCTCTTTACTTACAGCAGGTGTTATTTAAGCACTCCTCGCCCTCTGCACACTGAGAACAGGATTTTCCTTTTGTGTAAGGCTGTGTGTTTGCAAAATTTCCTCTGCAAAAAAGAGAAACTTTCATTAGCCACTAAATAATGAATGTTAAGAAGGAAAGAAGAAGCGATGGCTGTTGTTGGGTAGAAGTCTTAATGTCTTTGTACAAATAAACCATAAAGGCCTTTTTCTTTTTTACAGGATATCCCTTACATGGAGGGCAAGTTAGGATTGAATCCAATGTAATTGCATGTGAGAGCCACAGTTTTTATCATAGACACTACAATTTCTTTTGTACATAAAATACATAAAATTTGGCTTACAAGTGACAACACATTTTATGGTTTCATTTAAAAGTATGTATCTAGGATTATCTCGTGACATTTCAGAAAGATTTGACATTTATTAAGCCTCTTATTTTTTAAATCTATGCAAAAATGAAAGACTTTTAAAAAGTTCTACTTAGAATACACTAAGGGTGAAACACACTGAGTAGTACTCCACACAAGAATATGCCACAGTATATTTATACACTCAGGTTCTGGAAAATTGACTGTTCAAGTACTGGTCTCTTTTAAGTAAAAATGCTGTGAACATTTGCCTGTTTCTTTCCAGCTAATAGTGTGTAAGAATTCCAGGTCCTTCAAATCCTCTTAGCCCTTGGAAAGGCTGACTCTAGTCATTTGAATGGCTATTCAGTGGTATTTAGGGTGATTTCATAGTTTTTCTTTAATGACTAATGATCATGAGAGGTTCTTTTTTTGTTCAGGTTCTTGTTTGCTACCTAATTATCTTTGCTATGTCCAACAGTCAGCAGGACACCACCTGTGGACCGACGAGTATGCCCATGGTCTGCTTTATGCAGTTTATGAGCAAGGAATTATTTTAAAATTTTAAGGTATTATTGAAAACATAAAATCAGAAATTAATAACCGTCTATGGCTTGCTAAACTTATTATAGTCACTATTTGGCACTTTACAGGAAAAGATTTTTGATATTTTAGCTTAAACTATAAATTTTTCATAGGTGCCATTAATTAGGTAAGAGGTTTCCTTCTATTTTGAATTTATAAGACTTTTAATTTATTTTTTAATTAAAAATTATTATTATTATTAATTATTATCATTATTGAGACTGGGTCTTCCTGTATGCCCAGTTGTTCTGGAGCTCCTTATGTAACCAGGGTGGCCTCCACTTCACAGAGATCCACCTGCCTCTGCCTCCTGAGCACTGGGATTATGAGTATTTTTCTGCACGTGAGTGCCAGTGCTCACAGAGACCAAAGGCATCAAGGTTTCTCTGGAGCTGGAGTTGCATGTGGCTGTGGACTACCGAACGTGGGTGCTGAAGACTGGAGTAGGGTCCTGTAGAAGATGATCTTGCCTGCTTAAAGTCTGAATTAGGAGTGAATGTTTGTTTTTCCCTGAATCTATTGAAATGACCATGCACTCTCTATTCATGATGATTAATGTAGTGAATATCTTTAGTATTTGAGAATGCTAAATAAGCTTTATGTACCTGACCAAAAAAACAAAAACAAAAAAAGCTGGGCGTGGTGGCGCACCCCTTTAATCCTAGCACTCCGGAGGCAGAGGCAGGCTGATCTTTGTAAGTTCAAGACCAGTCTGGTCTACAGAGCGAGTTCCAGGACAGCTGGGGCTACAGGGAGACCCTGTCTCGAAAAGACAAAAACAAACAAACAAACAAAAACCAAATAAGCTTTATCTACCTGAAAAAAACTCCCTGGATAAGGTATATTATGCTTTTACGATATTGCTATATTCAATTGCTAAATTTTGTATAAGTTTTCCTTGTATGGGATATTTTCTAACTTTATTTTTCTTCTGTGTAATTTGTATCTTTTAAGGAGTTTTTCCATTTAATCCAAGTTGTAAAGTTTATTGGCACATTATTTTCATTTTGCTATATTCAGTGCTATTATCTATATCCTAATATTATTGATGCTAATCTTTTTCTTCCTACTCAAAGTGGGTTGAGATTTATTGATTTTATTGATCAATCAGCTTTGGCTTTTTGTTGATTTTTCTCAATTGTCCTTTATTTTTCATTTGTTTTATTATTTAACTTTTTAACATACTTTGGCTTTAATGTGTTCACCTCACTACTCCATTTTCTTAAGTAGACAAGGTCATCGATTGGAAACCATTCATGTTCACTGTGGACCTTTGACACCATAATTTTCCTCCTAGCCCCCGCTTTAATGGTAAACCAAACATTGGCTCATTTTTGTTGTTGTTTTCATTTTTTTTCCATTAAGTTCAAAATACTCATTTTCTATTTGATTTTCTTATTAGATTCATGATTTATTTCTAAGTTTTAATATTCAGATATTGAAAAGTTTCAAGGGCCATTATACTCTATTAAACTTTTTGTGATAGGGTCACATTGTGACTAGACAATAAAGTTTGTATGATTTTAAATCTGCTTAAATTTATTAAAATATCTTTCATAAGTCAGAATATGCCTTACCCAAGTAAATATTCCAGGTCTGTTTCAAGACTCTTGTTCTAGTATACGTTTGTATGAGTCTGTGCATGCTGTCACCACTACTCTAATTTTATATGAGCAAGTTACCAGAAGCCTGGACAACTGTCTTCTTGTGGTCATCCACCACCTCTGGCTCTTACAATTTTTCTGCCCCTTCTTCTACAATGGTTTCTCAGTCCTGGGTGGGTGAGGTTTAATTGTAGGAGTCCTATATAGGGACATACATTCGGCAGTCTCTTATTCTCTCTTTGGCCATTTGTGGCCTTCTGTAATAATTGCTCTCTGTTGCATGAGGAAGCTTCACTGGGTGAGAGTTGAAAGATATATTAACAGTCTCTCTACCCCATGTTCTGCTATGTTCCCTGAGCCTTAGGTATAGAGATTGCACTGTAAATGTGTCACTTAGGGCTGGACATCTCACAGACACTTATCCTCTGTGTTTTACCAGTTGTGGAGTTCTGTAGTAGTCTCCATCTGTTGCAATCAGAAGCTTCTTTGATAAGTGGTAAGAGTTATACTTGTCTGTAAATATAAAGATATGGGACTGGAGAGATAGCTCAGAGGTTTAGAGGACTGGCTGCTCTTGCAGAAAACCCAGGCTCAGTTCCCACTACTCAGATGATGCCTAACAACCATCTACAACTCCAGTTCTAGGGGATCTGACACTCTCTTCTGATCTCCACTGGCACTGCATGTCATGGGTTCACTTACATACATGCAGGCATACCACTCATACACATAAAATAAAAAGAAGTAAATTAAAAATGATACATATTTAGCAGACCCTAACTCTAACCCTAACCCTAACCCTAACCCTATGATTGTCTAGGGATATGACAGACATAGACATGGGTTTTCCTTTAGGATCTATGACCTCTCCAACCATGTGTATTTTGCTATGTTCACAATACCACACATGACTTCCCTCCCACTGAGCCGGTTTTAAGTCTAATTAGATACCTGTTGATTACCATCCAAGATGAAAGTGCCAGTACTTCTCCAACAGAGATAGTTTGCTGTGTCAGTCATTGTGGTTATTAGGCTTTACAACTGGGGTTGGACCACTGATTGATTTCCTCCCTTGCCTATTTAGCCTCTAATACTGAGAGCTAGTCTTTAGGAAGAGGCTTCCATGTCGGTTCCAACTCCACTTCTCCAAGTCCTGTGTCTAAAGTATGAAAAAATCCAACATAGAATTGGGGAAATGGCAAGAAGCCCTAACCTTAGCTGAGGAACTATTGACAGCTAATCAACTGGGTGAGGGAGAGTTGAGCTTCTTTAGCTAGAAGGCTGACCAGGCTCCAGTGGTTGAACTCATACCAACAGACATCTGGGACACAAACATGACTTGGTAGACCTTATAGATATTAAAGAATGCATGAAATCCAGAGGGGAGGAATCTAAATATTACTAAGATATATTGTATGATCTGAAATGCACAAAATTCTAGAAAAATGCATATTGTAAAAAAAAAAAATCTGTGTTCCACTGTCTTTGGGTGATATAGCCAGTCAGTGTCAGTCAGGCCAGCTTGGTTCAGTAGAACAGACAGCTAGCTGATGATCTGTCTTTTCTTTTTTCTTTCTTCTTTTCTTTTCTTTCTGTTTTACTTTCCCTTTTTCTTTTCTTTCTCCTTTTCCTGCCCTTATTTTCTATACCTTTTTCTCCCCCTTTTTTCTAAAGTCTGAGTTTTTATTTTTACTTTATTTATAAATTTTAGAAAAAAACATTTTATTATTTATTATTATTATTTTATTTTTTTCCTTCTTTTTGAGACAGGGTCTCCCCATAGCCCCAGCTGGCCTGGAACTCACAGAGATCCGCCTGCCTCTGCCTTCCGAGTGCTAGAGTCAAAGCCATGTGCCACTACGCCTGGATTAAAGATGGTTCTTAGCCACCATGTGGGTGCTGGGAATTGAACCTGGGTCCTCTGGTAGAGCAGTCAGTGCTCATAACCACTGAGCCATCTCTCCAGCCCCTACTTATTATTTTTATATGTATGAGTGTATTGCTTGCATGTAGGTAGGTGCACCTGTGACGTGTAATGCCCATGAAAGTCAGAGGAAGGTGTCAAATCCCCTGGACCTGGAGTTACAGAGGGTTGTTAGCCACCATGTGGGTGCTGAGAATTGAACCCAGGTCCTCTGTAAGAGCAGCCAGTGCACTTAACTGCTGAGCCATCTCTCCAGCCCTGAAAACCCAAGTTTGTGTTGTGTTCATTTTCATCAAATCCTGAGCATTAATCTACTTTCTTTTCAAATCCAGTGATTAATCTTCTTGAAAGAAAATTGAAAATACATGCTAGCGGTTGTGTGATTTCTTTGATATAAATAAAAACTTTATTCTACCTTAACTGTTTAATAACCTTAACTAACCTAAGGTCATGTTTATCATTCTTACTTTTGCTACTCAGTGAAAAGAGGCTGAAGAAAACACATAAAGCAAGATACATATTTCCATCTCTCCGTCGTCTTTTTGGCATATATTACCTTCCTTTATTTGGTCTTTTTTAATTTGAACTTTTCATACATGAGTACTATGTTTATAATATTTCTACCCCTGCCCCCTTTCCACCCTCTAAATCACCCCCTGTTCCCCTAACACACACACTCTTGCTCTCAATTTCTTGTCCTCTTCCTGAATTATTAATTATATATGTAAATGTAAATAGTAGTGTTAGTATGTACATGTGTTTAGGACTGACCACTTGGGATTCTTAGGAGGCTCATCCATGTAGAAAATTGTTTCTCCCTCTCTCAAAAGCCATTAATTGCTGGTAGCTCTCCATCTAGGGTTGCAAACTTGTAAAATTTCCTCTATCCACATTGACTCGCTAAATGGTTTCATTACAGTTTTTTTTTGGTGGGGGGCAACCTTATTGTTGAGATTTCATGGACACAGCTTCCCTATCTTGTCTAGAGACTCTACCTAGCAACAGGTATCCTGGACCTCTGGCTCTTAGGTCTTTCCAGCCCCTCTTCTGCTGCGATCCCTGAGTCTTAGGTGTATGGTTTGCCTTGTAGTTGTATCAGTTGGTGCTGGGAACCCATAGTCACCTATTCTCTGCATTAATACAACTGTGGCTTTCTGTAATCATCTTTACCTGTTGCCAAAAGAAGCTTCTTTTGATGAGGGATGAGAGCTACACTTATCTGTGGGTTTCTGGATAGGTATTGAGAATACAGTTAGATATTGTACTGGTTTAGGAAAATGGCAAATTGTAGGTTCTCCTTTAGGGTCTATGACTTCTTTTTGCCAATTCTATAGATTTTATTCTTTGTGTTTTTATTTTTCACACATTTGATCTTAATTTTTTTGTTTGTTGAAGAATTAGGTTATCAACTCTGTAAATATTCCTTTAATATTAATAGGTATTTAGGTTATAGTTCATAATTTCATTTTAAGCCTTCTTGTTATATTTATATTTTCACTTATGTATGAAATCACCCAGGGAATTTAATAAATGGTGCCTTTTCTTTTAAAAAATGGCTGTCTTTTGCACAATTTTCATTTATTTTCTCATTCCAATCATTAATCTTCTTTGAAGAAACATTTGCTAAGCCTTTTGTATTTCATTATTTAGATATTCTTGTGGCAGTTTATTTTATGTTACCTTTGTGTTCATGTATATACATATGGTGTGCAGAACAATATGGGTGTAACTCTTTAGCATACTTTTTGAGACATAGGCTCTCGCTGACCCTGAACTCAGTAATTTGATTTTACTGGTTTACCAGCAAGCCCCAGGGATCCTCCTGTCTCTGCCTACACAGTTCTGAGAAAGATAGGATTATAGGTGTATATCTCTGTGCCTGGGTTTTTAGGTGGGTGACGGGGATTGAACTCAAGTGTTCATGCTTGCACAGCAAATATTTTACTGGTTGAGCCATTGCCTAGCCTTTAGCTTTTCTAACTTAAACAGTTTTCATAATTTCTGTTCTCAAGTTTAAATAATCATGAGGAGTGATTTTTCATTTAAGTAATATTCAAATACCACTTTCTGTTTTTACTCTTCTTACCAGCATTGTAGAGGGAGATTTTTAATAGATATTTTTTTTGGTCTAGTATAAGATTCTGTTTATCTACACATTTAACAAGTTATTTCAACTGAAAATATTTTTAATATCAAAATGACTTACGTTGGTCCATAATCACATACAAATAGTCCAGTAGTCTTTCCTCCGAGATTAGGACAATTTGTAACCGCACAACCAACTTTATTTGATTTGGCCCAAACTACCTACAAGGAAAGTAATGATAAAGTAGCATATTCAAAACAATCCATACAAACAATTTATCATGAGAATATGTATAAGGTACTTGTATTACAAAAATTTACATATACATTTTCAACATTTTTCCAATATCAAACCCATTAAACAATCTTTTGTTAAAGGTATTTTCATAAGAGTAAACTAAATAATTTTTCCTCATAGATAATTATCACAAATCAAAAGAATGATATAATGGATAGCCTAATTATGCTACTATTTATTTTTAAAAATCGTGCTTTCTTATAGATGATTTAAGAAACATGCTTTGATCTCTCTATGGGCATACTATAGGATATATCAAAACCAGATGAATATTACGTCTATTCCATTTCATAAAAAATTTAAAGCTGGACATTGTCAATATGTATTGTCACCATTCTCAAACCTAAAAAAGAAAAATCATAACTTTGTCACTCTGAGACATACACATGGTAAAAAGTACATCTCATCTCCTACTCGTCAGTTCATTGTTCCTTTGACTGCATTATGATGTCTTCCAGGCAGCGATGGATGGGTTAAAATATGCCTTGCAGTCATGAAAAAGTGACTGATATATCAATTTATAAAATACTTTAATTCATTTTGTTGATAGAAATGTAAAATAAATGAAGTAAAAAAAATTCACTTGTTCAGTCAAAAAAATTTCCTTAGATTCTTTTCCAAATAGGCTGAATCAAACATTCCTTGCTTTTTTCATTTGAAGAATATAAACAAACCCATTCTATCATTGCCACAAGGAGCCAGGAATGCTCCTCACATCTTTATCTTCCCCTGTAGTTAGTTTCCCATACACATCTTCTTCCTTTGAAAAAAAAAAAAACTTACTATTCCTTGCAATTAAAAAAAACTCATCATCCTTATGGCATGTATTTTAATGAACTCCAGATATTCTTAATACATGCCTGTCCCATGTGACTTGACCAAGGTAAGTATACATTTAAAATGATAAAATCTTAAATGTAATAATAAATTTAGTAAATTTTTTAAGAAAAAAAAGTGAATTGTGTTTTCATTACTAGTTCAAGGCCTGCCTGGTCTACATAGTGAGCTCCAGGCCAGCTGGACTAAAGGGAGACCCTGTCTCAAAAAGACAAAAAAAAAAGAAGAAGAAGAAGAAGAAGCAGAGCCAAAGAACATTTAAGAACAGAGTTTTCTTTGTTTTAAATATTGTTTATTGATGTTTTATGTATTTCACCATCATTTAATCAGTTCGTGTTAGAATTTCCCCTTTCCCTTCCGCCCAAACCCGCCCACCCGCGAGTCATGGCAGTCTGCATACATGTCCTGCATCTTTTCTCTCAGCAGTCTTATTTTGTTTTATGTTTAGGAATTCTCACATTGTTCCTACTTAATTTTATATTACTCAATAAATATGAATACGATATTCCCACTTAATACTAGGCTAATTGCTAGAGTGCCCGTGAAAGTAAGTGTTGCGATGTGATTCTAGAGCCTCGTTGAGATTTATATTAAACAACATAGTTGCTTTCTCAGATTAAAGCGAAAATATGAAACAATAATTGTCGTTTAGTGTGCTTTTGTCTGGGGAATTGTGCTGTTAGCTCCCAGATGGAGTGAAGGACCATGTCACTGCTTTTTGTTTTCTGGGGCTGTGGTTACTTCACTTAGCATGAATGGTTTAGAAGAACAGGCTTTTCTTTTCTTTTTCTTTCTTTTTTTTGTTTTTTTTTGTTTTGGCGTTTTCAATACAGGGTCCCCCGTGTAGCCCAGATGCCTGGACCATACACTGGGATTCTGTAGGAGCAGGCTGGCCTCTGAACTGAGGCTGGTTCACACGGTTTCCAGTCTTGTTGCTATGTTTGTTAGAAAAGAAAGCCATTAACGGGATGTACACATTCTGCTTGTATGTAGGACAACCTGGCATGGATTCCATCTGCTTGTTCTTAGGACACCTGGACCATTGGATGTCCATTCTGCTTGTTCTTTAGGACACCCGGCAGTGGTGGAGTTCATTCTGCTTGTTCTTAGGGCAACCTGGCATTGGATTCCTTTTCTGCTTGATTATTAGGGAGCACCTGGAATGTGGAGTTCCATTCTGCTTGTTCTTAGGACAAAGGCGGCATTGGAGACAGTACCATAAGTAGTGCATCGCTTGTTGCTTAGGACAAGCCCTGGCATCGGATTCCATTCTGCTTGGCTAATCAGGAAATCCTGGCATTGGATTATCCCAAATTCATGCTTGCTATCAGGGTACACATGGCATTGGGGTTTTCATTCTGCTTGTGTCTTAGGACACCACGCAATTGGATTTTTCCATTGCGTGCTCTGGTTCTTTTTGTGCTTAGTAGGGTTAGGCAGCCCAGCTGGATAAGGATTCCATTCCTGCTGCTTGTTCTTTTTGAGGTAATGAGGAGTAAGCCGGTTGATCAAGTGACATGAAGTAGGATGTTTGTAAGAGTTACAGTCATAGGACACAACTGGAGTTGGATTTTTCCAATTCTGCTTGTTCTTAGGACACCCGGCATTGGATTCCATTCTGCTTGTTCTTAGGACACCCGGCATTGGATTCCATTCTGCTTGTTCTTAGGGCACCTGGCATTGGATTCCTTTCTGCTTGTTCTTAGGACACCTGGCATTGGATTCCATCCTGCTTGTTCTTAGGACACCCGGCATTGGATTCCATTCTGCTTGTTCTTAGGACACTTGGCATTGGATTCCATTCTGCTTGTTCTTAGGACACCTGGCATTGGATTCCATTCTGCTTGTTCTTAGGACACCTGGCATTGGATTCCATTCTGCTTGTTATTAGGACACCTGGAATTGGATTCCATTCTGCTTGCTATCAGGACACCCGGCATTGGATTCCATTCTGCTTGTTCTTAGAACACCTGGCATTGGATTCCATTTTCTCCATTTTCCCAGCAGTAGCCAAACTATACTCTTTACCAACAGCATCTACTCTGGTGTCATGAAAAACATCTAGACATAGCAAAGCATTCTGTTGAAGGAGAGCAAGCAGAAGGAAAAGCTTGTAGTGTGAAAGTTTCCTTATTTACTGAATCTCAAATAACAACTGTTTGCTTTCTCATGCTTAAGCAGCCTCAGTAACATGTCTAGGATGAAGGCTTGAGTAAAATGTATTTCTACTTCTCAGCAAAATGTAGCTGGAACAGATTTATATTTTTATTTGAAACCGCATAAATAATCAGAAAGCTCTAAGAAATAATTTTACCTGGACATCAAGTAACAAAGTTTAACCAGAAAAGAGAAAAAGAAAACAAAGAAAACTAAAACAAAGCAAAAGAACTGTACAATTGCTTCCATTCATTCTTGCCTTATGAGGTTCCAGAGAAGGTAAACTAGGAAAAGCTTGAAGGACTCACATAATCAAGAAGGTCTGAACTGAGAGTCTAAGGAGAAAAAGTAGTCAGGGATTTTTAGAGAGATGTGCACTGGAGAGGTCGGAACTGCTCAGTGACATACTGTGGTGAAGAGGAAGAGGGCCTCATTTAGTGAGAAAACTACTAAACAAAGCAGGTATTCAAAACACTCTTGCTTCAGTAATGAGATATTATTAGCTCTAGAATAACCACTGATTTCATTCACTGTGTCATATTTTTTTAATTTTTTAATTTTTTTTAATTTTATTTATTTATTTCTATGAAAGTACTGTCCGCATGTAGGTTTGTGCACCCATGTCGTGGAATGCCTTGGAGGTTAGAAGAGGGTGTCGGATTCCCCTGGAACTGGAGTTCTTCTGGAATTGGAGTTACAGACAGTTCTCACCCACCATGTGGGTGCTGGGGATCGAATCTGGGTCCTCTGCAAGAGCAGTTGGTGCTCTTAACCACTAGGCCATCTCTCCAGCCCCATCAATGTATCATATTTTAAAAGCAGGAACAAAGGATCAAATAAATTCCAAGTAAATTATCTGTATGCCAGTATATAAACTCAGTAATATTTATAAGTATATAATAAATCCATTACAGTGGAAGTTAAAAATTCACAATGGGAATATAATATTGATACAACATGCTTAGAAACATAGAACGTGCCTTATAATGAAGACAAAAATCAATCCATTGAAATACAGAGCTAATACGTGCTGCAACTAACAATAAAAGCATCAAAAGAATCATTACAATGGCATACCATATGCTTTAAAAGCTAAAGAAGGGAAAAAAGCTAGAGGAGAAACTGAACACACTAGACAAAACCTCTGAAGAAGGAAATTGAAGAAGACATCAGAAGATGGACAAACCTCCCATGCTCATGGATTGGGAAAATAAATATAGTAAAAATGTCCATTCTACCTAAACTCGTATACAGATTTAATGCAATCCCAATCAAAATCCCCAAGAGCTTCTTCACATTTTCGCAGGTTTGGAAAAAGAAAATCTCAATTTCATTTGGAAGAAATCGAAGATGTAAAAAAATCCTCCCAACTAAAAAAAAAAAAAAAAAAAAAAAAAAGCAATAAAGGGGGGATCTCTATATACCAGATTTAAAACTATAATACAGGGCTTGTTTATATTAATAAAAATAGCTATGTACTGGCACAAAAAAACAGGGACCAGTTGACCAATGGATTAAAACTGAAGATTACAAACTGAACACATTACAACTTCAGCCACCCTCATATTTGATAAGGGGCCAAGAATACTCAAAGGAGGAAAAAAAGCATCTTCAAACAAAGTGGTGTTGGAAAAACTGGATCCACTTGTAGAAGAATGAAATTAAAACCCTTCCTCTCCCTCTTGCACAAAAAAGTCAATTCCAGATGGATTAAATATCTCAACATGAAAAACCCAAAACTGTGGAGATAATAGAAGAAAAACTTGGGCAGCAGACTACAGGACATAAACTTAGGAAAAGACTTCCTAAAAAAAAAAAAAAAAAAAAAAAAAAAAAAAAAATCAACAATTGACAAATGGACCTCATTAAACTCCAAACGCTTCTGTACATCAAAGAACACAATAAAGGAAGGTAAAAGAAAACCCACTGGAGTGTGAAGACGAAACCTTTACTGAAAGTCATTTGACAAAGCATTAAATTCTTAGAGTGTACAAACTCTCAAAAAACAAAGAAAAAGACAAAAGAAAACCAAATGCATCAATCAAAAAGATGGATAGCAAAGAGCTGACAATAGAGGGACTTCACAAGAGAGGAACTAGAGATGGCTGAGAAAACGTCTTAAAAAACACGTCAATGTCACTAATAATTTAGGGAAATGCAAATTAAAGACACTCTAAGATATCACCTCACTTGATCAGACTGGCCAAGATCAAGGAAAAAACAAAATTATACCAAGTTGCTGGTGGGGTTGTGTGGAAAGGGGAAACACTCATCCATTGCTGGTGGAATGTAAACTTGTACAGCCACTATGGACAGCAGTTGTGGAGAACCCCCTTGGAAGACTCAAAATGAGCTTGCCCATTTGACCCAGTCTTACCCCTCCTAGGTTTATTCCCACAAGACTCATCTTATGAGAAATAGATGCACAGCTATATTTATTTGCACTCTGTTCACAATAGCAAAAAGCTGGAACCAAACCCCCCAAATGCCCCTCTCAGCTGATGGGTGGATAAAAAAATGTGGTACATGTACCCCAATGGAGTTCTATGCAGCACTAAAGAAAGATGATATCATGCCTTGCAGGTAACGGATGGAGCAGCTGGAGGATATTTATCATAAGTTTAAGTAACACACTCACAGAAAAAACAAATGAATTTAATATGTTATTAATATTTCTGTGATGAGGGATGCATATTAAAGAAACAACAGAAAGTACCTGCATCAGAAAACTGACTTGAACTGGTGAACAGGGAGGGGTGGGAGGGGCGGGGTGAGGGGAGGGTTTCTATATTCTATTAATGTCTATTTAATTTAAAACTTACATGGTATTTTACTTAAAATTATATAACCAAAACTTTTAGGATTTAAAAAAACAAAAACATATACCCAATGTTCTCTATAATTTCTTTGTAGCAGTACTCACTTGTAGACATTCCTCTTTTACCTCGATAATTTCACGTAAGAACTTAAGTTTGCTTCCCAAGTTAATCAACATAGTCACCCAAAAAACAACATGGACTTGAAATTTTGAATGAAATTGTGCTTACCACTTGGCACACATCTATAGGTATTGTACATACAAGTCTGCCTTTGAGGACTCATGGGTCAAAAAAAGGGGAAATTAAAAGTGGGGATGCAACAGACATGATTAAAAAAAAAAACTGGCAAAAACTTCAATTAAATCTTAAAACTAACATGGGAAAAGATTGTGTTTTCCCACAGGCAAAATGTCATCACAACTCAGGCTGAGAAAGAAAAGAGATTACAGCTTGCCTTTGATAGGGAGTGTGTACCAATAAATCACCGAGAGAGAAGTTCACCATGATACTTGAAACTAAAGGAAGAAACAATGCCTCCAGTTGACTGCATCATAAACAATCGAAAGCATCTTGTGGCGACATATGTAACACATGTTTAAATAGTCCTAATGTAACTTAACCTTCTCGGTGCCAGCACAGGTTTCATTATGAGAGACCTTCCTTCCTTTTCCCCCCATAGAACGAAGAGAGGAGAAATAGGTGACAATGATGTCCATCCCCTAACTGTAAATGAGACAATGATGTTCTAGATGGTAATCTCTTATAAAACTGGTATAAAATGCCTTTTTAATTGACTGATAGACTAAGAACTGTAAAAAGGATTTATATTGTCTTCAGAACCAAATATAATACTAAAGTTCTCTTAGCTGGCTTGATTAGCAAATATATTACTGCAAGAGCTATGATATAGCACAATGGATTATTCTGCAGGAGGAGCTTTGGCCAGGGGACCAAAAGGCCCACCAAAAGGTAAAGCTCTTGCTCTGTAATGTGATACTGCAGGAGGAAAGAGGAGGATAAGGGCCCCACTGCTGCTCGAAGCAACGATTAACCATGGGAGGTTATTTCGAGACCGGAACACTTAATCAAGTGATACAGTTGGTCATCTGGAATGACCAGTAGAGTGTTAGCAAAGCCCCGCAAACCACATATAAAGCCAAAGCAATATGTTGGTCTCCTGTGTCAAGCAAGGATCCTCCACAACAGACCATAGCTACACCTCACCTGCTGGAATCACGGCAGCAGGGCGCCATGTCTGCTATTATATCCCAATCTTATATTGGCTTATTGGCTCTCCCTTGGAGAAATTAACACATGGCTGATTTGCCCACAACGCTTAACCTCTACAGTGTTAGGAGATTTATACAGCCACAGTAGACGGCCTGTCACTTTTTCAGCGGGAAAAAAAAGTAATTCCTAGGATTAAAAACACACATCAAACATATCGTGTCTATCCAAGTACACCTACCATAGTAACTAGCCGTTAAATCTATATATCTAATTCTTGTGTTTCATTAGTAGGATCGGAAAGTTATCCCTGGACCAAATGTCAGCCCATATGAAAGGAAACACGCCAGAATGACTCAGAGTCCAACGCCAGTCCCAGGGAAGTGAGTACTGTTTCTTTCATGTCCACCTGTGCCCCTTCTCTAAGCCTAGAGGAACAATCTGTGGNGTACAACTGGCCTCTGAAATGCCAGAGAGCGTTACCAAAGGCCACTAAAGCAATACAGCAAAATATTGGTCTCCCTGAGACAAGCAAGACTCCTCCGTCAATATCAGCTACACCTCAACAGCCTGGAGATACTGTGCAACAGTGGCAGCCAAGTGTCTATATATATCCCAAATCTATTTGGCTATTAGCTCTCTCCTTGGAGGAATAACTCACAGCAGATGCCACAAGCTTATGTCCTCTAGTGGTTAGGAGATGTTATAAGCCACAATAAGAACTTGTCACCCTTTATAGAGAAACCACAGTTTGCGGATTAGCATACCATCCAAGCATCTGTGTCTATGCTCACAGCTTAGCTTGACATAATAATTGGTACTGCTTAAATGCCTGTACATCCAATAGCTTGTGCTTTGTTAGTATGACTAAAAAGGGTATCACTGGAAAAGCTGTAAACCCATGAAGGGAAACAACCTGAACAGACTGGAGTCCAAAATGACAACTCCAAAGAAATTAGACTGTTTTCTTCTCACCCACTTGTGCCCCTTTCCCAAAGCCCAGGGAACAAACTGTGGAAGAGGAGGCATGGTAGATTGTAAGGGCTGCAGAGAGATAGGGGTGAATCGTGAGACTACAGGAATATAGTCTGGACTCCTAACTGATCAACATGCCTTTGCAAACAAGCATCTCCAACTGGACCATGGGAACCTTGGGTTGTTCAAAATTTGGACATAGATACTTGCAAAATGCACCGATTACCTAATTGTACGACATACTGAGTAACATCGATGTTATCTGCAAACAACTGTGTCATTATATTGTAGAATCCCTTAAAAATAAAAAAAATGTTAAAAGACACAGATTTCTAGAGATGCAAATTTCAATGTTTATGTTAGAAAATAAATGAAATCAAATTGATAAGAGATTGAACATTATGGAAGAAAAATTGCCAAATTAATGATACAGTTACAAAAATATCTGAAATTTATCACACAGAAAAAAAATCCATAAAAATGATAAAGACATTAAATAATTGGCACAATTTCAAGCATTCTTTCACAGGAATATCAGAACACTGAAGAGAGACAAGGGAGAGAGACCTGTTAAATGGGTAGCAGAACCCAATCTTGGCAGAAGAAATATTGGCAGTTGGTTTGGTTGAGTGAGGAAGAATTGGCTTTTTTTAGGAAAGGGTGCCAATGGAGAAGTGTATATTAATGTGATTAAGCCTGAGAGGCAGAGGCAGGAGGAGCTCTGTGAGGTCAAGTCCAGCCTGGTCTACAGAGCAAGTTCCAGGCCAGCTGGGGCTACAGAGAGACCCTGTCTCAAAAAGACCAAAAGAAAAAAAAAGACTGATTCAAAAATTATGTATGAAACAAAAATACAATAAAAAATTTATAATGAAAAAGAAACAAAAATGACCTGTATTTTTCCAAGTTTAAGAGGAACTATAGCACAAGAAACATGAAGAATGTTAGGCGTGGTGGTGCATGCCTTTAATCCCAGCACTGGGGAGGCAGAGGCAGGTAGTTCTCTGTGAGTTCAAGGCCAGCATGGTCTACAGAGCAAGCTCCAGGCCAGCTGGGACTAAAGTGAGATCCTATCTCAAAAATACCAAAGAAAGAAAGAAAGAAAGAAAGAAAGAAAGAAAGAAAGATGAAGAAAACTAGGGTGTCTTATTATATTAATTTTATGATCAAGACTGCTAAAAAAAGAAAAAAACAAAACCCAAAACCTCACAAGAGTAATTTCTTATTAGAAGCAATGCAAAGAAAATAACAGGATGAAAATCTTCAAAGGTTAGAAAAACACTCATTTTATGGAATTCTGTACCCAGTAAAATGAGTTTTTCAGGAGCACAAAACAAAATACTAAAAATTTTTGTCTTGTAGTTGCATAGTACCCAGGAACCCATCCATAACCTGTCAGATACGTACCTGTGTATAGTGCCCACAAATTTTAGAACATGATGCATCATCAAAATCGTAATGTACAGATTCATCATACCAATTTCTAATAACAGCTCCTATGGAAATATTTAATCCACCTAAAAATATATTTTCTCCAACAAAGTCAAAAGCATCAGAGCATGCATAAAGTTTCGAAGCACAGGGGTTGTAGGCAAATTTGCATTCATTAGCCCATGATTTAGCCACTCTTGCTAATTCTTTGTCCCAAGTCTGAAAACAGAAATATTGAAATTGATCAGTATATATTTGTTATATTTAACTTTAACTTTATACTTCAATAAAAAATATTTTTCTTTAGTATTCGCTGTGTTGGTGTTTTGGTTACTTTTCATGTCACCATGACTAAAAATACCTGAAAGAAACAGCTTAAAAGGAGAAATTACTTTGAACTCGCTCTTTCAGAGCATTCATTGAATGCCTGGTCACTCAGCCCCACATTTCTGTGCCTATCATGGAGCACATCATGGTAGTGACAGCCTGTGGTAGAGGAGTTTCCTCACAGTGCACAGGAATCAGTAAGGGACACAGGAAGAGGCCAGGACAAAGTCCAGGAACACAACCCCATGACTTACTTCCTCTAACTAGATCCCACCTCCTACTTTTCCAACACTTCCCAATGTCAGATGATATTATTAATCTATCAACTGGTCAATCTATTCATTAACTCAGAGCCTTCATCATCTAGTCCTCAAAGATCTACACAGAATGTCTTTCAATATTCTCCTAGACATTTCTTAATCCAATCATGCTGGTAGTCAAGATTAATCATCAATTGCTCAGTTCATTACAGTTCTTCATAAACTTATTGCTTCATTTTTTTTAAGTTGTTTTAGTTTTGAGACAAGGAGTCACTATATAGCCCTGGCTGGCCTGAAACTCACTACGTAGACCCAGGCTGGCTTGGAATTCACAGAGAGCAATCTATCTCTGCTGAGATTAAAGGTGTGCATCGCTATACCTGTCCCAGAAACATATAATACACATTTAATGACTACTTGTCCCAGAAACATATAATGCACATTTAATGGCTATTCATCTTCATATTATCTATCAGATGGCCTTGTATACTCTGAATATGATTAACATGAGTCAGACTTCAAAGTCTAGAAATTTAGATTATAAAACTTCTTTGTGTGACATCCTATTATCTGCAGAGGAAGATGCTTGAATTTCTCTTCTCCCGTGGGTATGCTTTATATTTCTCTTGCCTAATTGATCAGATTAATACTTGGAACTACTATAGTGAATAAGAATGGTGAAAGTGACACTCTCAAATTGGACCTGATCTTCAGGGAAAGGCTTCCAATTTCATGTCATTCATTATAAAGATGGCTGTGGGTTCATCTTAAGGTGTAATCCTTCTGAGATAATTTGTACTGGAACTTTATCATGAATGTTATCAAATGCCTTTTGTATATCAGTTGAAATTTCCATGTTATTTTTATCTGTATATTGTTGATGTTTTGCATGTATTTATGTGAGCCTATCCCTGCATCTCTAGAATGAAATAAATCATCTTGATCATGGTATGTGATCCTTTTGATGTGTTACTCATTTCAATATATTAACATTTTATGAGGCCATTGCATGTATGTTTGACTGGGGATATTTGTGCATATGTGTATAGTTTTCCTTTTTTATTATGTCTTTGCCAGATTTTAGAAACAGGATAATGTTTCAATGTATCATTGAAGGAATAGAAATGCTTCATTTTTTCTCAATTCTATGGCATAGTTTGAGAAGAACTGCTATAAATCTTTAAAAGATTCTTAACATCAACATTGAAGCCATCTGGTCCTGGCTTTTCTTTTGGGGTAGAAGCTTTGCTATGAATTCAACAACATTGCTTGTGATTGGTCTGTGCAAGTTTTTTCACCTTCTTGATTCAATTTTGTTAGATCATTTGTGTCCAGAAATTTGTTTGTTTTGTTCAAGATTTGACACTTAGCACATAGGGTTTTTTTTTTTAGGAAGTGAAGAGAAATCCCACAGAGTGGGAGAAACCCTCACCACACAGAACATCTGACAAAGCATTTGATTTCAGAATATATAAACGACTCAAAAACAAAGAAGAAAGAAAACAAATGACCCATTCAATAGATGGAGCCAAGAGACTGAACAGAGACTTCAAAGTGTAATTAGAGATGTGCTGAGAACACCTAAGAAACTGCTCAAAATCAACTAATCATTAAGTGAACAATGCAAAATCAAGAGGAACCACTTTAGAGATCATCCACTCCAATAAGCACGGGCTAGGATCAAGAAAACAAATATACCAATAAATGACAAATGCTAGAGAGGTCTGTGAGGAAAAGGGAACATCTCAACTGCTGGTGGGAATGTAAATTCGTGCACACCCCTATGGAAAGCAGGTGGAGAACCACTTGAAAAGACTTGGGAATGAACTTGCCACCCCTGACACCAGCCATAACAACTCCTGGGCATGTACCCTCAAACTCACCCCACTGCGACGAATATAATGGCCCATGTTTATTTCAGCTCTCTTCACAATGCACAGGAGCTGGGACCAACCCAAATGCCCTCAACTGATGAGGGGATAGAGAAAATGTGGTACATCTACACCACTGTGATTCTAATGCAGCGTTAAGAAAGATGCATCATTGAAATTTGCAGGTAAATGGGATTGCAAACTTAGAAAGAGTTATGCTAAGTGAAGTAAACAGTCCCAAAAAACAAAGAATGACGTAATGTTCCTCATCTGTGGATGCTAGTGCCAATTCATAGTTGTAAAGTATTTCTTGTGCATGGCCCCTGAGCTTTTTTCCAAGCAGGTTGGGAGATTGATGCATTTGGAAACAACAACACACAACAACCAACAACAACAAGAAAGGACGCATCAAAGAACTGACTGAAACCAGTGAAACTTACTGCTCAAACAGTCAAACTTCCACATGAGAATAGTGAGAAAGATCTGGAGGAGATGATGAAAAAGCCATGTTTGGGCAGAATGCAATGAGCTCTGGTGGGAATGGGGGGAATGGGGGGGGAGACACGAGTTAGAATTTTGGATAAAAAATTATATCTAAATAATTAACAAAAATAGGGCCTTTTTCAGAAAATTATTTCCTATGGGGCATTTCTTTAATTGGTTTCACACACCTATGTTTACTGCTGTAGTACTTTCGAAGTTTTGGGGGGGTGTATATAAGGTATTGTGATCCATGTTCGCGGGCTACCTTTTGAGGACAAACAGGGGGTTCTCCCTGTAGCCCCAGCAATCCTGGAACTTATCTGTAGACCAGCTGTTTGACCCCACAGAGATTGCCTTCCTCTGCCCTCCCAAACTGAGATTAAAGGAACGCACAACCACACCCTGGCTTGAGCCCTGATTTGTAATTAAGTATTTTTGTTAGGATTGAAAACTTATGACTCTAGATTCCTGTTTTACATGTAGGTTCCCAATTTTCCTATTGCTATTTGTTGAAAACATGTTGTTTGTCCTGTGCCTGTTTTTGGTACTTTTGACAAAAATCACATGACTAGCTATAAAGTTTAATGCTGGAATTTTTTGTTTGTTCTCTTTATTCCATTAACTCTATCGTTTTGGATTTATCTGCTTGTACCATGCTGGTTGTTACTTTCCTGGACCTGTCAGTATAATTTGACGACTCCGCCTGTGTATCTTCAACTATGGCTTTGGTCATTGATGAGTTGCTTTACGAATCAAGACCCTGTTTTTATGGCATTCTATAGGTGAGATGTGCGTGTGACAGTTTTCTGTGGACACATTCTATTGGCTGTTGACTGGTGGACTCATTGCATTCTACCTAGCTTGTTTTTGGAACTTTATAGTTTTCTCTACTTTTCTATCATTCCTGACCCATTGGAGAGTATCCTTTTCTCTCCTCTCTTCGTTTCATTCTTTCTCTAGATTAAAAAAATTTTTTCCTTTTCTTTTGTCTTATTCTCCTTTGTGTTCGTTCTTTCCTAGGTAACCCTATATTGTTTTTGTAACTGACGTGAATGCAGCATGTTTTCCTAATTGTATTTATCATGCACGTTAGTTACCGTAACTAGGAAGATTAACTTTAAAAAAATTTTTACATTGTTATGTGTAGGATGTATTCCTCATGTAAGTGTGTAAGTGCAGGGCGTCAATACAATGCTCCACCAGGGGTCAGAAAAGGGTTTACTGGATCCCCCCTGGACTGGAGTTATGGACATGTTTGCTAGCTGCCATATGGTTTTACCGGGAATCAAACCGGCGTCCTTCTGCAGAAGCCTATTTTCTTCAGGGTTGAAAATGCCTGCTTTTAAAATAAACAAAAACTTTGTTGGTTTTTACTATGCATCCCTTCAATGAGAAATATTTTATATCTGGTTATGTGGTACTAGCATCCACAAGAAAGGGACACCATTTGTTGTTTGTTTTTTCTGGGGACTGGTTATTACTTCACGTTAACGTAATGTCTTCCAGCTCCATCCATTGACGGCAAAGTTCATGATGTCGGTCCTTATACTGTTGCAGTAGAATCCAGTGCGTATACCATGTAACACATTTCTAATCCCGTTCGTTTGAGGGTACCTGGGCTGGCTGGTTCCAGCTTTTTGTTCTATTGTGAACAAGCTGCAATAAACATAGCTGTGCATGTATCTTTGCAGTAGTTGATGTCTTGTGGGTTATATACCCATGGTGGTAGACTGGTTAAATGGAAGGCTGCATTTTGAGTCTTCTAGGGTTCTCCACACTGCTTTTCCCATAGTGGCTGTACAAGTTTAACATTCCCACATAGTAAAAGAACAACAACAGAAAGACTGCATCAAAAAGGTGCTGAAATTGTTGAATTGGGACGATGGTGTGATGGTCGGAGAGGGACATGGGTGTATATATATCGCTATAATGCATTTATAACTTGAAAGAGTTCAGCAGTACCCAGTTTCGCCTATGACACTGTCTACAGGATACATGGTGTTTAGGACTGTAGTAAAAGTAAATATGTGATATATAACAACATTGGGTTTACAACTCGGATAAAAAAACGGTAATGGCATCTGAGTTAAATGTAGTATAGAATGTCTGTTGTCCACATTTGTTTGACATAAAATCTGTTTTAGCGCAATAACTTTGGGATTGGCACTACAATGTTCTCTATAATTTCTGTTTCTTTTTATTTAATTGATAGTCATATTCCAGTTTAAACTGTTTACGTAATATTTAAGTTTGCTCCCCAAGTTATCATATCTAGGTCACCCAAAAACAACAGTGACGTGAATTGATGAAATCTGTGCCTTAATTACACCTCTATAGTTATGTAAATGACAAGTGTCTGTCTGGAGGATTCATGGGGTGTACAAAAAAAGGGGGGGGGTGTGGGATACAGACAAGACATGGAAACCTTTTCGCAAAAACCTGCAATTCAAAATCTTAAAACTAACTACGGGAAAAAGTTTGTTTTGTTTCCAACAGAGACAATGTCACCAACTACGGCTGAAAGAAAAAGATACGGGTTTGCATTGATTAGGATGTACCAAAAAGTGGCACTGAAAGGTTGACCCATCGAACATTGAAAGGAAGAAAAAGCCTCAGATTGCCATAAACAATCGAACCCCTCTGGTGGAGCCTACATTAACAACTATTTACAATGAGTCCTAATGAAACTTATACCTCTAGGTGCAACAAAGGTTTTAATAAGAACTTTCTTCCCCCCCCCACATAGAACGGAGAAATTGACAATGATGATGTCGTTCCCAACTGTAAATGGAGACACAACTATTATAGAGTTAATCTCTTTAAAACCGTTAAAAATGCCTTCTTTAATTGACTATAGACTAAGAACTGTGAAAAGGATATACTCTGCTCAGAACCAAATATAATACTAAAGTCCTTGGGCTATGCACTTAGGAAAGTATATTATGCAGGAGCTCTGACATCCACAATGGATTGTTCTACAAGGGGGATGTTGGCCAGGGATCAAGGCCCCACAAAAGGTAGGGCTCTGCACTAAGTTGGGATACCGGCAGGAGGAGAGGCAATAAGCCCTGCTGCCAAGAACCTGACGTTAACATGGAGGGATGTATTGAGACCGCCAACGGAAGTGTACAGGGATGGCCTCTGGATGCCAGAGAGTGTTACCAAAGGCCACTAAACCAATAAGCAAAAATTGGGTCTCCCTTAGTCAACAAGACTCCACCACACACCAGCGCTACACCTCACATGCCTGGAATACTGTGCAGCAGAGGCAGCCATGTGCCTGTATATATCCCAAATCTATTGGCTATTGAGCGTCTCTCTCCTTGGAGAAATAAACCCATGGCGGATGCCACAAACCTTACATCCTCTACAGGTTAGGAGATGTTATAACCACAGTAACCCTGTCGATATTTAACAGGGGAAAAAATGTAATTCATGGATTAACATAAATCATCCAAACATATGTGTCTATGCTAAAGTAACCTACATAACTATTAGTCTGCTAAATACCTATATATCAATTTCTTGTGCTTCATAGAGGATCGAAAGGTTACTCCTGACAAACTGTCAGCCCATGAAGGAAACAGCAGAATTGACAGAGTCCAAGTCAACAGCTCCAGAAAGAGTGGACTGTTTTCTTCTCATCCACCTGTGCCCCTTTTTCTAAGCCTAGGGAACAATCTGTGGAAGAGGGGGCGTGGTAGAAGATGTAAAGGCGCGATGGGTGAATGGTGAAACTACACGCCATGGACTGGACACCACATTGATCAACTTTGATTGAACAACAACCGTCACCTCCCACTGGATGGTGGGGGCTGTGGGGGTTTGGGCACAACAGCCTGCAGATTGGTTTTGCACAAGGATCTTGTACTCATGGATCAGCTAGCTAACAAAGGAGACCCGAGAGAGGTGCGGACAGTTATGGCAGAATGCATGATCTGGGATGTGGGTGGGGGAGGTGGGGAGGGAATCTCTATACCAGAATTAAAACTACACTATACTACACTACACACACACACACACAAAAAGAAAATTAAAAAAAAAACAAAAAAATTTTTTGGACTTTTCAAGACAGGGTCTCCCTGTAGTACCAGTTGTCCTGGAACTCACTCTGTAGACCAGGCTGGCCTTGAACTCACAAAGATCCACCTGCCTCTGCCTCCCAAGTGCTAGGATTAAAGGCGTGCACCACCACAACCGGCTTAATTTTTATATCTTGATATTTTGCAGAAAGTATTTATCAATTCTTAAAAAGTCTGGTGTAATCTTTAGGGTCTCTTATGTGCAAGGATCATATTATCTGCAAACATGAATAATTTGATCTTTCTTTTCCTGGTTATATCCTTTTTCTCTTTCTCTTTCTTCCTTTCATTCATTTTTCTTCTTTCATGTTTTTGCTCTCATTTCAAGGACTACATTGAATAAAAGTGAAGAAAATAAAGTCTGCTATCACATTCCCGATTTTTGTGGAAATACTTTTTTTTATCCCCAGTTAGTATGATGTTGACTGTAGGCTTGCTGTATATGGCCTTGATTATGGTAAGATATGTTTCTTTCCACTCCTAATTTTCTTAGAATTTTTATCATAAAAAGATGTTGAGATAATGTCAAATGTGTTTCTGTATCTATTGAGATAACCATGTAGTTTACCTCCTTGAGTCTTTAATGTGTTGCATCACATTTATAGATTTAATTATTATGAACCATCCTTGGAATGAAGCTACTTGGCCATGGGGAACAGTTGTTTTTATGTATAGTTGAATTCTATTTACAGATATTTTATTAAGAATTTTTGAAATCATATTCATCAAAGAGATCGGCCTGGAAATTTTTATGTGTGTCTTTGCCTAGTTTTGTTATTATTATAATACTTATTTCGTATGGATGACATTCCTTCCCTTTCTATTTTTCAGAATAGTTTGAACATGGATTTTAGATCTTATCTAAAGGCCCAGTAGAAGGCAACAGTGACTCCAGTTGAGCCTGGGCTTATTTTGTTGCTATTGTTGTGTAGGGAGTCTACTTATTACTTCTTTAACCTCATTACATTCAGAAATTTATTCTTTTTTCTAGATTTTTAAAAATTAATTTGAAAATGGGTTTTTGATATATGCTCTAATGATTATCTGGACTTCATTGGTATCCCTTCTAATGTTTCTTTTACATTTACTTCTATGAATTGGGTTTTATGTCTTTCTCTTGCTTAATTGGAGTAAAGTCTTGTCAGTATCATTTTCCTTTTCAAAGAGTCAACTCTATGCTGATTCTTTGTATTGTTCTTTTATTTATATTTCATTATTTTTTACTCCATTTATTACTTATTTTTTAAAATATTTTATTATTTTTATTTTATGTGTATGAGTGTAATGTCTGCATGTGTACCCTTGTCATACAATGCCCACAGAGTTCAGAAGAAGGCAATAAGATCCCCCAGAACTGGAGTTACAGACCATTGTTAGCCACCATATGGGTGCTAATAATTGAACCTGGGTCCTCTGCAAGAGCAGTTGGTGCTCTTAACCACTGAGCCATCTCTCCAGCCCTTTATTATTTATTTCTATCTACACATTTGAAGTTTGACTTGTTCTTATTTTTCTAAGCCCTCGAGGAACATCGATAAATTACCGTTTTGATTTTTCTCTGACTTTTAAATATTAATATTTATAGTTATAAATTTCTTTTAGAAGCATTTTTATTGTATTTTAGGGGTTCTGGTATATTATCTTTCATTCCATTGTAGGAAAATTTAAATCTCTCTCCTGATTTCACTGTTGACTCATTCACCATGAAGTGCTGTGTTGTTACTTTCTATGAGGTTGTGTATATTCTGTATTTTCTCTTTCTACTTTTATTCCATTGTGATCAAAGATAATAAAAGAAAAATTTCAGTTTTCTTATATTAAGTTTGCTTTGTGCCTTAAACTGTGGCCTGTTTTAGAGAAAGTTTCACAGGCTACTGAGAAGATTGTATATTCTGCAAATGTTTGGGGGGGTACTATTCTACAGATGTCTCTTAGTTCCACTGGTCTACACCGCTTTTTAACTTTGGTGTTTCTTTGTTGACTATTTGGATGACCTGTCTCTTGGTGAGGATGGGGTCTTGAAATTACTATCATTGTGCTGAAGTCAATTTGTGCTTTTACACAGTAGTGTTTGTTTTATGAAATTAGGTACATCAATATTTGCTTTGTATATTATATTATATATTACTCAATGGATTAATCAGCTATGATAACCCTCATAATTAAAGGACAAAACATTTCCATGATCAACACAAAAGATTTCAGGATAAAAAAAGAATTCATGATAACTAATCCAGTACTACAGCAGTTACTCAAGGGAATTCTACACACTGCTCAGGAAAATAAAGAGGTGCATCAATAAGCTATCTGAGAGGCTACCAGATGGAATAAACTATACTAGAACAGTAAATGAAAAAATGAGAAATAGCAAAGTATCAGATATATAAAGCTGGCAGGAACTCACTATGTAGACCAGGCTGGCCTTGAACTCACAAAGATCCGCCTGCCTCTGCCTCCCCAGTGCTTGGGATTAAAGGCATGCACCACCATGACTGGCATGAAGTGACTTTAATCTCTTCTAATTTTGGTTTGAAATTTATTTTTGTCGAATGGTAGTAAAATGACACTTGGCTACTTTCTACTTCCATTTTGTTGGATACCTTTTGCCATTCTTTCATTCTGAGTACATCTCTTGCATATGACAAAAGTTGGCTCCTGTCTTTTCAGCCAATCTGCTAGTCTTTGTCTTTTGGTTGGAAAATTAAGACTATTAACATTGATTTGTTATTTAAAGATGCATGTTGTCAGGCATGGTGTCTTTATTCCCAGCACTTGGGAGGCAGAGGCAGGCAGATCTCTGTGAGTTCAAGACAAGCCTGGTTTACATAGTGAGTTGCAGGACATCTGGGGCTATTGGGAGACCCTGTCTCAAAAAGACAAAAAATGCATGTTAATTTCTGCCAGCTTTATATATTTGATACTTTACTATTTCTCATTTTTTCATTTCCTGTTCATGAATTCTTTTGTGTTGATCATGGAAATGTTTTGTCCTTTAATTATGAGGGTTATCATAGCTGATTATATTTTAGAGCATAAACTACATGTTTTCATACTTTCTTGGAGTTTAGGGATCTTTTGAGGAATCTGCTGTTATGCTGCGAGCCTTGCCTTTCTATGTGACTTAGTTCTTCTCCCATAGCTTTTCAGGATTTTCTGTTCTCTATAGTAAAGTACAATATACTGTAGAGAGTTTTTTTTTTCTGGTCTCATCTCTGTGGCATTCTAAATGTCTCCTTCATCTGAATAACTATTTCTTTTCCTTGATTTGTGAAATATTCTACTATTATTTTGTTGAATATTCTTACTGTCTTTAGCTTCTATGCCTATGATTTGCAGGCCTGTTCTTTTCATGTTTTCCTAAGAACTTGCTTGTTCTATTTGTACTTACTATTTTATCTTGTTCAGTATCTGAATGGTCTATTTCATGTCTCTTGCCTTCAGTGGCTGATGTTCTGTCTTTCACATGATCATTCTCTTGGTGAGGCTTTCCAGTGACTGAAATTTTCATTTTTTCTAAAATTTAAAGTTGCTTATTTATATTCTCTTTGAATTCATTCAGGAGTTAATTCTTTTGTTGTTGTTGTTTGTTTTTTGGTCTTTTTGAGACAGGGTCTCGCTGTAGCACCAGCTGTCTTGGAACTCACTATGTACATCAGGCTGGCCTTGAACTCACAGAGATCTGCCTGCCTCTGGCTCCCCAGTGCTAGGATTAAAGGCATGGATTAAACCTGTCATGCTTTTATGTTTTCATTTGACATCCTTATAATAATAATTCTTTTGAATGCCTTGGCTGTGACTTCATCTAAGTCTTTTTCATTGCAACCATTGCTGTAGACTTGGTAATTTTTGGTGATGGGGGCAGCCTTGCTGAGATCCTACCTTTAAGGGGAATGCTTCTGTCATTTCCCCATTTAGGATGATATTGGCTGTGGGTTTCCTGTATATGACTTTGATTACATTGAGGAATGATCCCTCCAGGCCAATTCCCTCCAGGACTTTAAACATGAAAGGATGCTGGATTTTGTCAAAGGCTTTCTCCGCATCAATTGAGATGATGGTGTGGTTTTTGTCCTTCAGTCCATTGATATGTTTGATGATGTTTATTGATTTTCGTATGTTGAACCATCCCTGCATCTCTGGTATGAATCCAACTTGGTCATGGTGGATGATTTTCTTGATGTGAGTCTGTATGCGATTTGCCAGAATCCTGTTTAGAATTTTGGCATCTGTGTTCATTAGGGAGATGGGTCTATAGTTCTCCTTTTTGGTTGTATCTTTCCCTGGTTTTGGTAGTAGCGTAATGCTGGCCTCATAGAAGGATTCTGGGAGAAGTCCCTCCGTTTGTATCCTTCTAAACAATTTAAGTAGTAATGGTTGTATGTCTTTTCGAAATATTTTATAAAATTCTGCCGTGAAACCATCCGGGCCTGGGCATTTTTTGGTTGGGAGGCTACTTATTACATCTTCGATTTCTTCCTGTACTATTGGTCTGTTTAGGCTGTCAATCTCTTCTTGGTTGAGCTTTGGTGATTCCCAGGATTTCAGATATTCATCCATTTCTTCTAGGTTTTCAAACTTAGTAGAGTATAAGTTTTTGAAGTAGTCCCGTATGATTGTCTGGATTTTTTCATTGTCTGTTGTGATGTTTCCCCTTTCATCACTGATTCTGTTGATTTGGAGTTGTTCCCTCTTTCTTTTGGTTAACTGGGCTAGAGGTCTGTCTATCTTGTTTATTCTCTCAAAGAACCAGCTTTTGGATTCATTGATTTTTTGTATGGTTTTCTTTGTTTCTATTTCATTGATCTCTGCTCTGATTTTTGTTATTTCTTCTTGTCTGCTCCGTTTAGGGTTCATTTGTTGTTGTTTCTCAAGTATTTTTAGCTGCAGTGTTAGGTCATTCACTTGTGTTCTTTCTGTTTTTTTAATGTAGGCACTTAGAGCTATAAACTTCCCTCTTAGGACTGCTTTTAAAGTGTCCCATAGATTTTGCTGTGTTGTTTTATCATTGTCATTCAGTTCCAGGAATGTTTTTATTTCTTTCTTTATTTCTTCCTTGACCCACTCATTATTCAGGAGAGTGTTGTTTAGTCTCCATGTGTTCCTGTAGGATGTAGGGTTTATTCTGGTGTTGATATTGAGTTTTATTGCACTGTGGTCTGATAGAATGCATGAGATTATTTCAATCTTTTTATATTTGTTGAGTTTTTCCCTGTGTCCCAGTATATGGTCTATTTTGGAGAATGTTCCATGAGGTGCTGAGTAGAAAGTGTATTCTCTGGTGTTTGGGTGAAATATTCGATAGATGTCTGTGAGGTCCATTTGGTGTATTGTGTCATTTAGTTCGGATGTCTCTCTGTTTATCCTTTGTCCTGTTGACCTGTCTAGGGGACTTAATGGGGTATTGAAGTCCCCTAGTATTAGTGTGCTGGGGTTAATCTGTGCCTTGAGATCCTGAAGAATTGTCTTTATAAAGTTTGGTGCACCGGTGTTTGGTGCATATATATTTATAATTGTGAAATCTTCATCGTCAATTGTTCCTTTAATAAAGATGTAGTGGCCCTCTTTGTCTCTTTTGATTTCTTTTGCTTTGAAGTCTATTTTGTCTGATATTAGAATAGCCACACCTGCTTTCTTTTTGGTACCATTTGCTTGGAATACTTTCTTCCATCCCTTCACCTTAAGTTGGTGCCTATCATTGAAATTGAGATGGGTTTCTTGTAGACAGCATATAGATGGGTTTTGTTTCCTAATCCATTCTCCCAGTCTATGCCTTTTGATTGGGGAGTTTAGCCCATTAATATTTAAGGTTATAATTGAAAGATGGATGTTGCTTCCTTTCACTTTATTATCCATTTGGACTTCTAGCCTCTGATTTTGCTCCTATGGTTATGTTTTTATTAGTTTCTTTTCCTAGGTGTTTGAGGATTGTTGCTCCTCTCTTCTGCCCTTTGAATTGCTTCAAGTATTTTATGAAGAGTTGGTTTTCCAGACATGTATTCCATCATCTTGTTTATGTCATGGAAGATTTTTCTCTCTCCTTCAAGTATAGTCGACATTTTTGCTGGGTAAAGTATTCTGGGTTGGCATCCGTAGTCCCTTAACACTGGGAATGCTTTGCTCCATGTTCTTCTTGCTTTCATGGTTTGAGGCGAGAAGTCAGTTGTAATTCTGATGGGTTTCCCTTTGTATGTGACTTGTTTTTCTTTTGTAGCCCTCAGAATTTTGTCTTTATTTTGGGCATCTAGCATTTTAACTATAATATGGCGTGGGGTGTTTCTTTTCTGATCTTGTCTGTTTGGGGTCCTATGTGCTTCTTGTATTTGTATGGGTTTGTCTATTTTTAGTTTGGGGAAGTTTTCATCTATTATTCTGTTGAAGATCTGATCAATACTATTCTCTTGAGATTCTTCTCCTTCCTCTATTCCTATGATACGGACGTTTGACCTTTTCATAGTGTCCCATATTTCCTGGTTGTTCCACGTTTGTGTATTTTTAAATTTTTCATAGTCTTTATTTGAGCTTTTTAATTGCTCTGTGTTATCTTCCAGATCTGATATTCTTTGTTCTGCTTCCTCCATTCTACTTCTGAGGCTTTTTCCTTTCCTTTCTTCTTGATTGAATGTGTGTTCTAATTCCTTTTTCATTTCATCCTGTGTTTTTTTTAGTACTTCCATTTCCTTTTTGAGCTCCTCAATCTCTTCTTGGTGCTTCTCAATCTCTTCTTGGTGCTCCTTACTTCGTTGGTTGGCTTCCTTTTTCAGTGTTTCTACTTCCTTTCGGAGTTTTGTTTTTTCTCCCTCTAGTTCTTTCTGGAGTTTGTCAATCTGTTCCTTTAGTTCTTTCCGAAGTTTGTCATTGTATCCCTCTAGGTCCTTTTTGAGTTTTTCATTATCTCTCTTTAGTTCTCTGAATTCTTCTAAGATCTGTTCCTTGAGTCTCCTCCAAGGGGATCCCATTGTAGCTATCTCCTACAGATTTGGTAGGGCCTGGTGCGGGATTATCCTGTGCCTTTCCCATGTTGTCCCTTTGTCATGTCCCTGGCATGTGGGCTTCCCTTTTGTGGTTCAGATCACAAATGCCTTTTTGCTATGTTAGCAGATGGTTTTGCTTTCCTCCTTCAGATGCTTCCCCCCCCTTTCCTCCTCCTTGTTTATGGAGTATTGACTTGTCTAGGTTTCAGCCTTTCAATTTTTTTTATATATTGGATATTGGAAGCCTAAGTCACTCTTCTCTTCTTGTTCTGAAGGTTCTCCAAAATAAAGTCCACTTGGATTCTCACTGATTTCCGGTGGTGGTGGGGGTATATGCCTGACCTAGCCTGCACTGATTAACTTCCGGCCAGCCCGCACAAAGCTGCCGAGGCACCAACCCAAACCCTCCGACCCTCTGGTCCCGGCTCCAAAGGTGAAGGGTGGTCCTGCCCAGAAGGCCTCAGAGATGCGACCCCCTAGCAGCAGCCCAGGAGAGAGTCCACCCCCAAAAGTACCTGCATGAGTGACTTCCTCGGACTTTGTAATTTTTGGAAATGTCATGTTGCCTTGATTTTTTTTTTCTTGTGTTTCTGCAGTGGGATTTACATATCAGGGTCAGGTCACTATGTTTCTACCATTGGACTTGCTCAGCTGGGATAAGGTCACTGGTAAGGCATCACTAACCTTGAGTTACGATCCCCATCTTTACTTCAACTCAACAGTGCTGGGCTCTTGCTAAGTATGCATAGAAATTCTCCTCATTTTTACAGTCACTGCTTATCTGCCTTCCTAAGAAAATCACCCTACAGTATCATTTTTAACCCTATGGTTTTTATTATTCTATTCCTGCTCCTATCACCTTCCCAAAAGGCTCCATGATCTCTGCAGCACAGCTCACTCACCTTTACAGAGGACTGCTGGATTTGTCTGCCTTTACCTCCTCACTGGACTGATAGCACTTACAAAGCCATTCTATTTGAATAGGTCAAATTAAGAAGTGCTCTCCACACATAGTCCTAATGGACTTTCTCCCTGGACTTATCAGGTAGAGCTTATCAGCCCTTTAAATATAAGGTCAAATTTCTTTTCCTTAGTCTCCGTGGTTGCCAGTTCAGGATGGCAATATTATCAGATGTCAGCCTCTTAAGCCTGGCTCCCTTTTGCATTAAGCTCACTAGCCAAAGGGAAGGGTCCATTCCTGTGGGCACTCTTTCATTATGTAACTTTGTCCTATGTTATATATGACATAAGGATTATCTTTTCCTTTCAAACACTTCAAATTCTAAGATAGACTGCCAATCTTACAGGCAGATACTTTTGGCACATCTGACAAAACATTAAACCAAACTCCTTTAATGCAATCAAGTGAGATGTCTACTTATCTATTCAGATACACCACTAGCTAAGATCAAGTAATTTAAGTGTTATAAAAAGACCACAATTGCCTGGCATGGTGGCACATTCCTTTAATCCTAGCACTTGGGAGTCAAAGGCAGGGGGATCTCTGTGAATTCAAGGCCTGCCTGGTCTACATAGTGAGCTCCAGGACTAAAGGAAGACCCTGTCTCAAAAAGAGAAAAAAAAAAAATACAAAAGACCCCAATTGCCTCTTGAAGGTCTTGAGGGTGATTCTCTCTCTCTGATAATTCACCTGCGGTTTGTATCCTTTTTTACAGTGCATTTTCTCTATTAAAATTTTATATGAACCGTGGCCTAGTAAATGATTTTACCTCTCCCTCACCACCCTTTAACTTTCTGGGCAGGACCCGACTCCATTCTCACCATGTATTTCATGTTGGCCGCAGTGGGGTCGACCTTGCCTCTCAAGTCATTGTGAGTGCTGACACACTCTTCTATGAAGTTCAGGTCATTGATCGAAGGCACCGTGGGCACGTCATCTGCCTTACCAGGCTGGTTGGCTATCAGACATAGACCTAAGGCCCATAAACAACTGATTTTCTTTTTCAGGGCCATTTAAGGTCACGGAGGTTGCCTCTAGTGTATCAGCCTGTAACCTCTGTGCTAACCGGATTTCCGTGGCCCATGGATCAGTCTGCACTCAGCTTTCTGCTTTGACTGGGGTTCTGGGCGCTGCTGAGAGGACTGGGCTGTTGTGAGTAGTGTTGCCATGGGGATGACTTAACACTTGGCAGGTTCTGAGCCACAAAACCCCAGGTTCTAGGGGAAAGCCTCAGGAGCCCTCTACCCTTCATTTCTAACTATTCAAATGGCTTTCTGGAGATCCAATCCGGAATCCTGGTAGAGGGTGCCTGGACTGTGAAATAGTGAGGTTTTAATGGTGCGACAACAGTCCAGACCTGTGCAAATAAAATGCAATGAGTTTCATAGACTCTGCTTCCTATTTAGCTTTTTTTTTTTTTTTTTTTTTTTTTGTATTTTTCGAGACAGATCTTTCCCTGTAGCCCCAGCTGTCCTGGAGCTCACTGTGTAAACCAGGGTGGCCTTGAACTCACAGAGTTCTGGCCTGCCTCTGCCTCCCAAGTGCTAGGATTAAAGTCAAGCGCCACCACGCCTGGCCTGTTTAGCTTTTTATATACTTTTAAATAAACTGGGGCTGGAGAGATGGCTCAGCGGTTAAGAGTAGCAACTGCTCTTGCAGAGGACCAGGGCTCGATTCCCAGCACCCACATGGTGACTAAGAACCATCTTTAACTCCAGTTCCAGGGGAATCAGACGCCCTCTTCTGACCTCTGCGGCATTGCACTACAATGGTGCACCAACCTACATGCAGACAGTACATTCATACACATGAAAATAAATGAATAAATAAATAAATAAATAAATAAAAATTTAAATAAACTGAAACATCTTTGTGTCCTTTTTCTCAGAGACTGAGAACACAGAATAGGCAACTCGAAAACAGTGAATACTGTCATCTTAAATCATTAACTTGGTGAATATTTAGTAATTTGCTTCTATTTTGTCCTGGAAAGTGACTACCTAGAAAGATGAAAATACTGTAGGCATGTGGGAAAATATAGTTTCTCTTGACAAAAATGTTTGTTTTGATAATTTGGAACTGACCTGCTGTCTGGTGAGTAAGAGATTCCATATCATCCTATTCTAAAGACTAGGATGATGAACACAGTACATTTGCCTACTTTAGGGATATATACAAATATAGTATAAGTCAACTTAATTTGGCTTGACATGTAAATCTATGGTATCAGTTATTGTTACTGAAAACAAACTTTTTGCTACCTAGTCCTTTTGCAAAGCTCTTTGTAGGTATCCTCTAAAGGAAGACTTCCCCATCATTGTAATTTCCATGCCTGAAGGTACCCATTTTTCTTCACTGAATCATGTAGGTCTAGAACATCTATTGGGCTGCAGTTCTCACATAAAGTGACTTTGCTTTCTTCAGCACTTTAGCCTCGTAAACAAGAACTGAATCTTTAGGCCTCTGATAAAGCTTGTTGAATTAGTTAAGAAATGAGCACTTTTGCAGGGCCTGGTGGTCCATGCCTTTAATCCTAGCACTTGGGAGTTCAAGGCCAGACTGGTCTACAGAGTGAATTCCAGGACAGCTGGGGCTACAGGGAGACCCTGTCTTGAAAAGACCAAAATAAATAAATAAATAAATAAGAAGAAAAGAAATGAACACTTTTTTTTATAATGGTGTATGTGTTTTAACCTTTTAAAATATTTTATTATTTTTATTTTATGTGTATGAGTGTATTGCCTGCATGTGTGTAAGTGCACCCATGTCATGGAATGCTCACAGAAGTGAGAAGATGGCATTGGATCCCCTGGACCTGGAGTTATGATTGGTTGTTAGCTACCATAACTAACCTGGGTGCTGGGAACTGAATCCAGGTCCTCTGCAAGAGCAGTTAATGATCTTAACCACCCAGCCATCTCTCTAGCCCTATTTTAACTTTCTTGACACTTTAAATTATATAGTATTTTGAGATTACTTAATATTCTCAGCTTGTTTAGAATGTAAACATCTTACTAGGTCTTGAACTCTTGTCATCTAAACACGTAGATTTAATTCCTCAGGACCTTTCCTTGCCCTTGACCGAGAATTATGTATGTGTGGATATATTGTGAAAATATCAAGTTATGAAAGTAGGAATATTTATAATGATGCCTGAACAAAAACAGCCTGACTATTAACATCCATTAAAATCAAGAGTGGCTACTGAGAACCTGTTCATTCAGATTTCTCTCCGAGCTGTTCTCAAGGGTCTTCCTCTATCGTTATTGAAAACAGTACTAGCATGATGTGAAGAAGGAATGAAGAACCTATCTTATCTGACTCCTACTAACCCAGAAAAGTACATTCAACCATAAACAGATTTTATCAATCTAAGCCATCTGCTGTTTACAATGTAAATGAGAGTGTTTGTTACATCTAACACATATTTGCACTTTCTTAGAATAGGATTAGTTTTTCACTCTAAAACTGTTTTTAACCTGAAAATTTGACATTTACCTTTTGAAGGGAGTTAACTTTCAAAAGGTAGAGCAGTTAGAGAAAAATACAATTTTCTGAGAAGAGAATTGGATTATGCTTCATAAGAATATAGTTGTAATTCATGCATCTGACATTTGCCTGTGCATTAGGGAAGATACCACATATTTTGATTAGTATTGGAGTGGAACTTTTCAAATATTTCAAGCTAATCCTATTCCGTATGGGCAAGTAATTACCCAAAAATGTTGTGAGCAAAGTTAAGATTAAAAAAATAAAATTGGTAGTGGGCTGGGGATGTGGGGTTCTTATTTGACAAATGCAGGACCCCCGAGTTCCATCTTCATCAGGACTCCCAAACAGTGGAGAGCTGGATCCCTTTGCACTTTGAGGTGAGTTTGTCAAGCAGGGCCCTTGGAGTGAAGGAAATGCAGCCACAGCCTGGAGGCCAGAAGTGACTTGGAGAGCTGGGTGCTGAAAGAAGTGTTTTTTTGTTTTTGTTTTTGTTTTTTTAAATTCTGGGCATGTTGGAGAGGCTAGTTAAGAGGCCCAGTAAACAAAGGGAACACCAAACCAAAACAGAAAAAAAAAAAATAATTCAAAGAGTGGAGAATAAAACAAATTTCCTGTTTTCTAAGTGTATGCTGTCCATTATATCAGCATTTTAAAATTGTAATTATATGTATGCTGTATATACACACATACACACATCCCCACAAATTTATGTATGTAGCAATCTATGCTTATTATTGTTTTATTTTTTAATATAAGATCTCATGTGACCCTGGTTGGCCTAGAACTTACTATGTAGTTATGTAGTCAAGATGACATTAAACTCCGTATCCTACTACCTCCTAATCGCTGGGATTACAAGTCTGTAATACTTATGTATGTGTATATGTCTAAATGTACTTATATATGTATTTAGAGACAATGTCTTACCATCTTGCTCTGATTGTCCTAGAGCTTACTCTGTAGCCCAGACGTGCCTTGAACTGGAAACCCTCCTGCCTTGGCCTCCTAAGTATTGAGAATACAGGTATAAGCCAGCATGTCTGTGTACACACATATTTAAAGTAATGTCCATATAATATTTCTATATAATGTTATATTGCAGTCTTCTCTTTTTAAATAATCGTAGTTTCCTTAATAGTGGATAATGCAGCATGTTTTTAAATTGTTTTCTCCTCAAATGTGAAAGTGGTCTCTGGGCATATGGTAGTTGCTCTAGGAAATATATTCAAATGTATTCAAGTTAATGAATGACGCACACAATGAATAGCCGCGATCCGTGCCGGGCTTTGGCGCTCTCCTGGAGCAGGAGAAGGCTAAGTGAGAGAGTCCGCTCCGACTCCAGGCCAGGGTTTAAGACACCGCCAGCCAGGCTCTTTGGCTGAGCAGGATCCCTTTGCACTTTGAGGTGAGTTTGTCCGGAGTGCAGTGGTGTTTTGAGAGTGGGGATAGGGCCCTTGGGAGTGAAGGAAACGCAGCCACAGCCTGGAGGCCAGAAGTGACTTGGAGAGCTGGGTGCTGAAGGAATTTTGTTTTTTTTTTTAATTCGGGCATGTTGGAGAGGCCAGTTAAGAGGCCCAGTAAGCCTGTGCCTGTCCGTTGCCTGGCAACCCGAGACGCTCCGCCCGCCTAAACTGTGGTATCCCCAGGAAATGCCCCTTGCATTTGTCTTATGGGAAGGAAGGTTTCTGAAGAAAGTTCTTAGTGGAATCACCTTGGGTTGTACTCTTTCCAGCCTTTCTATTCTGGGTCTGGGCTTTACGGAGCTCACTTTGTTGGGTTAAGTCAGATTGGCTTGCCGTGGTGTCCCTAGCCTTCCCTGGAGACCTGGATATCCAAAAGGGATCCATCTCCTCCATATCCAGGAAGTAAGATTTAACAAAAGACCAAAGAATAAAAATGTGGGAATGAGAGGCTCACTCTGCTTTCTTTAAGTTAGGAGCGACTTCACGTACAGTTTCAGGTCTTAGGTCTGTTGTCACTGGGAATCCTAGGTGACTCTCTCTCTTTCCAACATGGAACTTATGCACTGAATTGTATTCACTAATCCTTTTCCTCTCTCCCTGTTTATGAACTGGATTAGGTCCATTAGGGCTTTCCTTTCGCTTGTGCTCTGATTTGGTGTAAGCAAATTAATTAATAGCTACTGATTAACTAAATGATGGTAATTGGGAATGGTCATCATTAAGAAAACGAGGAACGTGGGCTTCTGGGAGCGGAACCAACAGTCTTTTAAGGTTGAGACTATTGTCAGGTTAACTGGGTTCCAGTGCATGAACCCACACTGAAGGGCATTTGGAGACACAAATTAGACTCTGTAGGCCTCATTACATCTAATACAGTACATTAAATTGGGAGAGGAGGGCAGTGAGGGGAGGTGCGGACAGGGGAGGGGATCTAAATATCATCAAACTATATTGTATGAAAATCACAAAATTCAAAAATTAATAAAAACAAAAACAAGGAAAGTGGCTTCAGTTCTCTTTGGAAGCAGCAATGATGTTAGTCAACAACAGTTACCACAGGCTTCACAACTGAGTAGTATGAGTGGGGGGTGGGCTTCAGACCTGCTCTTGACCAAGGTTTACACAAGGGTAATCCTGACACACAGTCCAAAAATCTGCTTCCAGCCCTTTTCTTGAAATGCTGATTCTTGAGTCACCAAGTTTAGGTTTGTGGTATTCTGTGTCCTTTCTGAGGCCTCTGTTACCTGTTCTAGTAAGAATGTGCCATTGAAAGAGAGCTAGGACCTAGTGTGTGAATCAAGACACAGTAACCGGCAAACAGGCAAAGTAAAATTCGCTTCTGTGGATCTCAGCTTGCTCAATGCAAAAATCTGAAGCTTGAGTGATTTTAGCTTTTGAAACCCTGTCCAAATTGAAGGTTCTCTAAATAGGGTGTTGATGGCCTGAATCTAATTCGATAGACCTCAGTATGCTGCATGTATGTTGACATTCCCCTTTCAAAATGACATTCCCTTTCATATACTCTTGCTGCACTAGAACAAATTGTTTTTATGCTGTTTGCATATTCTGAAATGATTATGAAATTTGCATAATTCTGAATGAACTATATAATTGAGTGAATTCCCTTATTTTTAGGTTTTCTGCTGAGTCCTGAGTGACAGAGTGAGCAGCACCGCTTGTCCTCACCTTTATGAGCCTACAGACTTACTGAAGAATATTTGGTGCCATTTAATGCAGTAAACACCTTATCTGATTGTTTCTAGACAGAATTTGTACATTAGCATTTTAATTGTCATAATTAGATTTAGGGAAATGAAACCAACAAGAATGTATTCAAAGTGTATATGGACATTTAACGATGCATTAGTTTATTTATTGATTGAGGATTTATAAGGACCAATGCTATATTAAGAGCAAGAGAGAGCAACCTTTGTAGTTGTGATAGTACAGTATACAGAAATAAATAAAAACTTGTTTAATAGAAATGCAAATTACAGTGGAAAGTGGGAACTAGCATGATGAAAGCAGTGCAAGGACTAGGGGGAGCTGGACATTTGAGAGTTTACACCTATTCTTACTATTTGTAAACAAAGTGCAATGATTTGAAATAATATACAGTTATTAGAAATGGCTGTATGGTTAAGAGCGCCAACTGCTCTTGTAGAGGACCCGGGTTCAATTCCCAGCACCCATATGGCAGCTAAGAACCATCTTTAACTTCAGTTCCAGGGGACCCAAAGCCCTCTTCTGACCTCCGCAGCATTGCACGACACAGGTGCAGCAACCTACATGCAGACAGTACACTCATACACATAAAAATAATAAATAAATAAAATTTAAAAAAGAAATGGCTGTAAGAGTTACTAAGGCCCAGAATTGAGAAGCTGAAAATGTGGGAAGAGAAAGCTACTTAGCTGATAATAAGTTCAGCTGAACTGATCTTAACTTGGGTTCATTAGCTGGTAATCATAGCAAACAGAGTAACTTGCTCTGGGATTGAACTCAGGACCTTAGTGATGTTAGGCAAGTGCTGTATTGCTGAGCTACAGGCCCTGCTCACATAAGTAGTAACTTTTGTGATGTGCTCAAGCAAAGGACTTAGGGTTATAGCACAAGCAAAAAGCATCTCTGAAAAGTCACCCCTTCTTTTGAGAGGTGGTCGAATAGAAAGCCATTTCTTTTTTTTAAATTTTTATTTATTTCTGTATGTGTATGAATGTACTGTCTGCATGTAGGTTTGTGCACCCGTGTCGTGCAATGCCGCGGAGGTCAGAAGAGGGTGTCGGATTCCCCTGGAACTGGAGTTCTCCTGGAATTGGAGTTTCAGATAGTTCTTAGCCACCATGTGGGTGCTGGGGATCGAACCCGGGTCCTCTGTAAGAGCGGTCGGCGCTCTTAACCGCTAGGCCATCTCTCCAGCCTCATAGAAAGCCATTTCAAATGCCATTAGCATTATGTTCAAATACAATGACTTGTACTATATTCAGAATATGTTTACTTTGGGTGGTTAAATATTATCAAATTTACTGTTATGGGGGATTCCTGACCTAAGGCAAAGATTTTTCTCAGGGGAGAGGCTGTGGGGTGGAGTGGGAAGAAAGGAGAAGATGAGATGCAAAGGAGCTGGGATTACCTTCCAAAGAGAACTGAAGCCACTTTCCTTGTTTTTGTTTTTATTAATTTTTGTTGAATTTTGTGATTTTCATACAATATAATTTGATGATATTTAGATCCCCTCCCCTGTCCTCACCTCCCCTCACTGCCCTCCTCTCCCAATTTAATGTACTGTATTAGATGTAATGAGGCCTACAGAGTCTAATTTGTGTCTCCAAATGCCCTTCAGTGTGGGTCCATGCACTGGAACCCAGTTAACCTGCCAACAGTCCCAACCTTAAAAGACTCTTGGTTCAGCCGGTGTGGTGGCACATGCCTTTAATCCTAGCACTTGGGAGGCAGAGGCAGGTGGATATTTGTGAGGTCAAGGCTAGCCTGGTCTACAGAGTGAGTTCCAGGCTAGCTGGGGCTACAGGGAGATCCTGTCTCAAAAAAGACCAAAAAAAAAAAAAAAAAAAGACCATTGGTTCCGCTCCCAGAAGCCCACGTCCTTCATTTTCTTAGTGATGGCCATTCCCAGTTACCATCATTTAGTTACTATAAAAATAAATCCCAGCCTAATATAGGACAAGGATGTATGAATGAATCTTCAAATAAAACTGATGAAGTCAAAATTAAAATATATATAGAATTTTGAGGACTTATCTGATTTGTATTTTGTACCTATTTACAAGTTGAGTATTTTCAACATGCCTTTTTGTTATTTGTATTACATGAAGAATAATATTTGCTTGAGATATTTAAATCGGTTTAGCCTGATAAATTAAAACCCATTCATGGCTTGGGAACTGAGTTAAAAAAAAAAGAAGCAAAATTTGTAACTCTCAATTGGTAGATAAGAGGGACAGATATTAGTTGTATGATGTTGCTGTAACACATTAGCAGAGATTCAGTAGTTTAAAATAATATAAATATATTCTTTTATAGTCTTGGAGGTCAGTGTACAAAATTGGTCTTAAATTGCTAAAACCAAGCTGTCAGCAGGGCTGGTTATTTCTGGAGGCCTCGGGAAATCCATTCCTTGCCCTTGTGTTTCCTGGAAACCGTCGGTGCCCTCTTCCCCATCTTCAAAGCAGCCGCATAGCATCTGTGTTCCTCTCTGACCGTGTTTCCTTCCTTCCAGGTTCTCCAGCTTACTCTGATCTCCCTATCTCCCTCTCTAAGGACCCTGGTGGGTTTATTGAGTCCAACAGATAGCTGAAGTTATTCTCCCATCTCAAAATTCCCAATTTATTCCTGAAACATTCCTTTTGTGATGAAAGGGACATATTTAAAGTCTAGAGATTAAGATGTGGGCCCCTTTGAGTACTCATTATTCAGACTGCTGCCAAGCATGATGTATTTGCTCCACTAAAAGTTGATTTTGGTATAAAAAGTCATTACTAATTTATCATTAACTGTATTATGGAATATTAATCTGTACTTTGCATGGCTTATTTAAAATTACACTGAGAATGACCTTATTTGTTTTAAAGATTTAATTTTACAATTTCTTATTGAAATTTTTATGTGTTTCATACATAATTTTTCAGTCAGTCTTAATCACCATTATTCCTGCTTCTCCCTTGGCACCCTCCCTCAGCCCCCTCCCACCCCCGGAGTTCACACTATCTGTCATTTATGCTAGAGTCCATTGGGCCAAATTACTACCCACTCACTCCACAGTGCCAGTTTCTCCTCTCAGCTCTAGTCAGCCTATCCGGAATCTCTTTTCTAAAGAAGGCAAGGTCTTGCTCACCTGACCACCATCTGTTGCCAATACTTCCTCAGCTAAGGTTGGGCTCTGCTACCCATTTCTAGAGTTCTGTGCTGGGTTTTGTCCAGCTAAGCTTGCATGGGTCTTGTGCCTGCTGATACCACTGCTGTAGGTTCATATGAACCAGGTCCCTGGAGCTTGTAGAATTCATGTTTGGTCTTGCATCACTTCCCTGGCTCTTACAATCTTTCTGCCTACTCTTCCACAATGTTCCCTGAGCACTGGGTGGGTGAAGCTGAATACAGGCAGCCTGCCCATGGAAGGACACTCTGTATGTAGACTCCTAGTTTGGCCATTCAGGCCCTTTTGGGTTCCTGGTCTCCTGCTGCATGGAGAAGCTTCCTTGAGTGTTAAGAAGTAGTTAACACCTTCTTGGGTCCTTGTTCTATGATGCTTGGGTCTTATGTGTAGAGGTTGCATTATAAATGTGTTGCCTACGCATGAGCCATTCACAGACTCTGCATGTGTGTGTTCAGTTGTCGGACCCTGTACTATTCTCATGTGGAGCAAAAGAGACTTCTGAGTAGTGCTGTGCTATTTGTCTGTAAATATAAGGATACTTCTTTCGTAGTCTGGAAAATGTTACCTTAGCCTAAGGATGTGTCTAACTAAGGATGTGTGGAACTATCTAAGATCTGTCACCTCTCCAGATGTGTGCATCTGGCTGTTATCGCTATCTTTCCTTCCACTGAGTGGGCTTTAGGTCCAATTGGTTAGCCATTGATTTCCCCCAAGACAGAAGTGCTGCTATTGTACCAACATATGCTATTGATGTCATATGCTGTGCTGGTCATTGACATGGATATTTGGTTTTGAGGCTGATGTTGGACCATCTGTCGACAATCTCCTTTAGTGGCTTGATGTATTAGTCAGGGTTCTCTAAAGAAACAGAAGCAATAGGACGAATATATAGCTATATACAATTTATTGATTTGCTCACATGACAGAGTTCCAGGGGTCCAACAGTAGCTGCGCCACACTGGGGAGGCTGAAAATCCAGGGAACTGCTCAGTCTGCAAGGCTGGATGTCTCAGTAGTCCCAATCTGGTGCTGAAGGCCTGATGGATTCCAGGAGATCTGCCGGTCTCAGTACACGCTGGGATCCATAGGGTTGATCACAGCAGCAAGACAAACTCACCAGTGAGAGAGAGGCAAGCCGCAGGAAAAAAGGGACCAGATCCCTCTGGCATGGCCTTTAATACTGCCTGCCAGCAGAAGGTAACGCCCACATTTGGGGTGGGCCATCCGGTTTGAGGTAGTCCAATCTGAAGATCCTTTTTCTCTTATTTGTTCCTTAGTCCAGTCAAGCTGACACCCAGGATTAACCATCACACTTGCATAATGCTCCCCACAGCTATGAGAGCTAGCCTTGAGGAGTGGTGGCTTCCAGGTCAGATCCAGCTCCATTGCTCAAGATCTAGTCTCTGAAGTATGTCCTGTCTTCACCAATAGGGTCTCACCTTCAGGTTCTGGGAGGCAATCAAGGGCTATGGCAATAGTGTGTGCAATTTTGGGAGTCTCTTGGACTAGCCGATGACTCAAAGGAAGGTTTCTCTTGTCTTTTACTATTTTTTTTTTTAGCCAGGCCTTGAACTCACAGAGATCCACTTCCCTCTGCCTCCCGAGTGCTAGGATTAAAGGTGTGCACCACCACCCTCCGCTTAAGGACAGTTCTTAGCTGCCATGTGGGTGCTGGGAATCGAACTCCAGTCCTCTGCAAGAGCAGTCGGTGCTCTTAACCACAGAGCCATCTCTCCATCTCTAGTCTTTTACTATTTCTTGATATGCAGCCTTTATCTTTGCATGGACTCATGTAGAGATATTGTGTGTATAATTTATCAATAGGTTGTTACACTAATATGATTCTCTCAGTTTTTTTTTTTTTGTTTTACCCTTGCAAGGCATTATTTACCTGTCCTCTCTGCCTTCACCTCTCTAGCATTCCCTCCATGCCTTTTCCATTTAAAGTATCCCCATTTCTCCCTTGATACTGGCAGTCTCCTATGGCCCACTTCTCTTGGGCTCCCTTTTTCCTCTCTTTATCTGCCTTTCCTTCTATAGCCCTTCCACTCCCCTCCCATTCAGGTATCCTGATTTTATCCATTCCTGTCACAGCCTCTTGTTTCAGCTTTCCTCTTTCCCTTTACCTTCCTGGTTCCTTTTCATTTGCCTGATTCCTGCAGTTACATCAGGGTATATACTTACATATAAGGATTTGGTGCTAGGATCCACAAATGAAGGAAAACATACATCGTTTGTTTTTCTGAGTCTGTTACTCATTCAGCATAACAGCTTCTAGTTTCATCTGTTTACCTACAAATTTCATGATGTTATCTTTCTTTACCACTGCATAGAAGTGACCATTTTACATTCATTTTCTCTTTTTAAAAAGTACAGCATATCGCATGAGAGATACAGAAGCTTGAATGGATTTAGAGGTTAAAAGAGTGGGGGCTTCTCGAAGCCAAACTCAGCCACCCTCTCAAAGAGAGCACCCACTACGAGTATGTACACGCTATAATTTTCTTCTTTTTTTTTTTGGTCTTTTCGAGACAGGGTCTCCCTGTAACCCCAGCTGTCCTGGAACTCACTCTGTAGACCAGGCTGGCCTTGAACTCACAAAGATTCACCTGCCTCTGCCTCCCAAGTGCTAGGATTAAAGGCGTGTGCCACCACGCCCAGCTTATAATTTTCTTCTTTTAGGATGACACATTATATTGTTTCCAAAATTCTTTATTCATGTTTTTATGACTATTTATACCCACAAATATTTGGAATCAATATTTCCTAGGATTTAGACTAGAGCCATCAAAATTTGCCACCACTTGACTTAGTTTTTTTTTGAGTTAGTTTTTTTTTAAATTAAGCTTATTCTTTTATCATTATTATTTAAAAATTACCTGTGTGTCTATAGAAAACATAAAAGAAAGAAAATTAGTAGACAAAAGATAATGCCACTTGACCCTATTACATTATAGTAGATTTGTGTGTAATTGGTATGTCATTGTTAACTGTGTATATAATCTTCATCTCTACTTTTTAGTTAAACCATAAGCATTTTCTATATTAAGTGCTCTAAAAGTTTTAATGGCCGTATAATGTATGGTGTTGTTTATAGTTGGTGACTATACAAATTTACCTAGGTTATTGACTGAATATCCTTGGGATTTTTTTTTTTATTTTGTACTCTTAACCTGCTTAGGGTAATGCTAAGTAGTAAAACCCAACAGTAAATGAAATGAAGACTTAAGAAACCTGTAGTCTTACAAGTGAGATTTATATTCTAACATTGTTGAATTCAACAGAGGAAAAAGATTAAAAAAAAAACATAGGTATTCAAAGAAATGAGCGTGGTGAAATACAGGCATGGGAGAAAGTTTCAATGAAGGGGGATATCTTTGTTCACTGAAAGAATGTGCAGAGTTCTGGGAGGCACAGGGGCAGGGAGTGGTGACTGCAGGCTCAAAAATACAGCTATGGAATATGTGTCAGTCATCCACATTGCTGCTTTTACCCCATTGTTGTGTATTTCATGAAATAACTCAGTGGAATCTTAAGTGACTTTTCCCTGGGTCTACCACAGAGTTGAGTAAATATCAAATTTGATTTAGAACAGTATAAAAGTAGTGTTATTATTTTAAGATGGAATACATACTGTCCTAATTTGCTTTCTGCTGTTGTGATAAACAGCACCACCAAAACAACTGGCGAAAGAAAGGGTTTAGTTCATCCGACAGCTCCCAGATCACAGTCCATCAAGGGGGGAAGTCAGGGCAGGTGCTGAAGGCAGGATCCTGGAGGCAGGGATGGAGACCCTGGAGGAAGCTGCTTACCAGGCTTCCAGGCTCACATTCAGTTACTTCTCTTACGGAGCCCAGCTTCCTCTCACAAAAACTAGCAATTGAGAGAATGTCTCACAGACATGGCCATAGGCCAGTCTGTTCCAGATTGTCCCCCAATTAAAGATTCCCCTTTCCCAGGTGTCTCAAGTTGACAACCAGGTCACAGGTACTGAGTCAATAACCTAGGTAAATGTCTGACTAGTTTTTAACACTTAAATAACTATGAGAATTTTAGAGGTAGTTAATGTATTTGCCTGCTTACAGGTATGTAAGAGCTGTGGTTTCTAGAGGTCAGGTGACTTGCTAGAGTTTTAAACTGTAATTCTGACTTTGGAACCTATGCTCTTTAGTCTGGGGCAAACTGCTTTGGGTGCTTCCCACAAGATGATCTGAATCAGAGCTCTTAGAAAATTTGGGTCAGAGTCATTTGGTTGGTAGTTATAATGTCTACCATAGTAGTATAATCTTTGTCACTAATTATTTGGTTATATTATGGAAACATTAGCTTTTCATAACAATTTAGATTGTTATGAAAAAAACCTCATAATTTTAGTCTGTAGAATGATTCCCATAACTGCCTTTTTTTCTGAAGTAATACCTACTATTAGTCATGTTACACTAGGAAAATATAACTAGTGATGGAATTAGGAAGCAAGTTTATATGTGTATTAGATTTGTTTTTAGTTAAGGGGGAAAAAAATCCCAGATATTCAGGTTACTGTCTGATAGAGTTTATCAGGCAAGGGTCAGTGCAATTGATGCCAACTGTTTATACCTTTGTTGGCACTATTTCTGTGTTATTCTAAAAAGAACTACAATTTATGAGACTAATGCATACACAAAAGTAGTCCTTGGTGCTATAAATATCATCATTGCAGACATAAACAATAGGTGTAGGAAGGTAAGAATATAAAAATTTTCCCAGACCCCTGACAGTCAAGAGGATGCAAGTGAGCAATGGTTATCTCAATGTCTCTCCTAAAGTAGAGAATAAAGCAAATTAGAAAAAAATTCTAATATTATGAATGATAAGCAAATCCATACATGGCAGCACATGCCTTTAATCCCAGCACTTGGGAGTCTGAGGGAGGCAAATCTCTGTGAGTTCAAGGCCAGCCTGGTCTACATAGTGAGTTCCAGGACAGCTGGGGCTACAGGGAGACCCTGTCTTAAAAAGACAAAAAAAAAAAAAAAAACCTAATGATAAGCATTGTAAATTGGCACATTATTTTAAAATATGATTGATAGTATATATTTGGATATGCAATCTGTTCAGAGGGAATAATCTTAAAAATAGAGAAAAAATATGTAAAAAAAGTATTTTCAAAGTGCTTTTTAATGAAAGTATGGAAAATATTGAATTATAATTTTAAGAAAAACACAGAAGTACCTTGTAATAAAAAGTAAAAAAGGGGCATAAGAATATCCAATTAAAGCTTGGGCATGATAACACATGCCTTTAATCTCAGCACTGAAAGGCAGAGGCAGGTGGATCTCTGTGAGTTTGAGGCCAGCCTGTAATGAAGAAAATCTTTGATGTGTGATGAAAATTTTCTGTCATTTTAGACTATGTGTCATTTGCATATTTTCTCACTTCCCTATTTTGTAATTTTTCTATTTTCACATATGGTTATTTGGATCTTATTAAACAGTGTCATATTAAAGTTAATACTGAGTTGAATTGATATTCTCTTATTCTTTATAAATTTTGTTTCTGTCTTTTTAGGCATGGTCTTGATATGTATCCCTGACTTACCTGAAACTTATTGTGTAGACCAGCCTGGCCTGGACTTGTGGCAGTTCTGCCTCTACTTCCTGAGTGTTGGGATTAACCAGCATGCATTAGCATGCCTGACCCTGATTTCTCTTATTCATATAGTCTGTTATTATAGTGATTAATGTCACTCTTGAATGTAATTTCTTTTTTTTTTTTTGGCCTTTTTGAGACAGGGTCTCCCTGTAGCTCAGGTTGTCCTGGAACTCTCTTTGTAGACCAGGCTGGCCTTGAACTCACAAAGATCCACCTGCCTCTGCCTCCCAAGTGCTAGTATTAAAGGCGTGCGCCATCATGCCCGGCTGAATGTAATTTCTATGCTGCCTATAAGAAAACATGTTAAATCAAGTTAGACGGTACTTAAGAAGATTGGCTTTGGGTGGAAATAATTTTCTCCCTTTTCATCTGAGTCATTAAATCTCAATCTTTGGAGCTCCCTTTAAAATTTGCCTTTCATTTTGGACATGCTTCCTCTGTTCCCTAGAGTTGGATGGGCCACATGCAGTGCCCTTGCTCTGTTCCAGATGTACCTTTGAGGGTCTCTTCCCCATCTTACAGGTGCTCTGAAGGTAGTGATTATGTGCTTTGCTTGTCATTGTTTCTACATCTCATGCACAATGTACAGAGGTTTAGAAAGCACATCTTACATGGAGTTTACTGATAAAACTGTAATTATCCTTTTTTTTTTTTTTTTTGGTCTTTTTGAAACAGGGTCTCTGTAGCCCCACCTGGCCTGGAACTCACTTTGTAGACCAAGCTGGCCTTGAAATCACAGAGATCTGCCTGCCTCTGCTTCCCGAGGGCTGGGATTAAAGGCATGCTCTACCATGCCCAGAGAAAACTGTAATTATCTTTATGCCATTCAGCAGTTGCTTATCTTTTAATACATAAAGTACATTGATTTTATTTTTTCCTTTTAAATTAAAGCAAAGATGGACTTCCAGACCATGGGTAATGAAGAGTCCCTGCCTACCTGTGTAAGCCATACTTCTTCACATTTAAACTGCCTACCTGTGTAAGCCAAACTTCTTCACATTTAAACTGCCTACCTGTGTAAGCCATACTTCTTCACATTTAAACTGCCTACCTGTATAATCCATACTTCTTCACATTTAAACTGCCTACCTGTGTAAGCCATACTTCTTCACATTTAAACTGCCTACCTGTGTAAGCCAAACTTCTTCACATTTAAACTGCCTACCTGTGTAAGTCATACTTCTTCACATTTAAACTGCTGAATAGGCAAATATTTATGACATTTCGACAAGCTAAAATGACATATGTAGTTAAAATCACCATGCAAAATTAAAATAGCTCTTGTGGTAGGATGGTAGGAATATGGTTAACGCTTTTTTTCTTATTTTCTTAAATTCTATTTTCACATTTTCCTGAAAAAGTTAAATTACTTCTTTAGAATATTCATTATGTCTTTTTCATATTTCACTTACTTTAAACTGATACATAGCATCATAAAATTGTATGTGTTTGTGGAGAGCTATAGCAAGTATTAGAATATGTATATATTTTGTGGGGCTGGAGAGATGGCCTAGCGGTTAAGAGCGCTGACTGCTCTTGCAGAGGACCCGGGTTCAATCCCCAGCACCCACATGGTGGCTGAGAACCATCTGTAACTCCAATTCCAGGAGAACTCCAGTTCCAGGGGAATCTGACTCCCTCTTCTGATCTCTGTGGCACTACACGACACGGGTGCACAAACCTACATGCAGACAGTACATTCATACACATACAAAAATAATAAAATTTAAAAAAAGAATATGTATATATTTCGTAATGTATAAATCAGTGTAATCTACTCTAAATGCATTTGTTAAAGGGATGTGTGACACCTTTCATTTTCTGATTGACCTGATCAAAATTATCTAATGGTAAATGTACGTGTGTTTAAAATTTTTATCTTGAAGAATATAATAGATTATTATAGTTTGATTTTTTCATTTGTAAAATGTCTTATGTTATACTTTCAAATATTTGAAAAATATAAAAACATGAAAGTGTTTTATTCATGCAGTTTAGACCATAAGGATTTATTATACAAATTTATTAATTTGTATACATTTATTTTTAATAATGATCATTTTTAAACAATAAGTTTAAAAATTTACTGAGCATTTATCAGGAACCTCCAATATTTCTTACTTACTGTCCAGTGACAGCCAGCAAACCATTGGCTTAATTGCGGCTTTTTAATAGATGGTATAACATGATTTTCAGTTATTAAAGCCTCATTTAAAAAGTTATAATATGCTAAGATTATTTCTTTCAGGGTCCCACCACTTGACTTGGGAAGCCTTGTTGACTCTGATGAGGAGGTAATTTTTACTTAATAGAATAAATAGTTGACTATAATAATCTATAGCATATACTAAGTATTATATTTTATTTTTTAGGATAATTTTTCACAAGTTCCATTTGGTTCAGTGCATATTCATTTTAACACACCAAAATCACCTTCTGCTCTTGGTTGGGTTACACAATATCAAAATCCTCATACTCAGGATCATATAAATGAAGTGGTTAGTATATATTTATTTACTCAATTTTTAGAATTGCAGTGTACATTATTAGCACTGTACTTAACCTAGACATTTCACTGTTTGGCATATGCTTTTCTCAGTTTAAATATTTTATATATGGGGGGAAGGGAAAGGGATATATGCCTGAACTGAATTGGAAAATGATGTATGAAATACACAAAGCATCAATTAAAAAAAAAAATAATAAATAAATGTTGATTACACCAAAAAAATAAAATAAATATTTTATATATGGAAATGTCCAAAAAATAATTCCATTTTTTATAGTTTTTCACCTATTAGAATAGCATTTTAAATATTTCTTGTAAAGTTGGTACAATATAGGGTTGTCTGAATATGGATTCCAGAAATTTTTTAAAAATTTGCATGGTATTATATCACAGGTTACTAGAAGATTGACAAAAGCTTGATTTATTTTATTTTATTTTATTTTATTTTTTGTTATTTTCAAGATAGGGTCTCCCTTTAAGTCCCAGCTGGCCTGGAGCTCACTCTATAGACCAAGCTGGCCTTGAACTCACATGTGCTAGGGTTAAAAGCGTGCGCCACAAAAGCTTGATTTCTTATGAACTAGTTTTGACTTTAAATTCCCCAAATATTGTGGGATAGGAAAATAACTGTACTTAATCCAACAATAATAATACTGCCTTAGTTTCTGCACTTTTTTCCTTGTCGTTCTTTCCTGTTAGACTTGACCGCCTTAGTACTTCTCAAGGGCTCCTCTGGCAGTTGTGTACTCCTTCTGCATCATCTGTTCCTATCTAAGTCAGAACCTATACTCCCTAACTCAGTCATCTCTTGCTATCATAGAAATTTGACAGGGAACCAGCAACTGTTGGAGGGTAGAATATAGTAATGTTCCAGAAATGGCAACTGGTGCTTCTTGTGTTGTTAATTTCCAAAACATAGAACTATTTGGCAGAAAATAAAAGACCTACCTAAAATTTCTAAGAACAAGCTGGCCTTGAACTCACAGAGATCTGCTTGCCTCTGCCTCCTGAGTGGCTGTGATCAAAGGCATGTGCTACCATGCCTGGTAAAAACTTTTTCTTCTTTCAAAACTATTTTAGTACTAAGATCTTCAGCTTTGCAAAAAAAGAAAAAGTCTAGGATTACTGATATTTAAAGCCAAGTGCCCATATGATCAGTTCTGTCTGCTTTGTTTGATGCTCTGTCAGCTATAGGTTTTAAATATCTCTTTCTGTTCAGAGCATAGGCTACAATGGTCTTGGTAAATCCATTCATATCCAAAGAGTACTAATTATTTTGATTTTTTTTTCCTGGAGAATAGCATGTTTTTGTTTTCTCTCTAGGAACAAGATATAATACCTGAAGATTTGCCACCACCAACAGGGAAATATAAGCTAAAATATGAGCAGTATGCAACTGAAATGAAAAAGGGCTATAAACAATATATTCAGGGAAATGCAGACAAGGCAAAAACACCTAGCATACAGGAAGAGATGTCAAGGAACAAGATAAATGAAGAGGTAATGTGAATTCAATGACATTTAAAGCCAACAGTACATGTGTTATAGAAATGTCTTTTTTTTGTTGTTAATAGGTATATTAGTCACTTTTCTGTTGCTGTGATAAAACCACCATGACCAAAGGAACTTATAAAAGGAAGAGTTTATTTGAGCTTAGAATTGATGGTTCCAAGGAATTAAGAGTCCATTGTGGTGGGGAGGCATGGTGGTAGGGGCTGGAGCCGAGGTTCACATCTTCCAATGAGCACAGGAAGCCAAGAGAGAGCCTCTGGAGACTAGCAAGGCTTATTAAATTCTCTAAGCCCATCCCCAGTGATGTACTTCCTCCAGTATGGCCACACCAAGATCTCCCAAAACAGCACCACCCGCTGGGAACAACATGTCTGAATACTTGAAGCCTATGGGGGACAGTCTCATTCAAACCACCACACAAGGATACTAATGAATATATTTATTTTTATTCAGTTCTGGACCCTAATGCATGGGATGGTGCCACCCACATTCAGGTAGCTCTTTCCTGCTCGTTAACCATTTTGAAAATACCCTTATAGTCACATCTGGAGATCTGTTACCACGGTGATTATAAATCCCATCAAACTGACAATGAAAATTAACTATTATATGACCTAAAAATGTACACTTACTTGTACATACATGCATGTGTGTATAGGTAAAGAACCATCTTTAAATAAAGTATACAAATTATTAAGCTTTGGTTTTAAGAGGATAATATTGTGGGTCATCTCATTTATTCCCACAGTGAGCCATGTAGAAAACACGCATGGGAAAGCACACCACATATCATACAGTGTCCAAATACAGAAAGAGAGAGCTTTATTCAAAAAATGGCCATCTTATATAGCCAGCGTGACTCATATCCTAGGGACAAATCCTAAACCTTTGTGTCACTACATCCCACCCCACAGGCATGTCCAGGGAGGTCCCTTTGGTTAGAATGCTAGTCAACTTAACTGAATTTTCCCCACATAATATTACTTGTTTATTGTAGTTATTTTTATTTATCTGGTGTATGTATTTCTTTCATCAATTTCTATAAAAAGACAAAACACATTTTGTCTTCAGAAATCATCATTGTAATTCATTCTTTTTTCTCCAAGAAATTAAGTTGAATGCCTAACTTACAAGGTTAATTTTTTTTTTTTTGGTCTTTTCAAGACAAGGTCTCCCTGTAGCCCCAGCTGGCCTGGAACTTGCTCTGTAGACCAAGCTGGCCTTGAACTCACAAAGAGCCATCTGCCTCTGCTGCCCAAGTGCTAGGATTAAAGGCGTGCACCACCACGCCTGGCTCACAAGGTTAATTTTTTGCTTCTGTGCAAAACACCCTTCTAAGACAAAACCAATGAATAAAATGAACAAAAGTATCTGCTGTCATAGAACTCACATCCTAATGGAAGGAGCTGGTAAGAGGTAAAAACATCAGTGGATCGACTTAAGCAGTCAATCAATTTTGCCTGGCAGATGGTGATAGAAGCTGTAAATAGAAGGAAACAGGGAAAGCTAGGATTGTGGGTATGAGACAGTGATTTGTGTAGGATCACCAGGGAGATCTTTGGAGTAAGAAATCATTTCAGCTCTCATTTGAAAGAGATAGGAGAAAGTTGTTGGGAGAAAGTCTTAAGTGTTATAAAGGAGGATTGGTCATGTGATATTTAAATACTATGGGGCAAGAAGGTATATTCAGAGGAGGAGGGTGAGATGGGAGACTGCTTATAGTGTTACAGGATGGCTTGGACCCAGGTGGAGCAAACTTACATGAGGCAGTCTCACTGAGTGGGCTTCCAACCATGAAGCAAGTTGCTAATAGATTGGTTGTAGGGTTGAGAGACGGGGAAGATCAGAGTGACTGTGTGGATGAATCTGTAGGGCAGTATTGTAACTGAAATAAGCCAGATACAGAAAGATGTTGCATGTCGTTAGTTATGCATAATTGTCAGCAACTGAGATTTAGAGATGTCAAAAGGTACAGTGTCAGTCAGGAGAAAAATAAATTCTGGGGAACTAATGTAAATATGCTGATTATATGTACTAATAGTGTATATTTTACTTGAAACTTGATGACAGTTAATTTCAAGTTTCATTATAGTCCCACAGTCATGACACTGATATGTGTTGATTGACATTGCTGTTATAATTATTACCTAACACTTACATATCACTTCATTTTCTGTTTATCAGTTAAATAGTTTAAATTAAAAAATAAAGAATTCCAAGGCTTTTGGCTGGAGTGGTTGCCATCAGCTTGCCTTGGGAAGGACTGACTTCATGAGAGTCTGCTTTGAGCGGTTAAACCTGCTGTACCAAGTGGGAATGCTACCACATTCCTTCTGTAGAATGTTCAGAGAAGGGTGGAATCAAGTAAGCTCTTTTGAAGACTTTTCCACCAAAATGTAAAGCAGAGCTTTACATATACATGCTTAATCTTATTTATTAAATTAGTTTCTTTAACCTACCTTAGTATTAGCTAAGAATTTTCTTGGTGTTTGTTTAAATGAATTATTATTTATGGAAACAGGAATATTAGATTTTGTATTCTCACTTATTGATTTCCAAACAGCAGGTACTTTTGTGGCACAGGATATACAGTATGCCGTAATGAAGTCGCTGCCCTCATATAACTTATGTTAGGAGATACAGGCAATAAATCATAAACAAATATATAAAAAATTTCATGTAAAATTAAAGTTCATGAAGTCAGGACAAAGTTTGAAAACAGAGTGTGATCTTTTAAGAAAAACTCTTGAAAATTTTGCTAGGTTTCAGATAAATGGCTCATGTTGGGACTGTTTGGTTATTTAGAGTATTGTATTTCGCCGGGCGTGGTGGCCCACACCTTTAATCCCAGCACTCAGGAGGCAGAGGCAAGCAGATCTCTGTGAGTTCAGGGCCAGCCTGGTCTACAAAATGAGTTCCAAGACAGCTGGGGCTGCAGGGAGTCCCTGTCTCAAAAAGACAAAATAAAAACAAAAACAAAAAAAAGTATATTTCTCATATTTATAAAAAGTTTTGGTGTTTACTTTTTTAAAATCCCAAACAGTCCTCTAGTATTTCTGAAATTAATTTTGTGTAGAATGCACACATTTACTACAATTAAAAATTTATTATTTTATTTTATGTGTATGAATGTATTGCCTGCATGTACGTTAAGTGCACCTGTGTTGTGCACTACCCATGGAGGTCAGGGGCATTGGATCCACTGGGACAAGAGTTATGGACAACTGTTAGCTGCCATGTGGGTGCAGGTCATCTGCAAGAGTAAACAGTGCTCTTAACTGCTGAGCCATCTCTCCAGTTCCATTTATTACAATTTTAAGAACTCAATATGAATTATGATCATTTTTATCTTTTACTTAGTGTTCACTTCTAAAAAGCATTGAGCATATATCACTTAGTTTATCATTTTGGCACAGCAGCTGGTAGTATTCTCACTTTATGACTTAGTGAGGTGCAGAGTAGTCATCTAGCTAAAAAAAAAAATGGAAAACCACACTCAAAAATGAGGTTGTACTCCTAATTCTCATGTAAACAACCATTGTGATATTTAGTGGTTATCTTGTACCTTATTTTGTTAAAAGAAGGTATTCTGAATATGTGTGTGATGGTTCACTTGTAGCATGATCAGGATGAAGAAGCCAGAATGGATGACCTTATGCCTTTGGATAGGAAAGCCCTCTTACAGCAACGTTACGCAGACAGCTGTCACCTTGCACAACACAGTGCAAGGAAATCAGATGCGGTAAGCATCAGCTGTTGTACTAATTTAATAAGGCATTAAGGTAATTTACCTTCCAAGATTTTATAGCTATGACTGAATGAGTGATTATAACAATGAATTATGACTGAGATGAATATCCATTAATGTACAAACTGAGTCCTTAGTTTTTATAAAGGGTTGACTTGTGTGTGGTATATATTTTTTGGTAGTGAAATTGTCTTGAATCATTGATGGTTTATTCTGAAAATTTAGTTTACACTGTTCAAAATATTAATTAATTAATGGTCTTATCTGACATCATCTAACAGGGTAAGGATTCTGGCCCATTACAGAAAAGACCAGGAATCAAGTAAGTTTCTTTAGCAAAGGAGAAGCAGAGCTAGCAAGATGGTTCAGGAGGTGAAAGTGCTAGCCCCACAAGCTCCAATGCCTAGTTCCTCCCCAGGACCCATGTAAAAAGCTGGATGCAGTGGTGCGCATCTGGTTCTCAGGACTCCTACAGAGATGGAAGGCAGAGACCAGAGGCTTGCAGGTTGGCTAAGCCTGGAGTAGGCTGTGTAGTGACAGAAGCAAGAGACATTCTGCTGGGGGAAGATGCGGTGTGAATTAGGGGCTAGCTCTCAGCTTCAGGGCACAATGTAGAAGTCACGAGGTTCCTCTGATCCTACCCCAAGAGGTGCAAGACGCTAGGACAGCAGCATACAGGAGCATAAGGTTGGGGTCTGTGACTGGCTCTGAGAGATAATGTCATTTTGCTTATAAAAGTGACTTGCAGCATGCAATAAAGTGAATTCTCCATTACCATCATCACAGAATTCCTGGATCTGTTATTTTATGCGTATACAGGCTGAAGCAGGCCTGAATTGAGAGTGTCAGTGGCTAGTGGATTAGATGGGGATCAGTCAGGTCACTAACATGGTAAGCTAGCATGGGGTTGGACTGAGACTGATCAAGTCCCCAACCTGTGCAGTGGATTGTGATTGGGTGTAGGCTGAAGATCAGCCAGCAGCCAGCAGCCTGAAATCTCTGTCCAGAGGCCAGAAGTTTCTGGGCAGGTGGGCTAGCACTGCCAGATAGGAAGCATTCCTCTTCCCAGGCTAAGGACCTGAGAGAGGCAGTAGTCACTCAGGTCAGGCTATGACAGTAACAAACTGACCCCTGTGTTGAGGGGTCAGTTCCTCAGCAGTGACTGCAGGTGCCCACTGCTTCCCTTCCCTTAGCAGGACTGGGCTGTAGCTGCTCATTCGAGAGAAGCTTCCTATAGTCTGCCTTGGTAAAGTGGAGGGAGACAAGTGACTCCTGAAAGTTGTCTGGTTGTCCTTTTACTTCTACAGAAACACCATGGCATGTGCTTCCCACCCCATACCACAACCCCTGACAACACACAATAATAAATTATTATAATGTTTTTTAAAAAATTAAAAAGTGAAGCAAAATCCAGACTTAATACTTAAATTTGTTTTAATGTTTTCAAAATCAATTAACTTAATGAATATTGCTTAAGCTAGTTCCACTGTAAATAATGGTAATATCTCTAGTGTCCTGGGGTACCGGAATCAAGCTACTTGAAGGCAGCGTCCACTGGTCCCTTCCCTGTAACCCCCAGGGGATTAATACCTTAGATATCCTGTAAAGACTTATGAAATACTAATGTGGTGACTCACAATTTGTAACAATTTGGTTTATAGTGTCTAAATAATAATAAATTAATATATTTTACCTGGTTGCATTATAGTTACACTGAAAAAAATCAAGTCATTTTATTTAGTTGTAGCTGTCCAGAGTCCATGTGTTCTTAGTGACCACAGTGTGTCCTCAGTCATGGGTTCAGAGAGAATATTCTGTGGATGTCCCAAGATGCAGTTTTGTCATAATTTTTCCAAAAGAACTTGATACATATAATTTTCTATGCTTAATTATCATTCAGGTATTTATGTTTATTGGTTATTCTGGTTATCCTAAAAAATAACAAAGCTTATGCTGGGTGTGGTGGCACATACCTTTAATCCTAGCACTCAGGAGGCAGAGGCAGGTGGATCTTTGTGACTTCAAGGCCAGCCTGATCTACAGAGTGAGTTCCAGGACAGCTGGGGCTACAGGGAGACCCTGTCTCAAAAAGACCAAAACAAAACAAAAACAAACAATCAAACAAACAAAAAACAAACACAAACAAAAAACAAAACAAAAAACCCCCCAAAACTTATGAGTCATAGTTGTGTCCCAAATAAGGCTGACTTTATTTCCTGAAGTTGTATTTCAAATGGATATCACCATTACTTTAGTGTCACTGGATATTGTGCTTTGTACAGTCCACACCATCTGCCTGTTGATAGATTTCATCTCCTTATAATGACATTACATGGCAATGTGCGTAAAGTTACAATTCAGTAAGCTTGTTTCACTTTCTTACTCTACTGTTCACTGTGTTTGTTTTCCCCATGGAAATGTTTATATGTGTAAGTAAACTTGGAAGGTATCTGATATTAATACTGATTGATTTTTTTATAATGCAGGTGGAAACTCGTTTGTTTTACTTTTAGCTACTTCAATGAACAACAGAAGCAGTGAGCCTGCGGTTTCTATGTCCTCTGCTAGTTCTCTTGTCAGTGTTATCAGATCCCTTGTGTCACAGTGACTTTTCTTCCTTAGACATTTTGAAATTACATTTATACATGCACTTATGACTGCATGTATCTGATCATGTATACCTTTCTTGAGCATATGGTGCCTGTGGAGCTCAGAGGACACCTTGTGCGAGTTGGTGCTCTTCTTCTACCATGTACATCCCAAGGGGATTGGACTCAAACCAAACTGCTGGGCTAGTGCCTTTACCCAGCCCAGCATGACTTTTACAAATTGTTTTCTTCACACAGCACTTTAAATCAGTATTGTCAAGGGTGGTTTCTCTCTTTGACAAAAAGTCTAAACCACCAAAAGCATCAGCTGTCAAGATGAGCATCTGTATGGAGCCTGTCATGTTCTTCAGTCTTCCTCATTTGCTTGCTTTTGGCAGAATTTGAGGTTTTTTTCTGCATATCATTTCAGGGTGTTTTAGTTATTGTCTACTTTTTGAATCATCTTTTGAAATTATAAAGTACACCTTGATTTCCCTGTAGATTGTACAAGTTAATTTTCTTAATTTCTACTTTAAAACAATTACTAAAGAAAAATAATGGTAATGTGTCGTGATCTCAGAGCATGTCACAGGATGCAGTTATGTATTAAGTGATATAAATATTATTAGGGGGGCTGGAGATGCCTCAGCAGTTAAGAGCGCTGACTACTCTTGGAGAGGACCCAGGTTCGATTCCCAGCACCCACATGGTGGCTAAGAACCATCTTTAAGCCAGGGGTGGTGTCACACATCTTTAATCCTAGTGCTCAGGAGGCAGAGGCAGGAGGATCTCTGTGAATTTGAGGCCAGCCTGGTCTACGGAGTGAGTTCTAGGCCAGTTGGGGCTATAGGGAGACCCTGTCTCAAAAAAAAAAAATACTATTAGGTTCACATTTAGATGCATAAACTATACATCTTAAATTTCTGCCAAGTAAAAGCTAAATTTAATTATAGTTTATTTTAATATAACTAAATTATTTAAATTATAAATTATTAAATTATTTATAATTTAAATAATTGTCCCTATTTCCAAGCTTCTTAGGCATTTTTACTTTTCATTTTTATGCTATGTCTTTGACATTTTATGTCTATTTTAGTTTATTTTAATTTTTAAATGATTTTAAACTCTTTGTCTTTTTGAGACAGGGTCTTCCTGTAACCCCAGCTAGTCGGGAGCTTACTATGTAGACCAAGCTGGCCTTCTGAGTGCTGCGACTAAGGGTGTCTGCCACCATGCCTGGCATTTTTTGTTTGTTTGTGTCTATTTTAAATAAAATACTCTCCCTAAGGTTGCAAAACTGTCTTAACCAATATCTTAATTGGTTTTGTTTATTAGTGATCACTAAGGATGACAGCACTTAGTATATTCTAAGATTAGAACATGCCTTGATTTGACTCCTTAATTTTTAACTTCTTATTTATTCTCAAAAGAAATAGTTGATAGCTGCATGATAATCTAATTGGAATTGAATGACTACAAGCCTTCCAACTGGATATTTCCTTAAAAAATAGTAAAAATGCTTTCAGATTTGTTGCAAAGTAAAAATTAGCATGAAGGTAATTTAGCCAAACTAGTAATAAAAATTATTTCATCCTGTACGTAGAAAAGATTATCATTCTTTTTATGATAAAATTTTTATATTTATTTACTTATTTGTATTTATTTATTTATTTATTTATTTATGTGTCTCTGTGTCACTGTGTATGTGTGGGCACAGTTGTGAAGGTCAGAGGACAACTTAAAAGAGTCTTTTCTCAATGGGTGTGGTGGCGCACGCCTTTAATCCTAGCACTCGGGAGGCAGAGGCAGGCAGATCTTTGTGAGTTCAAGGCCAGCCTGGTCTACAGAGTGAGTCCCAGGACAGCTGGGGCTACAGGGAGACCCTGTCTCGAAAAGACAAAAAACAAGAAAAATAGAGTCTTTTCTCTTCTTCTGTCACATGGCTCCCAGAGGTGGAACTCAGGTCTTCAGGCTTGGTGGTCTTTACCCACTGAGTCATCGTGCTGGCATGTTTTAGGTTTTTAATACAAACTTTAATGCTTCCAATTAGTTTCCACCTCCTTTCCTCTCTACTGTGACATGTGTTAGACTGAGGTCTTTTAGTGTCGATGTTGATACTATTCCTACAGCAAGTTGAGATGTGCTCCATGAGGAGGCTGATAGAAGGCAGGGCAGCCTATGCTCCTCCTCTTCTCTGACTATAAAAGGCCAGGCAACTTGTTGGAAATATCTCATGATTTGTACTGAAATTTAAGTGCACTAATTTTTAGGGAATGATAAGATTAAGGAATTGGGATCTAAACATATTAATGATAGCAATTAGTATTTATGAAGGAAATTAGAAAATTTTCACCTATGTTTTAATAGTTGTGTATTAAATGTTTTGCTTTATAGACAATAAAATTGCTTTTTATTTTATTTCTCAGGAAAGCATGGCCATGGAGAAGAAGAAGCAGACTGTGGAGGAGCAGGTGATGACAGACCATTTATGTAGGTGAGAGGAATTCATAATGAAACTCTGTTCTAAACAGGTTCACTAAATTTGTTTTTCATACAAAACACCCATATGGTCAATCAGTGGCTAGCTAGTCAGTGGCCCCTGAATGTCCACTGCTTACTGAAGTCTTATAATCTTAGTGAGATTTTTCAAAACACACACTGAGACCAATAGAAATAACAGAAATTCAAGCTCCAGTGATGGCTCAGTCTGTAAGATGCTTATTGTGCAAATAGGCAGCCTTGATTTAAATCCTTAGAACCCATGGGAAAAAGCTGGATGGCTCAGTGGTTATTAAGAACTCTTGCAGAGAACCCAGGCTCAATTCCCAGCACCCACATTGCACCTAACAACCACCCTGCTACTCCAGTTCCAGGGGAATCTGATGTTCTCTTCTGACCTCTTCAGGCATTGCATGACACTGGTGCACTTATATACATGAAGGTGATACACTCACATGAATAAAATAAAAATAAAATATTGTACAACCCTGGGTGTTGTGGCACGTGGTTTGCAATCCAGGCAGTGGAGAGGCAGAGACAGGTGGTCCCTGGGACTCGCTTGTCAGCTGACCAGCCCACGTGGCAAGCTCTAGGACAGTGAAAAACCCTGTCTCAAAACACAAGGAGTATGGCTCCTGGGGAACACCACCTGAGACTGACTCCCAGGGTTCTGTGCCTGCACATGCATGTGGACCCACATGAGCATGCACACACATGTGGACCCACATGATCGTGCACACACATGTGGACCCATTTGACCATGCACACACATGTGGACCCACATGACCATGAACACACATGTGGACCCACATGACCATGCACACACATGTGGACCCACATGATCATGCACACACATGTGGACCCACATGATCATGCACACACACCTGCGTACACACACACACACACACACACACACACAAAGAAATACTCAAAATCCTACTTATTGTCTTTATAAAGTATTTTATTCAAACAACTTAATAGTATTTTCCTAATAAATTTCTTTTATTTTTAATTTTTTTTAATTTTATTTATTTATTTTTTATGTGTATGAATGTGTTTTCTGCATGTAAGTTTGTGCACCCTGTCGTGCAATGCTGCGGAGGTCAGAAGAGGGTGTCAGATTCCCCTGGAACTGGAGTTAAAGACAGTTCTCAGCCTCCATGTGGGTGCTGGGGATCGAACCCAGGTCCTCTGCAAGAGCAGTTGGTGCTCTTAACTGCTAGGCCATCTCTCCAGCCCCACTAATAAATGATTTCTTTCTCTTTCTTTCTTTCTTTCTTTCTTTCTTTCTTTCTTTCTTTCTTTCTTTCTTTCTTTCTTTCTTTCTTTCTTTCTTTCTTTCCTTC
>VZQC01013958.1:99438-167208 GCA_009823505.1 Rhizomys pruinosus | reverse complement strand
CAGTGTGGTGTATTGAAGTCCCCTACGATGAGTGTACTGGGTTAATCTGTGCCTTAATGTCTTGTAGAATTGTATTTATAATTTTTGGTGCACTAGAGTTTGGGACATATATATATTCATAATTGTGAAATCTTACTTGTTTGAGTCCTGTGCTCAAAATGTACTGGCCAGGGCTGTCGCGATCGCCTAGTGGTTCAGAGCCTGACTGCTCTTGCAGAGGACGCCCGGGTACGATCCCGGCACCCCCATGGCGGCTGAAAACTGTCTTTACCTCCAGAAAACTCAGTTTCCAGGGGAATCCGACGACCCTCTTCTGACCTCCAAAGCATTGCATGACACAGGTGCACCAACCTACAAGCAGACAGTACTATCATAACAAATAATGAAAATAAATAAAAAATTTAAAAAAATATAGTTAAAAATGTACTGGACATTCTTTGTCTCTTCTTTCTGATTTCTTTTAATTTGACGTCTATTTTGCCTGATATTAAAATAGCAAGCACCTTCTTTCTTTTTTTGGTACCATTTGCTTGGAATAATTTTTTTTCCATCCTCTTACTTTAAGGTGGTGCCTATCCTTGAAAGTTAAGATGTGTTTCTTGTAACAACAGCACATCGATGGGTTCTGTTTCCTTTTTTTTTTTTTTTTTTTTTTTTTTTTTTTTTTTTTTGATTGGGGAGTTTAGAGCATTTTTATTTAAGGTTATTATTGGGGGATGTGTGTTGCTTCTTTTAACCTTATTATCCATTTGCACATTTGGTTTAGGTTTTTGCTTCTGCATTATCTTTTAATGGATTGCTTTTTCTAAAGTGGCCGATGGATGGTTGCTCCGTTCGTTCTGTCTTTGAATTGCTTCAAGTATTCTTGAAGGGTTGGTTTTCCTGGACGGATTCTTCATTTGTGGTTTATGTTATGGAAGGTTTGTCTCTCTCCTCTCAAGTATAATTGACATTTTTTTGGCTGGGTATAGTGAACCTGGGTTGGCTTCTATTGTCCTTTAACACGTGGGGATGTGCTTTGGTCCACGTTCTTCTTTGCTTTCATAGTTTGCACAAAAAAGTCTGTTGTAATTCTGATAGGTTTCCTTGTTTCCTCCCCTCATAAGGTCAGGTGTTTGGCTTTTCCCGGTGTTGCCCTTCTAAGGATTTGTTTTGTTTTTGGGTGTCCGAGCATTTTACTATGATGTGGCGTGGAAGAGTTTCTTTTCTGATCTAGTATATTTGGTGTTCTATGTGGATTCTCTTGTATTGGTAGTGGTTTGTCTTTTTTTTTTTTTTTTTTTTTGTTTTTTTAGTTTGGGGAAGTTTTTAATCTATGTGTCTGTTGAAGTCTGATCAGTACCATTCTCTTGGAATTCTCTCCGTCCTCTATTCCTATGATGCGAAAGTGAATCTTTTTTTTGGTTCTTTTCTTTTCTTGTTTAATTTTATTTATTTTGTATGTGTATGAGTGTACTGTCTGCATGTAGGTTTGTGCACCCATGCCATTCAATGCCTTGGAGGTCAGAAGAGGGCATCAGATTCCCCTGGAACTGGAGTTAAAGACGGTTCTCAGCTGCCATGTGGGTGCTGGGGATCGAACCTGGGTCCTCTGCAAGAGCATTTGGTCCTCTTAACTGCTAGGCCATCTCTCCAGCCACCAGAGGTTTGATCTTTTCATAGAGTCCCTCAGTTCCTGGTTGTTCCCCTTTTGTGTATTTTTAAATTTTTTCATAATCTTTACTTGAGGATTTTAGTTGTTCTGTGTTATCTTCCATGTCTGATATTCTTTGTTCTGCTTCCTCCATTCTGCTTCTGAGGCCTTTTCCATTCCTTTCCTCTTGATTGGATGAGTGTTTGATTTCCTTTTTTATTTCCTCTTCTGATTTCTTTAGTATTTCTATTTCCTTTTGGAGCTTCTCAATCCCTTCCTGTAGCTCTTTGCTTCGGTGGTGGGTTTCGTTATCTTTTTCAATATGGGATTTTTTTCAGTGTTTCCACTTCCTTCTTGAGTTCTTCGTTCTCTTTTCTTAATTCTTTGATTTGCTCTTTATAATCTTGCATTTTTAAGTATGTTAACGATTGTGTTTCTGATATCTGTGTCCTGGGCCATCCCCAGGGGGTCCCACTGTAGGAATCTTCCACAGGGTTGGTACAGCTTGGCGTGGGATTATCCAGCACCTTTCCCATATTGTCTCTTCTTCATGTTCCTGGCATATGGGATTCTCCTTACCTGTATTCCAATGTGAGTCCCAAATACCTCTTCACTGTGTTGAAGACTTGCTTTGCTTGCCTCCTTCAGATGCCTTCATAATCCCAGTTGCGGGGAGCACCTGTGCTTCAGGTGGTCTTGGGAGATTTCCGACCCCGCAATAAATTTCTTAATGGTCATTTGAATTACATATAAATTAGAAGAAGAAAATTTTATTTAGTTGTATTTCCAAAACTGCTTTCTAATAGGATCATATTAGTTACTTTTTCTGTAGCTTTGATAAAATATTATGATCAAGGCAACTTCTAGAAGGAAGAGTTTATTGGCCTTCCAGTTGCAGAAGGATGAGTCCTTCACGCCGGGGACGCAGAGCAGGAGGTAGCTGGAGCAGAAAGCGGCAAGCTCACATGTTCAAGCAGCCACAGGAAGTAGAGAGAGACAGCCTGGAAGTGGGCAAGGTGATATGCTTCCAAAGCCCACCCAGTGACATGCTTCCCTGCAGAAAGGCTGCACCTCCGAAACCTCTGCAAATAATGCCTCCAACAGGCCGAGTGTTCCAATACTTGGAGCCTTTGGGAGAATTCCCGTTCAAACCACCACAGGGCTGTGTGCATCTTTTGGGCGCTGTCCAGTCTCTCAGTTCTTAGAATCATTTTGTCATCTTCTGTTTCACACTGACTTTTCACATGATAGTGGCTTTTTATCTTGGCAACTGTAGAAAACTCAGCTTTACAAAGATCTGACATCATTTAAGAATATTGTTGAAACTATGACCTACATTGAACCAGTTGCCGGTTTCCAAATAATGATGCACATCTGTATTTTCCCATTAGAAACTAAAATCCCAAAGTCCCCCTGTGAGTTTACTGTGATAGCCCAGGGTGACTTGGGTACAGCTGAGAACTGTGAAACTAATTGTTAGTAATTTTTTTGATGCTTATTTTTTATTTTATATATATATATATATATATATATTTGTACAATTTTTAAATCTCTTAAGAACTGTATGAAATTTTAATATACAAAGTAATAAAGCTGTGCCAAGCAAATTTTCAAGGAAAAAGAGAAAAATGTCCTTTGGTGGCTATATACATTGTTTAGTATTTTCTTTTCCCTCCCTCCCTCTCTTCCTCCCTCCCTTCCTCCCTCCTTCCCTCCCTCCCTCTCTCCCTCCTCCATCCCTTTCTTTTTTTCTTGTTCTGAAGATTGAACCCAGAGCATCACACATGCTATGTAAGCACTCTACCACTAATGTATATCTCCAGCCCTGAGTAATTCTTTTAAATAATTGTCTACATTGTGTTTCCTTCTGTTATCTCATGAACTTTACTATGATTTCATCTCTACTATGCCACTACAGCTTGTATTCATAAGTAGTAACATCGTAATGTTAGACAAATAAATTTCTCAGTTCTCAAGTACTTGTCCAATCAGCAGTATGTTTCACTTAAAGACTTTTGTCTTTTTTGAAACAACTTTTCTTTTTCTTTTTTTAACTTTCATTTATTTTCATTTTTAATTAATAATTAATTAATTAAATTTTTAATTATATGTTGTGTGCATGCTTGCAGGTATGGAGTGCATGTGTGTTGTGCAGTGCGGGTGGTGGTCAGAAGAGGGTGTCAGATCCCTGGAACTAGATAGGTTGTTAGCTTTCATGTGAATGTTGGGAACTGCAATAGCAGACAGTGCTTTTTTTTCTTTTTTTTTTTTTTTTTGAGACACGTTCTTCCTTTAGTTCCTGGAGCTCAGTCCAGCAGACAGTGCTTTTAACCACTGAACAATCCACCTTTATTTTTCTTTCTTTTTTTAATGATTTATTATTTTTTTATGTGTATGGGTGTATTGCCTACATGTATATAGGTGCATCCATGTTGTGCAATGCCCACAGAGGTCAGAAGAGAGTGTCAGATTCCCCTGGAACTGGAGTTATGGATGGTTGTTAGCTGCCATGTGGGTGCCGGGAACCAAAACCAGTTCCTCTGCAAGAGCAGCCAGTGCTCTTAACCACTGAGTCATCTATCCAGCGCCTCAACTTTGTTTTTCTTTTTTGACTTCCTGATCACTGTGCTTTCTTCTTGGTCTCCATTCAGTTCTCATTGGTCTCTGTAGTCCTTAAAAATGGTTTAATTAGGGGCTGAAGAGATGGCTTGGTAGTTAGGAGTACTTGTGCTCTTTCATAGGACTCAGTTTTGATTCCCACACCAACTTGGTGGGTGGCTTACAATCATTTGTAACTCTTTTCCATGGGATTCATTGCCCCCTTCTGGCCTTCGTGGGCACTGCACATGTATGGTGTGCTTATGCGGGCGAGCCACTCATACACATAAAATAAATAAATCTTTAAAAATGTGGTAAATGAATTCTTGTGCCTCCCACATAAATGCTTCCTAAGTGATTTCAGTATTGTGCCTTCAAACACTTTCCATATTTTCCCTGTTAAATCTTAAGATTTGGATGTTAATTTTTTTTTCTAATCCAAATTCCCTCACATGACACTTTAATTTTCCCTCCATGGCACTTCCGTTCTTCAAGAAGTCCTGATGATGCCTTTGATCCATTTCTTTCAAGTTCTATATACACCTTGTCAGTGAACATTCAGTTCTACAAATGCTTTTTCTCTAGAAATCTAGACTATTCTATATATGTATACTATGGATGTATGTATGTGTGTGTGTATGTATGTATGTATGTGTGTGTGTGTATGTATGTATGTATGTGTGTGTATGTATGTATGTGTGTGTGTATATTATGTAGTCTGTTCACTTCTCCTTATTTAGAAGTCACATTGGTGGAACTTGCCTGGACTACCTAATAAGAAATTCATAAATTCTTGCTCAAAACTTAATTTCTTCTTCTGTAGGACATAGGAATTAACAATATTTCGCTGACTTTCCTCTTGGGAACGTGCCCATGAAGGCAGGGCACTGGAGATGTTCCAGTTGTCTGGTGTAGGCACTGCACGGCACAGACTTGAACAAATGAATGGATGAAAATTGGAGCAGGGAAGTGAGAGCCAGCAGAACTCAATCTTGCATTTAGCCATGTGACTGCATTACTTTTTCAGTTTCCATGTTTTCTTTCTGTATATCTTCATTTTTGTCCCTGCCAAAAGAAATTTAAAATTTTACAAAACAAACATTCTGTGTATGTATATTTAATATAGAACTATAAAACTGATGTGTGTGCGCGTGTGCTTGTGTGTGTACAGAATAGATGTCACTCTTTAGTAAATGCATTTTTGTTTTCAGCCTGGGAAATTTAAATAAAAATTATGGTTCATACTTTATTTATTTATTTATTTATTTATTTATTTTTACAAATAATGGTTTATGCTTTATTTATTTATTCTTACGAATAAATAGATAAATACGATCTAAAGTATAGGGTGAAGATATTTAGTTTTTTCTGAGTGGCCTAGCAGCTGGAGAAACCCAATAAACTGCCAAGTCCCTCCCCTCTCAGTAGCTGTTTTACCTTCACATTATGAAGGCTAGTGACCCCTTAGAAAAATGTTTATTCATTTATTATTTTAACCATAAAATTCACTTAGACTTGAAATTATATTAGAGAAGGAGAAAAAGCCAGAGCGGGCAAGATGTTTTGGGGCATAGAGGAGATTGTATTTTGATTATATTTTGATTAAGTCATAGTTTGTGAGGTACGTGAGGAGGGACGGAGAATAACCTACTTGTACTCCTATGAGTGATCACAAACCCCAACTACAGATCGGCTCCCGTGTCCATGAGTCAGCTGGATCTCCTTTCGCATTGCTGGATTGGTCTCTGGCTCTCCTTTCGCATTGCTGGATTGGTCTCTGGCTCTCCTTTCGCATTGCTGGATTGGTCTCTGGCTCTCCTTTCGCATTGCTGGATTGGTCTCTGGCTCTCCTTTCGCATTGCTGGGTTGGTCTCTGGCTCTCCTTTCGCATTGCTGGATTGGTCTAGATCTCCTTTCCCATTGCCGGATTGGTCTAGATCTCCTTTCGCAAAGCTGGGTTGGTCTCTGGATCTCCTTTTGCATTGCTGGGTTGGTCTCTGGATCTCCTTTCACATTGCTGGATTGGTCTCTGGCTCTCCTTTTGCATTGCTGGATTGGCCTAGATCTTTTTCCTTGGTCAACTCAAAGCCACCTAGTTTCTTAGTGCTGCGGTTTTTCTCCTATCTTTTTTTCTCTGGTATGTTTCTACTTACCATTCCCTGGATCTAGGCTCTTGCTATCCTTTTGGTATTGGTTCTCGTGCCCCTATGTACATTCTTATTCAGCAGGGTATGCAGTGAATGGGGAATTAAAGGCTACAGGCTCAACCATTGTCTCCGTCCATAATACTTAGTAAATCATAGCTACTTTTCCAAATATGTATGTATTAACTTACTCAATTTTCAAAACAATTATTCGAGAAAGGTACCATTATTGTTTCTTTGATAAATAATGTAACTATACCCTCTCATTGACCAACTAGGAAAGGTCCCAGGCCAGTTACTAAAGGAAGTGAGGAGTGAACTTGGGCTGCTTGTCTCAGCTTCGCACCGCTGTCTCACTCTGAATCCTTGTGCATGGTCCTCTGCTTGTGATAGCCTTGCTCCCTTCTCTCGAGTACTAACTTCTACTCACCTTTCACGAATCAGTTCAGATGTCTCCTCTTCTTGTATGTGTTTGATGGACTCTTCTCTAACATTTTTTTCTTTTATTTAGTTTTTGTGTTATATGGCTCCAGAGGCCAAAGGTTGATGTTCAGTATGTTCCTCAATGGTTCTCTACCTTTTTTTTAGCTGGGCTGACTGGCCAGTGAGGTCCTCCTGAGGCCATCCCCTCCAGCGCTAGGGCTGCTGCCACACCCAGCTTTTGTGTGACTTCTGGGGATCTGAGCTCGGCTCCCCAGGTTGTGCTGGAAATGTTTTACCACCCAAGTCATCTCCCCAGCCCCCTTTTCTTTCTAGGGACCCTGTCGTGCTCTTCCGTGCTGCCCTGGCCTGCTTCTCTGTGGCCTTTATCCCTTCATATGGTGACTTGCCAGTGTTCCTCCCTGCATCATCAGAAATGAGCAAACATCTGTTTAAAGAGTCTAAGACAAAGAGATGAAGCTCTTATTTCTGTTTGTCATTTCTACTTATTTTTAGGTAATACATATGGAAATACAAATACGAGTATTTGTGTTTTTATGGTTGGCATTTTTAATAATTAAATTTGCTCACATCTGACAAATATGGCAACAGAATATTTTTTATCTGGTATTGACTTTTTCCAATTGCTTGAAAGCATGTGAGTAGTGGGGTGAAGCACCGTCACGTGGGAATGCAGACTGTGTATCTTCCTGTTCAGGGCTGTTATCAGCGACCCAGAGCAGAGTGCACTTGCTGCTGAGACACAAGAAAGGGCCCAGGCCCCTCCAGGCTCAGAGAGGGCACCACGTCGATTCAGGAGAAGAACGCTGCATGAAACAAAGTAAGAAAAGTTTAGTTATAGGAAATGAAGGGGTCCAGTGGGTTAGAAAAGTACTGTTAAAATGTAAAAAAAAATTTTTTTTAAATAAAAAAAAATGTATTGCTGTAGCTAACTGAAGGGCTTTTTAGTTTTGCTTTTTTTTTTTAATTTATATAAAGAGAAGCCAAAGTTGTGGGAATTCAGATCCCAATTCTTCTTCTTTTTTTTTTTAATTTAATTTTTATTGATGCTTTGTGCATTTCGTACATCATTTTCCAATTCAGATCAGGCATATTTCCCTTTCCCTTCCCCCCCACCCCCTCCCCATCCCAGATCATGTATTCTGCCGTAACTGTCTTGCATCTTTCTCTGTTTTTTTTTTTTCTTTTTTTAGCTATAAGTGATAATCCATGAGTACAGGCATCCTTCGTGCAAAACCAATCTGCAGGCTGTTGTGCCCAAACCCCCACAGCCCCACCATCCAGTGGGGGGTGACAGGTTGTTTGTTCAATCAAGTTGATCAAATGAGTGTCCAGACTACATCGCTGTAGTTTCACCATTCACCCCAATCTTCACCCCAATCGTCAAGAATTTACATTCTACCACGCCCCCCTCTTCCACAGATTATACCCTAGGCTTAGAAAAGGGGCAAATGGTGGATGAGAAGTTAAACAGTCCCCTCTCTCTGGAGCTGTCGACTTGGACTTCTGGTCAATTCTGGCTTTTCCCTTTCATGGGCTGACAGGTTTGCCTAGGAGTAACCTTTCGATCCTACTTAATGGAGCACAAGCAATTCGATCTATAGGTATTTCAAGCAGCACTAATAGTTATGGTAGGTCACCTTGGCATAGACAAATATGTTTTGATGATATGTTAATCTCTGAGGAACTTTTTCACCCCTGTAAAAGACAGGGTCTTACTGTGCTTTATAAACATCTCCTAACCTGTAGAGGATGTCCGCTTGTTGCATCAGCCATGGGTCATTCATCCAAGGGGAGCCCCAATAGCCAATTAGATTTGGGATATACAGGCACAGGCGGCCTCTGCTGCCACAGTATTTCCAGGCAAGTGAGGTGGTAGCTGATGCTGACGGTTGGGTCTTGCTTGACTCAAGGGAGACCCGTATTTGCTCATGGTTAGTGGCTTTTGGCATACACTCTGGCCTTCGCATGAGGCCAATCTCAGTGCACTACACTTGCATGGCGGGTCTCAATAAATCCCTCCCATGTTAACGTTCAGGTCTTCGGCAGCAGGGTCTTATCGCCTCTTCCTCCCCCTTGCCAATCCTCTTACTCTTTAGAGATATTGGAGGAACTTCTTATTCTGTCTTTGTCTTGCAGTTTCAAAATTTATAATTTAGCAGTTGAAGTCACAGTCTTTAAGAATCATCTATGTGAAATGAGTTTAGACATCTGTATCTGTGGACTCTACACTGGCAAATATTAATTATTTATTTAGTTTATTGATTATTTATTTTATATTTATTATTGAATGTACTGTCTGCCTGTAGGTTTGTCACCTGTGTCGTGCAATGCGCAGCGGTCAGACGAGGTGTAAGATTCTTGGAACTGGAGTTCTCCTGGAATTGGGACAGTGGTTCTTAGCCCCTATGTGGGTTCTGGGGATTGCACCCAGGTCCTCTGCAAGAGCAGTTCAGGCTCTTAACTGCTAGGCCCTCTCTCAAGCCCATACATCATGTAGTGTAGATGTTGAACGCACTTACAGGTGTAGCGGAAAGCGCCGTGTTCCTTAAACCACGTGCTCCTGATGCCCTGACGTACCTCAGGTAGCTCCTCCTGTCTCTAACTTATGCTCCTCTTCCTAGGGCAGCCTTGGAGGAGACACACAGGCCTGACATATGGACTTGAGTCATTTCCAGATCCTACCTATAGCTCATGATTTGACTTTCCAGCCCTATTGTGCAGCCCACTGAAATTCCTCAATGATTTCATTACGGCTGACATGTTGCTTTGGCTTTAATGGACAAGAAATCCCCGGTAGTCACAGTAGCTTTTCTGTCTTTTCAGATGGCTGTAAATGTTCATACTTTTGCATTACTTTTAATTTTTGTGTCATTCTTATTTCTCATTTAGTTCCATACATTTCGATTTTGAGGGAGAATTTATTGCTTTCTTATTACTGTAGTAACACAAACAGTATTTTTAAATGAAACAACATTATTCTTATAATTCTGGACATACAAAATCTAAAAGCAAGAAATTGACATGTCTTGATCTAGACGTTCAGGGCAATTCTCCAAAAATCTGTGTCCTTCACAGATTCTAGGGTGCTCATTTCTTTGGCTTGTGCCCCATCCTCCACTTCCAAGAAAAATTGACTGGTTAGGACTTTCTTATTGCATACCACTTTGACACTCTTCTATAGTTTACCTCTCTGCTTTTTTTTTTTTTTTTTTGGTCTTTTGGAGAAAGGGTCTTCTGTCGCCTCAGCTGTCGGGCAAACTCGCTCTTTTTTTTTTTAATTTTTTTTTTTATTTATTTCTGTAGTGTATGAATGATTACTGTCTGCATGCAAGGTCTGCGCACCCGTGTCGGGCAACGCCGCGGACCGGTCAGAAAGAGGGTCTCGGATTCCCCTGGAAACGGAGTTCTCTTCTTGGAATTGGAGTTCAGGACGGTCTTGGCCGCCATGTGGTTGTGGGGATCGAACCTGGGTTCCTCTGTAAGAGGGTGGGCTCTTAACCGCTTGGCCATATCTCCAGCCCAGCTCTCTGCTTTTTTTCATAAAGACAAGTGTGATTGCAGTGAGCCTGGCTGACTACTCCTGATCATTTCCTCATTTTAACATCTTCAACTTAGTCACATATTTCAAGTTTCTTTATTAGGGAAGCTAACATTGTCACATGTTCAAAGCATTAGTTTGTGGGTATCTTTGGAGGGAACCATTATTTATCTACTGTACATCTACATGGTTCCCTTTTAAAGTAAATTGAAATAAGACAAAATTTAAACTGCACAGTTTTTTTTTTTTTTTTTTTTTTTTTTTTTTTTGTTCTTTTAACAGAAGGGTCTCCCTGTCCGCTCGGGCGGACTGGAACTCCACTCGAGACAGGCTTGTCTGAACGTCAACAAGATCCGCCTACTCTGTACTAATAGTGATAGCGATTAAAGGAATGCACCCAAACAAGCCTGGCTAAAACTGCACAAGTTTTAAGTATACAACATAGGAATTATGACAAGCTGATCAGGAAACAGCCTGGCCAGGACCTCAGAGTCTCTGTCCTAATATCAGAGACTAAAACTGCTTGGTGATGAACTTTACAAAGTGATTTGGACTTCTTCTGGTTTTCTTTTATTTCCTCTAATGCTGTTCTCTTCTATCTGTTATCTATCTATTATCTATTCTATCTATCTATTATCCATTATTTCTAATGTCTGTTCTGTCTACAATTGCTTTGATGTTTTATAGAAAAAAAATCCTATGTGTCTGAGTTCTTTTCCTCAGCATTATTCTTTGGAGTTCCATTCCATATTAACTTGTGGTGGTTCTAATCAGGGCTGTGTATTATTTCATTATAGAAATAAGCCATAACTTGTTTATTCATAGATGCTTAAAACGCTTGCTGCCATGAACTTACTTGTACAAGCCTTGTAGAAAGCATGTGGGGGCTGTTGAATATGCAGTGTCTTCCTCAGGGAGGGCAGGTCTTTTTTTCCCCTCCAGGCCGTTTAGTGGCCAAAGCCTGGTCATGGGTCTGTGTCCCTAGAAGGGCTGGGAACTGAGCCCTGTGGCCAGCCCCCACCTTAGAAAAGAGGTTCCTGACCCGCGCACTGGGCAGAGGCTGGTAGAACATGTTCTGAGTGCTGCATCCCTCACAGATCAGACTCTGAAAGTTACCAGGCAACCACAGAGATCTGACACACCCTCCTTTATTGGCCTCTGTTTCCCTTGGAATCCTCCCCCCAAATGACTTTGGCAGACAGGAAGAGGGCCCAGAGGCGAAAGCTGACACTGGAAAACTCTCCCCCTAAGCCTGCAGATTGGCCCAGAGAGGCTGAGCCCCAGGCCCAGCCACCACAGCCCCAGGCCCAGCCACCACAGCCCCAGGCCCAGCCACCACAGCCCCAAACTGGCCACCGGAGGCTTGGGCCCAACCACCATGGCCTCATGCCCAGCCACCTCAGCCTCCCTAGCCTCATGCCCCACCACCTCAGCCCAGAGCCCAACCACTGCCCCAGCCACCACAGCCCAGAGCCAGGCCACCTCCAGCTTGGGCTGGGCCACCACAGCCTCATACCCAGCCTCCCCAGCTTCAAGTCCTGCCGCCTCAGCCTGAAGCCCAGCTACTGGCTTGGCTACCTCAGGCCTGGGTCCAGCCACCACAGCCTGGAGTGCAGCTACCACCAGAGGAAGGCCAGGTGTTTGCACCCAGGCAACCCAGAGGAGCAGAAGGTGGAGTCTCACTTCCAGAAACACTCCCACTCACAGCTGGATTGCAGAAGCTGTCCATCAGGCCAAATAAGTCTGCAGGAATCCTTCAAGACCTTGTGGTGAACACCAGAAAGAAGTTGAATCATGTTCAAGCTTCCAAAAGAGGAAAAAAAGAGGTAAAAAGATAAGTCTACCAACAAACCATATCGAGTGGATCGTGGCTCGCAACGTTGCATATAAATAACCAATATTCGACTACAGGACCAGACATTAAAGGACCTAAATATAAAAATTCCCATGAGCTTGCTGCTCAGGCATCAGCCGATACTGGGCAGGTGCCATATATTCAATGGACACTCTTTACTCTTACCTCAGAAGCTACCACACTCGGATATGGAGTTTGTCAGCAGGACTGAAGTTAGTAACATCATGAAGATCAGGGTCCAGCTCTCCAAAGAACTCCACCCCAAGCGCGCCAGCACTGGCTACGCTATCTTAATTCTCTTAGGAGAACTCTAGAGCTTCATGGATGAATGCAGGTGGATATGACAAAGGACAGGCCACTAGTATGAATCGTCTCATCGATCAAAATGCAGATCCAACGGCATTTATAACACCTTCCATCCTACACTTGTGAGAAAAATCTGCTTTATGCTGTGTCTGATGTGACTCATATGGCGGCTACAGTTGAAAACGTCTTCGATATTCATAACCGAGAGAAGCTGACACAGAGAATCATGAATCTGGTACAGATGCTGTCTGAAGAGCAGCTTGGATCCATTTTTTATGAGATATAACAAGAAAACCTACAGGATTGATGACATTGATTGGGATTGAAGTCCCAGAAATGTGTTTAAAAAATCAGATGGCAGCACAGTCTCCTTCATTAGACTACTATAAGGCGCAATACAACCTTACCATCACGGACATGGATCAGCTGCTCTTGGTGAGCCGGGGCAGATGGAGAAAGGGCCAGAGTAGCCCCCCACCTCCCGTGATTCTGTGCTGCTGGTCCCTCAGCTGTGCTACCTCACAGGTCTAACCAGTGACTTAGGCACAAACCATAGACTAATGAGTCAGCTGACTAAACAAATGCGAATGGGCCCGAAGAGCAGGGAAGAGGTGTTGAAAAAGTTCATGGAAATGTTAGATGCAAATCAGAACATTCAAGATGAATTTTGGCCTTGGAAGGTAAAATTTGATACCACGTCCTTGAACATCTCAAGAAGAATTTTGGATACAGTAGAGCTCTATCAAAATGGCAGATCTTCATGCTGTTCCATCGAGGCCAGGGCCTTACTGCGGAATCTGAAGGAAGTCTCTGCAAACATGGGCATAGACATGAGAAGGGCAAGTGGGTATAAGGTGGACAGAGACCCTGAGTCCTACAAGGAAACTTTAAAGAAATATATCACAACAAAAACACAGATGGTGGTCTGTGTTCTGCCTGACCATGGGAAGCATAGATATGATGAGATAAAAAGATATCTGTGTGTTCAGTGCCCAGTCCCCAGCCAGTGTGTGGTGGTGGAGACCTTGCACTATGAGAAGACCCTGAAGACCATGGCTGTCAAGATCACCCAACAGATGAACTGCAAGATGGGAGGGGCACTCTGGAAGGTGGACACAGATATGAAGAATACATTGTTCGTTGGGGTTGATTGCTTCCATGACATCGTGAGTCAGCAGCAGTCCATTGCAGCATTTGTGGCCAGCACCAGTGAAGAACTGAGCAAGTGGCACTCTCAAAGTCTCTTCCAGGTGGTGACCAGAGAGGAATGGTATGACTTTTACATCGTGAGTCAGACTTCACAGGATGGTACAGTTACCCCCACTCATTATAATGTTATTTATGACACAAAGGACTTATATCCAGACCAAGTCCAGTGTTTAACCTACAAACTCTGCCACATGTACTATAACCTATCAAGTGTCATCCAAGTCCCTGCACCATGACACTCTTGTCACAAGGCACTATCTACGTGGGGAAGACTGAAATTTTCACCAAACATGCCCATCCAGAGGTTGCCTGCCTCAAATCTCTCTATTTTTGAGCTACAGAGGAAGATGTGATGGTGAAACTCAATTCTTTTTTTTTTTAAGGGATGTCTGAATTATGTTCCTAGGTTCCTAGCTACAGTGTCCTCATTTTATTAGAAATAAAACTTTAATCGTAATCATCCAGAGGGTATAAAACAAACAGGAAGAAGAAACTCAAAAGTATTTTTTGGTGTGTTAGGAAACAAATTTATGTCAGGTTTCAACACAGGACAAAACTGAGTTGACAAAGAGTAACCCAGTGGGAGATAGGTCCTGAGCCCTGTGAGGAGAGAAACTAGGAATGCCTTGCTAGAGGCCCTGGGATTTGTGTGGTTCAGTGGCAGAGTGTCCGCCTGGCATGTGCCAAGTCCTGGCTTTCCTCCCAAGTGCTGCAAACAGCAGCTGCCACAAAGGAAACATGATAGGGTGGCACAGACTGCTTCTGGGAGACCCCCCCCCCATGACAGTTTTGTTTTCCAGTTGGCTTCAGACTTCAGACATTGTGAAGACTTTTCTCATTTACACATGGTCCAGTGCTGCTTTGAAGGTTGAAGTCTGAAAAGCACTGTTGCTAATTACCCATCCACAAAGCCATTGAACGAGGGGGGAACAGTAACCTAATGTTGGATGAAAACCATGATGCTGTGTTGGATTCTTTGTGTTTATCTTGTTAACGGCCAAGAAAAGGAAGATTACAAAAAGTAGCAAAATTAGATGGTAGTATGTTGGTGTCTTCTCGTATCTGGTAATTGGATAGAAATAACTTTGTAAGTTATATATTCTTGTTGTTACTTTGGTGAAATTCTGTGTTATTTTATGTGTATAGGAATTAAGTTTAATAAAAAGTCCCAATTTCTTTTTTTTTTTTTTTTAACAAAAAAGAAGCCTGTCATCACTCTTTATGCTAAGTGAATACTTAGGCTTGCTAGACCCTACAGTATGCCTGTGTTAGCTCTAAAAGATTTTTGCCAATAGATTCTTAAACTGGTTGTTGCAGTTTATCCCAGTAGTAAGCAGGTGAACGTTAACACTTGCAGAACTTTTTTTTTTTTTTTTTTTTTTAACCACCTAAGCTTGCTTATTATCTTTTGCATTCGTTTTCTCCCTGTGGATGTGTATTGGTCTGGTTTTAGTTTGCATTTCACTGGAGGTTAATCATGCTTATCATTTTTTTTTTTTTTGACGGACAGGGTCTCTCTTTTGTCCCAGGTGGCCTGGAACTCCACTCTGTAGAATAAGGCCTGTCTGAACTCAAGGAATCTATACCTGCGTCTTGAGGCCTTAGGGGATTAAAGCATGTGCTTACCAATCCTGGCTCTCAAAGACCCGTTATTTTCTGCATTGTGGGTGCTGGGAATAAAACTTAGGTTCGCTCTGCTGAAAGAGTGGTCAGTGCTCTTAACCCACTGAGCCATCTCTGCCAGCCCCCTATGCTTATCAATTTTAAATTTGTATTCTGTCATCCATACTATTCATATTTACCATTTTATATTGTTCTGGTCCTTTTGATTTTCTTTTAAGAATTCTGTGCCTACCACCAGTAACTTTGACTTTGACTTTTAAGTCTATCATATCATATGCTAATTTGTTATAAGTGCAGATGGTCTGTGGAACAATTTTTAGTCTCATCTGTTTCAGATTACTTTCTATTAAATACCTGCAGCTTGTTTAAAGCTAATCAAGTTCAGAAACATCTTATGGTAGTTATTGATTAGAATTATTAAATCCATAGAGTTTTACTCTTTCATTCTCCACAGGGGAGAAGGGAAGAACTCTGCTTCATATGTTTGGAAGCAGGAATTGGTATGTGTAGTACATCCCCTTCTCTCCTCCTTCCCAGGATGCAGCTGCCTGTAGAGGTACACATTTCTTACTGTTCATTGAATTGTTACTGGGTCCTTCTCCAGTGAAATGAAGCAGATCAGTTTGTTTAACTGTAGTGCTAAGCATTAGCCTCTAGTTGCTACATGTTTAAACCATGCTTTCCAACAGCTCTTTCAATCGTTAACGTTCGATTCCTTTATCTTTCAATATTTCATATTTTTTTTCTGTCTTGGTTCAGGCCCTCTATACAGAGAACTGTGTGCTTACTTTGGGAACATTAGAACTCAGAGTGGCATTCTCAGTCATAATAAATGTGCATTTACTTCTTTCATCTTTCTGAGATAACTCCAGGCTCCCTGATGCAATTACTTCATCCCTTTACCTTTGAAAGAAGTAATAAATGTGATGGTTAAAGGCAAGGTGGTTTTCTTGCTCTGCCAAGTTCTCACATAGCCTTGGGCATCTTATTTATCTTATTTCCCACTATAAAATTGATGTGTTAAATGAGGACAGTTGCTCATACAGTTTTATTGTGATCATTAAATAAACCGATGGATATTAAAATGATTAATTAATGACACGGGTCCTAGGAAGTACCCAGTGAGTATTAGCTGTTATTGATGCTGCTATTTTCTCAGCATTTAGAATTGTTCCAGACACATAGTATACATTCCACAAATGCATTCATTCCAGGAGTTTAAATTGACATGAGTAAAGCTTGTGGCTCTTCTCCGCATTCACAAACTCTAGAGGGGTCAGTAGGCTCCTGGTTCCTGCTCCTGATTCTTCTTACCATTTTTATTTCATTATTGCTGCACTTTGTGAGAAGAGGATCATAACATGTATGAGAAGTGATAATATGTCTTATAATCTTCACCTCTCTTAAAGGATATTCATAGCTATAGGGTCGACAAAAAACTATGCATTCGAGTTTGACTTCATATTTAAAAAACAATCTTAGCACTAAGAGGGAGTTTTTAAGATAGCGTCATTGTTGCTCTCTGAAGACCATAACAATTAAATAATCCAGGCTTGAACTTTGTCCATACTCATTCCCACTGTTGTCCCAGTAAGGAATGCTTTCAGCTACCCATAACTAAAAACCTTACTGACAGGGCTAAATGAGTCAGGGTTTAGTTTTCTTATGTAAGTAGGTGCTTGAAAGTTGACATATGTGAGATTTTCGGTCTTGTGCTCAGGTGATTGTAGCTCTGTTGCTGACCTACCCTAGATCTTCCTGTCTTTTAACATCTGTGTTTGATCGGCTGGTTGTTTAGCCGCCTCTGTGCATCAATTCCGTAATGTTCACATGCAGGAGCTCTGGCCAGAGCCTTTGATATCCCAGGAAATATTCGACCGGAGGTTATCGTCCAGAGCTTGTGTTCACCAGTTCAGCCATAGTCGCACGTGCCCAGGCGAGGGATGAGGAGCAGGGGTCAGAAATGGCCATTCATGCCAGTCTGTATGGAGGTTGGTCTATATCTGGAGAGGCCAGGCTCTACTACATTAGCCAAGGCCCCATCACAAGAAAAGGAGGACAAGAGAAGGGAAGGAAAGCCTCGGGTACTCCCCACAGCGTCATCTCTGCTTTGCTCGTTATTCACTCTTTTTCTTTATTCATCTTTTATGAGACAGGGTTTCCCTGTACGCCCCAGCAGACATGCCAAATCACTATGATCCGCGGCTAGCCCTTGAACTCACAAAGATCCCACCTACCTCTGCCCATTATGTGAGGACTTTAAAGGCGCTGTGCCACCACGCCGGGTCAATATTCACTCTTATGATGTCTCAGTACCACAAACTCTAGCATAAAAATCTTTCATATATTATTATGACAACTTAGGGTTATATCTTTTGTATCTGTGTTTATTAATAATTAAAATGAGTTTTATTTACATCTTTAATCTGTGCTATTTCAAAATATTGCCATAATCATTTTTATGCCTTTATCATTTATATAAAGTACAGTTGCTTATAAAAATTGCTGACAAAAATGTGTCTTCAACAGGATAAAAACCAACTCTACATTAACTGAAAATGTGCTTTCTCATAAAGTAGAATTTGATGGTAGGATCTTATCAAGGGTCATTGTGATTTCTATTTTTTTAAATTCTGTATTATAATAATATATCATTTTTCACATAGATGTAATGAGATTGGATAGTGAAAAATGTAGTACATGTATACATGTATAATCTCTATTGTACTAGCTCTTAAATCTATCAAAGAACAATATCAACTTTAAGACAAATGTTTGATAGGATTTACTAGAAAATGATTTTAAAGTTTGAAGTAGTGACTTTTTGTTTATTTATTTTGTTGTGTTTGTTTGTGTTTGTTTGTTTGAGACAGGGCCTCCCTATAGCCCCAGCTGGGCCGGAACTCACTCTGTAGACCCAGTGTGGCTTGTATCATGAGGATCCTGCCTCTGCCCCCCAGTGCCAGGATTAAAGGGGTGCACAACTCCCGGCCTACAGGTGGAAGGTTCTTAGCCACCCATGTGGGGGGGTGCTCTGAGCATATAGAACCCTAGGCTTCCTCTGCGCGAAGAACGTTGGTGCTCTAACCACTGAGCCCATTCCCCAGCCGCTGAAGTATAAAAATTTTAAAATGTGCACTGCCTAAAACTTTTATGTCACATGCTTAAGTTTTAATAGTTTGAGCTAACAAATTATTACTCTAGAACATAATGTCAAGGAAAAGATTTCTAATGTTTTTGTTCTTCAATCTCATAACACTTTTCAAAGCCAGAAATTTTTTTACATGGTCCTCTACTTTCATTTTTAAGTCTTTGGTAGTTGGCTGGCTGCACTGTACCATATCTGGGTGCATAACACTGTAAGGTACTTTCTTTTGCATTATTCAGATCTAACTGAATTGAGCTTTCAGCAAGCAGCATCCATAGTTCATTAGTTTGCATAACCCACCCTCACTGCCACATCCAGGAGTCAACTTTCTCTCTACTTGAGACTATATCATTTTAGTCTTATTTCTATTTAAATAATTATTTAGGGGGTCGAAAGAGGTTAAGCTAGTTAAGAGCACTAGATGTTCTTACATAGGACCTGGGTTTCAGTTCCCAGCAACCATATGGAAGCTAACAACAATCTATCACTTTCACTTTTGCCTCTTTGGCCATAGTATTCATGTAGTGTTCACGTTCTTACATGAAGGCAAAAATACTCATAAAATATAAAACACTCATATAATATAAAACTAGTGTTCCATAAAAAACGATTGTACTGACCATATCTTTTGTTTCATCCTGGTTTTCTAGAAATGATCATGATGCCTGCAGAGAACTGATTGGATTCTTCTTTACTCATGATCAGTCTCTTACTGTGTATGAATATCGGCAATTTGGGAAAAACAGGTATGTTATAAAGCACTCAGAACCCCAGATAATTGCTTTCCAGAGGAACTAAATGACTTTCCTCTCATTTTTTTCCATTAATTCCTAGAACAAATGTGGTTCCTTTTTATTAAAAAAAACATTTATAGTCATCAGTGTGGACGAAGAAAAGGAAAGCAATACCAACTTGGTGACTTTTATACCGTAGTTCCTATGTGTATATGTGTACCAGTACTTGAAGTCAGATGTGAATTGTGTGGATGCTTTGGTGTGAAGTGAGGCTTCTAAGTCTTCAGTTGGCTTCCTCCCCTTTTTACTGATCAGAGAGACATTTGGGTGAATGGGCTAATGGTTGATGTTTCCCATGAAGGTTTTGCCTCCCAGGCCAAATCTCAATGATCTAAATCTTAGGCATAGCATTTGTTTTCCATAAACACTCTCTGAGGGGCTCCATTGGTCTCCTTCCCAGCACTGGCTCTGTCACCATGACCAATCTGACAGCCTTTCTTCCTGTGACTTTCCCATCTTCCTCACTGCACTGACATTTTAAGTCATTAAACTCATATTGTGATTACAATGAAGTGCTGTCTGTACCATTCATATGATGCGCACTGGAGAAGGAACAGGGACTGAGTTAGACCCATTCTTGGCTTTAGTGGCTATCAGAGTATAACAGCAATCAGTCATAGAGGAGCCAGGTCTGAGAAACAATGATCCAGGCTCGGGGAATGTAAGATTTCCTGGAGAAAATGCCTTCTGAGCTTGATGAAGGAGACAGACGAGGGTGGAAAAAGTGTCTTGGAATTGATTTTGTGACGAGAATAAAGGGAAGAAAGCGCTTCCTATTTGGCATAGATAAACATCAGGTCCCAAGCGTCAAAGCTTTGGGGTCAAATTCAAGTGTCTTTTGACCTTTGTTGATGGTTCTTCCTTGATTTATATACAATCTCAATTTTGGATGGTAATTTGACTTTTCCTGGGATTAGTATGAAGTATTTAAAACTAATTATTAGAAAGCTTCTCATGCAAAAAATAGAAGTTTTTTCTAGTCTTTCTATAAAATAAAAAATTGAACACACTTGTGTACTCACTGAGGCGAAGCGGGGGATGGAATGTGGAACTCGGGCCCAAACCAAGGTCTTTTTCCCACTTGCCCCTAAATCCATCCACCCCACTAGCTTGGCCAATTTGGAGCCTTCTACAGTGTTAGCTGGGAAGCTCTAGTCCACTGATTCCTGATTCCATAGTTGAAAAATAACTTAAGGATTATCCTGATGACTGGTGTTGAGGAACTAGAATTTAAAATAAGACCTTCTGCCAATCCAGACAACCTTCCAAAAGGGAGTAATGAAAGTAGTTTTATTATTTAATACATATTAAACCAGAATATAATACACAGCATAGGGAAATGAGCTAACAGATTGCCAATATAGAAATCTCACCCTTTTGTTAGGCAAAAAGAAAAAACATTACATACAAATAAGTCACCTTCCAGTAAGTAAAGACACACATCTGGTGTGGCCATCTCTCTTAACTCACTGTATCCTGAAGAGCAGCAGTCTCATTTCTTTGGGGTTGTTTTGGTACTGAGTATTGAACACAGGGATTCATGACTCTCAAGGCTGGAGGGTTGCAGGAGGAGCGAGTAGAGCACTGTCTTTTCCTAGATGTTTGCCTTTTAGGAGTGGCTTCCCAGTCTCAGAGAAAGACTTTTCTTTGGTCATAAGGCTGACAATGGACATCTAATTTACAGAAGGATATATATATATATATATAATAATCACATATTATATGTGTTTATATATTATATTGGTTCTATCTATCTATATATATATGGCATTATTTCGCACTATATATTGATATATATAATATGTGTTTACTAATTTTATAGATATGTATATATAAATATATCTCAAAGGGAAGAGAAAGAAAGCATTATCTCACAATTACCAATTTTCTAAAGGAACTTCTTAGGAAAAGGAGGGTAGGGAACCCACTATCATATGCTAAATATGAAGAATAAGCCTCTTTTTTTATTGCATCTCCTAGTTGGTTCGTCCCAACACTTCCATGACAGCTAACAACTGTCTTCACTCATCCCAAGGGACTCAAACCCACCTCTGGACCTTGAGGATCGTGCACTGGCCACAGATGCACATACATATGCAGTCAGTACAGACATACAAATAAAAAATCAAATAACAAAAGTCTTATTAGTAGGACTTTTATCACAAACTTGCTGCTCTAAGATTACATTATGGTTTCCATTTTTGAGATGCTAGCCCTCAAAGACCAAGTGGAACGAGTGGATCAATCATCTTGATTCACCACTCCACCACCATCCTTTTTCAGTGCGTGCAACAGTCTAGTTCTAACATTTTGGTACTTTATCTTTCTTTCCATTTGCTTGATAAAAATACTTGAAAAATTGCAAGTTAAGGGAAAAAAATAAACGGTTTATCTTGCTTCACGGCTTTTCAGGTATACTCTGTGGGGAAGCGAAGGCAGCAGGAAGCTGAAGGCACTGGTCACATCACAGGCACAGGCAAGGCAATGAACCTATGCATGCTGGTGCTCAGCTAGCTNATTTATTTGTGCTCTTTCTGTTTTTGTTTTTTTAATGTTGGTACTTAGGGCTATAATTTTCCTTCTTTTAAAGTGACTGCTTTTATTTATTATTATTATTATTATTATTATTATTATTATTATTTTTTTTTTGTCTTTTCAAGACAGGGTCTCCCTGTCGCTCTGGCTGGACTGGAACTCACTCTGTAGACCAGGCTGGTCTTGAACTCACAAAGATCCGCCTACCTCTGCCTACCTAGTGCTAGGATTAAAGGCATGCACCACTACGCCTGGCTAAAACTGCACAAGTTTTAAGTATACAACATAGGAATTATGACAAGCTAATCAGGAAACAGCCTGGCCAGGACCTCAGAGTCTCTGTCCTAATATCAGAGACTAAAACTGCTTGGTGATGAACTTTACAAAGTGATTTGGACTTCTTCTGGTTTTCTTTTATTTCCTCTAATGCTGTCTATCTATCTGTCTATCTATCTATCTATCTATCTATCTATCTATCTATCTATCTATCTATCCATCTATCTAATGTCTGTCTGTCATACAATGCTTTGATGTTTTCATAGAAAAAAATCCTACTGTGTCTGATTTCTTTTCCTCAGCATTATCTTTGGGAGTTCCATCCATATTACTTGTGGTGGTTTTAATCAGGGCTGTGTATTATTTCATTATAGAAATAAGCCATAACTTGTTTATTCATAGATGCTTAAAACGCTTGCTGCCATGAACTTACTTGTACAAGCCTTGTAGAAAGCATGTGGGGGCTGTTGAATATGCAGTGTCTTCCTCAGGGAGGGCAGGTCTTTTTTTCCCCTCCAGGCCGTTTAGTGGCCAAAGCCTGGTCATGGGGCTGTGTCCCTAGAAGGGCTGGGAACTGAGCCCTGTGGCCAGCCCCCACCTTAGAAAAGAGGTTCCTGACCCGCGCACTGGGCAGAGGCTGGTAGAACATGTTCTGAGTGCTGCATCCCTCACAGATCAGACTCTGAAAGTTACCAGGCAACCACAGAGATCTGACACACCCTCCTCCTTAGGGGCCTCTGTCCCTTGGAATCCTCCCCCACAATGACTGGCAGGACCAGGAAGAGGGCCAGAGGCAGAAGCTGCCACTGGAACATCCCCAAGCCTGAGATGCCCAGAGAGGCTGCAGCCAGCCCTGCCCTGCAACCACAAGCCCAGCCACCACAGCCCCAGGCCCAGCCACCACAGCCCCAAACTGGCCACCGGAGGCTTGGGCCCAACCACCATGGCCTCATGCCCAGCCACCTCAGCCTCCCTAGCCTCATGCCCCACCACCTCAGCCCAGAGCCCAACCACTGCCCCAGCCACCACAGCCCAGAGCCAGGCCACCTCCAGCTTGGGCTGGGCCACCACAGCCTCATACCCAGCCTCCCCAGCTTCAAGTCCTGCCGCCTCAGCCTGAAGCCCAGCTACTGGCTTGGCTACCTCAGGCCTGGGTCCAGCCACCACAGCCTGGAGTGCAGCTACCACCAGAGGAAGGCCAGGTGTTTGCACCCAGGCAACCCAGAGGAGCAGAAGGTGGAGTCTCACTTCCAGAAACACTCCCACTCACAGCTGGATTGCAGAAGCTGTCCATCAGGCCAAATAAGTCTGCAGGAATCCTTCAAGACCTTGTGGTGAACACCAGAAAGAAGTTGAATCATGTTCAAGCTTCCAAAAGAGGAAAAAAAGGTAAAAAGATAAGTCTACAAACAAACCATTACCGAGTGACTCGTGGCTGCAACGTTGCATATAAATACAATATTGACTACAGACCAGACATAAAGGACATAAATATAAAAATTCCCATGAGCTTGCTGCTCAGGCATCAGCCAATACTGGGCAGGTGCCATATATTCAATGGACACTCTTTACTCTTACCTCAGAAGCTACCACACTCGGATATGGAGTTTGTCAGCAGGACTGAAGTTAGTAACATCATGAAGATCAGGGTCCAGCTCTCCAAAGAACTCCACCCCAAGCGCCCAGACTGGCTACGCTACTATAATATTCTCTTCAGGAGAACTCTGAGGCTCATGGACTTGAAGCAGGTGGATTTCAAGGACAAGGACAGCCACTTGAGAATTCGTCTCATCGCATCAAAAATGCAGATCCAACGCAGTTATAACACTTCCATCCTACCCTGTGAGAACATGCTTATGCTGTGTCCTGATGTGACTCATAGGCGGCTACAGTTGAAAACTGTCTATGATCTCATAACCGAGAGAGCTGAAAAGAGAATCATGAATCTTGTACAGCTGCTGTCTGAAGAGCCGCTTGGATCCATTGTTTTTACGAGATATAACAAGAAAACCTACAGGATTGATGACGTTTATTGGGATCAATATCCCAGAAATGTGTTTTAAAAATCAGGCGGCAGCACAGTCTCCTTCATTAGACTACTATAAGGCGCAATACAACCTTACCATCACGGACATGGATCAGCTGCTCTTGGTGAGCCGGGGCAGATGGAGAAAGGGCCAGAGTAGCCCCCCACCTCCCGTGATTCTGTGCTGCTGGTCCCTCAGCTGTGCTACCTCACAGGTCTAACCAGTGACTTAGGCACAAACCATAGACTAATGAGTCAGCTGACTAAACAAATGCGAATGGGCCCGAAGAGCAGGGAAGAGGTGTTGAAAAAGTTCATGGAAATGTTAGATGCAAATCAGAACATTCAAGATGAATTTTGGCCTTGGAAGGTAAAATTTGATACCACGTCCTTGAACATCTCAAGAAGAATTTTGGATACAGTAGAGCTCTATCAAAATGGCAGATCTTCATGCTGTTCCATCGAGGCCAGGGCCTTACTGCGGAATCTGAAGGAAGTCTCTGCAAACATGGGCATAGACATGAGAAGGGCAAGTGGGTATAAGGTGGACAGAGACCCTGAGTCCTACAAGGAAACTTTAAAGAAATATATCACAACAAAAACACAGATGGTGGTCTGTGTTCTGCCTGACCATGGGAAGCATAGATATGATGAGATAAAAAGATATCTGTGTGTTCAGTGCCCAGTCCCCAGCCAGTGTGTGGTGGTGGAGACCTTGCGCTATGAGAAGACCCTGAAGACCATGGCTGTCAAGATCACCCAATAGATGAACTGCAAGATGGGAGGGGCACTCTGGAAGGTGGACACAGATATGAAGAATACATTGTTCGTTGGGGTTGATTGCTTCCATGACATCGTGAGTCAGCAGCAGTCCATTGCAGCATTTGTGGCCAGCACCAGTGAAGAACTGAGCAAGTGGCACTCTCAAAGTCTCTTCCAGGTGGTGACCAGAGAGGAATGGTATGACTTTTACATCGTGAGTCAGACTTCACAGGATGGTACAGTTACCCCCACTCATTATAATGTTATTTATGACACAAAGGACTTATATCCAGACCAAGTCCAGTGTTTAACCTATAAACTCTGCCACATGTACTATAACCTATCAAGTGTCATCCAAGTCCCTGCACCATGACACTATGCTCACAAACTAGCTTACCTTGTGGGGAAGAATGAACATTCACCAACAGCCATCAGAGTTGCTGCCTAAATATCTCTATTCTTTTGAGCTACAGAGGAAGATGTGATGTTGAAACTCAATTTCTTTTTTTTTTTTAAGCTGGATGTCTGAATTATGTTCCTAGGTTCCTAGCTACAGTGTCCTCATTTTATTAGAAATAAAACTTTGAATAGTATCATCCAGAGGGTAAAACAAACAGGAAGAAACTCAAAAGTATGTTTTGGTGGTTAGGAACAAATTTATGCTTCGGTTTCCACAAGACACAACTGAGTGACCAAAGAGTTCAACCCAGTGGGAGATAGGTCTGAGCCCATGCTGAGAGAACTAGGGTAATGCCTGCAGAGGGCCTGGGATGTGGTTCAGTGGCAGAGGTCCTGCCTGGCATGGGCCAAGTCCCTGGCTTTCCTCCCAAGCGCTGCGAACAGCAGCTGCCACAAAGGAAACATGATAGGGTGGCACAGACTGCTTCTGGGAGACCCCCCCCCATGACAGTTTTGTTTTCCAGTTGGCTTCAGACTTCAGACATTGTGAAGACTTTTCTCATTTACACATGGTCCAGTGCTGCTTTGAAGGTTGAAAAGAGTGCTAATTACCCACAAAGCCCTTGAACGAGGGAACAGTAAACATACATGTTTTGGATGGAAAACCATAGATGCTTTGTTTGGATGTGTTTATTTTAAAGGACAAGAAAGGAAGATACAAAGTAGCAAAATTAGATGGTAGTATGTTGGTGTCTTCTCGTATCTGGTAATTGGATAGAAATAACTTTGTAAGTTATATATTCTGTTTGTACTTTGGTTAGAATTTATGTGTATATTTATGTGTATAGAATTAAGTGTAATAAAAAGTCCAATTTCCTTTTTTTTTTTTTTAAAAAAAAAGAAAGCATGTATACTCTTTATGCTAAGTGAATACTTAGGCTTGCTAGACCCTACAGTATGCCTGTGTTAGCTCTAAAAGATTTTTGCCAATAGATTCTTAAACTGGTTGTTGCAGTTTATCCCAGTAGCAGGATGAACGTTAACACTGCAGAACTTTTTTTTTTTTTTTAACCACTGCTTGCTATTATCTTTTGCATTTTGTTTCTCCCTGTGGATGTGTATTGGTGGTTTTAGTTTGCATTTCACTGGAGGTTAATCATGCTTATCATTTTTTTTTTTTTTTTGAGACTGGGTCTCTCTATAGTCCCAGGTGGCCTGGAACTCACTCTGTAGACTAGGCTGGTCTTGAACTCACAGAGATCCACCTGCGTCTTGAGTGCTAGGATTAAAGGCATGTGCTACCACTCCTGGCTTAAAGACAGTTCTTATCTGCCATGTGGGTGCTGGGAATCGAACTTAGGTCCTCTGCAAGAGCAGTCAGTGCTCTTAACCACTGAGCCATCTCTCCAGCCCCCATGCTTATCAATTTTAATTTGTGTCTTAGTCATCCATATATTCAATTTACCATTCTATTATATTGTCTGGGTCCTTTGTATTTTCTTTTAAGAAATCTGTGCCTACCACAAAGTAACTTTGACTTTGACTTTTAAGTCTATCATATCATATGCTAATTTGTTATAAGTGCAGATGGTCTGTGGAACAATTTTTAGTCTCATCTGTTTCAGATTACTTTCTATTAAATACCTGCAGCTTGTTTAAAGCTAATCAAGTTCAGAAACATCTTATGGTAGTTATTGATTAGAATTATTAAATCCATAGAGTTTTACTCTTTCATTCTCCACAGGGGAGAAGGGAAGAACTCTGCTTCATATGTTTGGAAGCAGGAATTGGTATGTGTAGTACATCCCCTTCTCTCCTCCTTCCCAGGATGCAGCTGCCTGTAGAGGTACACATTTCTTACTGTTCATTGAATTGTTACTGGGTCCTTCTCCAGTGAAATGAAGCAGATCAGTTTGTTTAACTGTAGTGCTAAGCATTAGCCTCTAGTTGCTACATGTTTAAACCATGCTTTCCAACAGCTCTTTCAATGTTAAAGTTCATCTTTGATCTTCAATATTCATAATTTTTTTCTGTATTGGTTCAGGCCTCTATACAGAGAAATGTTTGTGCTACTTCTGGGCACATAGAACTCAGCGTGGCATTCTGCATTTCATAATAAATGTGCATTTACTTCTTTCATCTTTCTGAGATAACTCCAGGCTCCCTGATGCAATTACTTCATCCCTTTACCTTTGAAAGAAGTAATAAATGTGATGGTTAAAGGCAAGGTGGTTTTCTTGCTCTGCCAAGTTCTCACATAGCCTTGGGCATCTTATTTATCTTATTTCCCACTATAAAATTGATGTGTTAAATGAGGACAGTTGCTCATACAGTTTTATTGTGATCATTAAATAAACCGATGGATATTAAAATGATTTAATAATGACAAGGGCCTAGGAAGTACCCAGTGAGTATTAGCTGTTATTGATGCTGCTATTTTCTCAGCATTTAGAATTGTTCCAGACACATAGTATACATTCCACAAATGCATTCATTCCAGGAGTTTAAATTGACATGAGTAAAGCTTGTGGCTCTTCTCCGCATTCACAAACTCTAGAGGGGTCAGTAGGCTCCTGGTTCCTGCTCCTGATTCTTCTTACCATTTTTATTTCATTATTGCTGCACTTTGTGAGAAGAGGATCATAACATGTATGAGAAGTGATAATATGTCTTATAATCTTCACCTCTCTTAAAGGATATTCATAGCTATAGGGTGACAAACTATGCATTCGAGTTTTGCCTCATATTTAAAAACAATCTTAGAGCTAAGAGAGTGTAGAAGGTCATTGTTGCTCTCTGAAGACCATAACAATTAAATAATCCAGGCTTGAACTTTGTCCATACTCATTCCCACTGTTGTCCCAGTAAGGAATGCTTTCAGCTACCCATAACTAAAAACCTTACTGACAGGGCTAAATGAGTCAGGGTTTAGTTTTCTTATGTAAGTAGGTGCTTGAAAGTTGACATATGTTAGATTTGGTCTTGTGGCTCAGTGATGTAGCTCTGTGCTGACCTACCTAGATCTTCCTGGCTTTTCTAACATTGTTGTTTGATGGCTGTAGCAGCTTCTGGCATCATAATTCCGTAATGTTCACAGGCAGGAGCTCTGACCAGAGCCTTGAATCACCAGGAATATTCTAGGAGCTTATCGTCAGAGCTGTGTTCACAGTCAGCCATAGTCGCAAGTGCCAGGAGGGAGATGAAGAGCAGGGTCAGAAATGGCATTCATGCTAGGTGTATGGAGGCTTGTGTCTATAATCATGTGAGAGGCCAGCCTCTACTACATAGCAAGGCCCCACAAGAAAAGGAGGACAAGAGAAGGGAAGGAAAGCCTCGGGTACTCCCCACAGCGTCATCTCTGCTTTGCTCGTTATTCACTCTTTTTCTTTTATTCATCTTTTTGAGACAGGGTTTCCCTGTAGCCCCAGCAGACCTGCAACTCACTATGATCCGGGCTAGCCCTGAACTCACAAAGATCCACTTGCCTCTGCCCATTATGTGCTGGGATTAAAGGCGTGTGCCACCACGCCTGGGTCCAATATTCACTATTATGATGTCTCAGTACCACAAACTCTAGCATAAAAATCTTTCATATATTATTATGACAACTTAGGGTTATATCTTTTGTATCTGTGTTTATTAATAATTAAAATGAGTTTTATTTACATCTTTAATCTGTGCTATTTCAAAATATTGCCATAATCATTTTTATGCCTTTATCATTTATATAAAGTACAGTTGCTTATAAAAATTGCTGACAAAAATGTGTCTTCAACAGGATAAAAACCAACTCTACATTAACTGAAAATGTGCTTTCTCATAAAGTAGAATTTGATGGTAGGATCTTATCAAGGTAATTGTGATTTTTATTTTTAAATTCTGTGATTATAATAATATATCATTTTTCACATAGATGTAATGAGATTGGATAGTGAAAAATGTTAAATTAGAACATATAATCTTATGTAATAGCTTTTAATCTATAATAGCAAATATAACCTTTAAGACAAATGTTTTGATTAGGAGTTACTTAGAAATTGATTTTAAAAGTTTTGAAGTGACTTTTTGTTTATTAATTTTTTGTTTGTTTGTTTGTTTGTTTGTTTGTTTGTTTTTTTGAGACAGGGTCTCCCTATAGCCCCAGCTGGCCTGGAACTCACTCTGTAGACCAGGCTGGCTTGTATTCATAGAGATCCTGCCTCTGCCTCCCAAGTGCTAGGATTAAAGGTGTGCACAACTCCCGGCTTAAAGACAGTTCTTAGCCACCATGTGGGTGGGTGCTGGCAATAGAACCCAGGTCCTCTGCAAGAACAGTTGGTGCTTTTAACCACTGAGCCATCTCTCCAGCTGCTTGAAGTAAAATTTTAAAATGTGCACTGCCTAAAACTTTTATGTCACATGCTTAAGTTTTAATAGTTTGAGCTAACAAATTATTACTAGAACAAATGTCCAGGAAAATGATTTCTAATTTTTTGTCTCAATCTCATAAACTTTTCAAGCCAGACATTTTTAAAGGTCATCTACTTCATTTTAAGTCTCTGGTAGTTGGCTGGCTGCACTGTACCATATCTGGGTGCATAACACTGTAAGGTACTTTCTTTTGCATTATTCAGATCTAACTGAATTTGAGCTTTTCAGCAAGCAGAATCATATGTCCATTAAGTTTGCATAACCCTTACTCACTGCCACATGTTCCAGGAGTTAATTTATCTCTACTTGAGATATATAATTTTAGTTTATTTTATTTAAAAATTATTTAGGGGGCTAGAAAGATGGTTAAGTAGTTAAGAGCACTGGCTTCTCTTATAGAGGACCTGGGTTCAGTTCCCAGCACCTCTATGGCAGCTAACAACCATCTATCACTCCATTTTGCCCTCTTTGGCCATTGTATTCATGTAGTGTCATGTTCTTACATACATGTGGGCAAAATACTCATACATATAAAATAAAATAAAGAACCTAGTGTCATAAAAATTATTGTACTTGAAAATCTTTTGTTTCATCCTGTTTTTCTAGAAATGATCATGATGCCTGCAGAGAACTGATTGGATTCTTCTTTACTCATGATCAGTCTCTTACTGTGTATGAATATCGGCAATTTGGGAAAAACAGGTATGTTATAAAGCACTCAGAACCCCAGATAATTGCTTTCCAGAGGAACTAAATGACTTTCCTCTCATTTTTTTCCCATCTAACTTCTAGAACAAATGTGCTTCCTTTTATTAAAAAAAACATTTATAGTCATCAGTGTGGACGAAGAAAAGGAAAGCAATACCAACTTGGTGACTTTTATACCGTAAGTTCATATGTGTATATGTGTACCAGTACTTGAAGTCAGATGTGAATTGTGTGGATGCTTTGGTGTGAAGTGAGGCTTCTAAGTCTTCAGTTGGCTTCCTCCCCTTTTTACTGATCAGAGAGACATTTGGGTGAATGGGCTAATGGTTGATGTTTCCCATGAAGGTTTTGCCTCCCAGGCCAAATCTCAATGATCTAAATCTTAGGCATAGCATTTGTTTTCCATAAACACTCTCTGAGGGGCTCCATTGGTCTCCTTCCCAGCACTGGCTCTGTCACCATGACCAATCTGACAGCCTTTCTTCCTGTGACTTTCCCATCTTCCTCACTGCACTGACATTTTAAGTCATTAAACTCATATTGTGATTACAATGAAGTGCTGTCTGTACCATTCATATGATGCGCACTGGAGAAGGAACAGGGACTGTGTTAGACCCATTCTTGGCTTTAGTGGCTATCAGAGTATAACAGCAATCAGTCATAGAGGAGCCAGGTCTGAGGAACAATGATCCAGGCTCGGGGAATGTAAGATTTCCTGGAGAAAATGCCTTCTGAGCTTGATGAAGGAGACAGACGAGGGTGGAAAAAGTGTCTTGGAATTGATTTTGTGACGAGAATAAAGGGAAGAAAGTGCTTCCTATTTGGCATAGATAAACATCAGGTCCCAAGCGTCAAAGCTTTGGGGTCAAATTCAAGTGTCTTTTGACCTTTGTTGATGGTTCTTCCTTGATTTATATACAATCTCAATTTTGGATGGTAATTTGACTTTTCCTGGGATTAGTATGAAGTATTTAAAACTAATTATTAGAAAGCTTCTCATGCAAAAAATAGAAGTTTTTTCTAGTCTTTTTTAAAAATAAAAATTGAAAACACTTGGGTAATACACTGAGGCGAAGAGGGGACTGGAAGGTGGAACTCGCCCACAGGCTCCACTTGCCCCTAAATCCATCCACCCCACTAGCTTGGCCAATTTGGAGCCTTCTACAGTGTTAGCTGGGAAGCTCTAGTCCACTGATTCCTGATTCCATAGTTGAAAAATAACTTAAGGATTATCCTGATGACTGGTGTTGAGGAACTAGAATTTAAAATAAGACCTTCTGCCAATCCAGGCAACCTTCCAAAAGGGAGTAATGAAAGTAGTTTTATTATTTAATACATATTAAACCAGAATATAATACACAGCATAGGGAAATGAGCTAACAGATTGCCAATATAGAAATCTCACCCTTTTGTTAGGCAAAAAGAAAAAACATTACATACAAATAAGTCACCTTCCAGTAAGTAAAGACACACATCTGGTGTGGCCATCTCTCTTAACTCACTGTATCCTGAAGAGCAGCAGTCTCATTTCTTTGGGGTTGTTTTGGACTGAGAGCGTGCCCAGGGATTCAGACTCTCAAGGGGGAGGGTGCAGGAGGAGCGAGTAGAGCACTGTCTTTTCCTAGATGTTTGCCTTTTAGGAGTGGCTTCCCAGTCTCAGAGAAAGACTTTTCTTTGGTCATAAGGCTGACAATGGACATCTAATTTACAGAAGGATATATATATATATTATATGTGTTTATATATTTTATATATATATGGATATATATATAGGATATATATAATATGTGTTTATATATTTTTTATAGATATGTATATAAATATATCTCAAAGGGAAGAGAAAGAAAGCATTATCTCACAATTACCAATTTTCTAAAGGAACTTCTTAGGAAAAGGAGGGGAGGGAACCCACTTACTTATGCTAAATATGAAGAATCAAGCCTCTTCTTTTATTGCATTTTCCTCTTAGCTTGGTTTAGTTCCCAGCACTGCCATGACAGCTAACAACTGTCTGTAACTCCACTCCCAAGGGACCCAACACCCTCTGACTTGTGTGGACGTTGCATGGCACAGATGCACTTACATTCATGCAGTCAGTACATGCATACAAATAAAAAATAAAATAAAATAAAGTCTTATTAGTAGGAATTTTATCACTAAAACTTTGATGCTCTAATTAGATTAAATTATGGTTTCATATTTTTGAGATGCTAGCCTCAAAAGACCAGGTGAACGAGTGTGATCAATCCATCCTAGATCACCAATCCACACATCCTTTTCAGTGGTGCAACAGTTCTAGTTCTAAATTTTGGTACTTTACTACTTTCTTTTCCTATTGCTATGATAAAAATACTCTGAAAAAATGCAGCTTAAGGGAAAAAAAGGTTTATCTTGGTCACGGTTTCAGGTCTATCTCTGTGGGGAAGCGAAGGCAGCAGGAAGCTGAAGGCACTGGTCACATCACAGGCACAGGCAAGGCAATGAACCTATGCATGCTGGTGCTCAGCTCACTCCAGTATCATACAACCTAGAGTCCCCACCAAGGAGTGAAGCCACCCATAGACATGCCTACAGGCCAACCTAGTATGACAACCCCTCACTGAGAATCAATTCCCAGGTGATTCCAGGTTGCGTGAAGTTGATGATTAAAACTAAACATCACAGGCACTGTCATAGATTAAATGGGACTCATACCACATGTGTCTATCATTCTTATTTTGAAAATCTGAGCTCTTTTGTTCACATGGAAAAGTGCTTTGTTTTACTGAAATATTAGCTGAGCCTGCATGGTTTCTAAGTATTCTCTAAATACGTTAGATATAGAATGTCGTTTCTAATCATTTTTCTTGGTGGATTTTCTTGATATCAACATGATTCAAAATGATAGCTGATGTATATGCATTAGGGGCCTTAGTCTACAAATTACCTGTTATAAAAATTTATTTATTACTGCATCATAGGAAGCCGCTATTAGAATATACCATGTCAGATATACAGAAAATTAAATCTCTTCATTCAGAATGAGTTGTATTTTATTTTCTTGCTTTAACAATCATCTGTTCATTTCTTCAGGGTGCAACCCTGACATTTCTGAGTCGTGATCATCCCAGCCTTCCAGAGAGCATTAAAGAAAACATGTTACTTCGACTTAGGATCACAAATATTGATCAAATAGCTTTGGATTCTTTGAAGTAAGTCAAAGCATTTTTTTTTTTNGAAATCTGTTAAATTTATATTTGTGGATCTATTAAATATGTTTTATAAATCATTAAAATGTTTTGAATATGGCATTAATGGATATCTGATCTCCAAAGAGACAATAAATATTTACAATACCCTCCTGAAAGAACAATTTATTTCTTAAAGGCAATCATTGAATTATAAAATAAAATGTTAAGTAACAAAATGTTATATTGGCTACACAGAACTTGATAAGGATTTCCCTCCAAAGTAGACTCTATAAATAAATGTATTCATTTAAAATTGTCTGGTGTTTTTTTTTTTTTTTTGGTATTTTTGCCACAGTGTCTCCCTTTAGTCCCAGCTGGCCTGGAACTCACTCTGTACACCAAGCTGGCCTTGAACTCACAGAAATCCACCCGCCTCTGCCTCCCAAGTCCTGGGATTCAAGGCGTGCACCAACATGCCTGACAAAATTGTCTGATTTTATGATAAGGATAATTTATAAGTTTGCCTTTGCCATTTTAGCAAGTATTATCAAAGTAGCTTTAAAAGATGGAATTTGGGTCAGGGAGATGGCTTAATGGGTAAAGATGCTTTCGGCCAAGTCTGAAGACATGAGTTTGATTCCCAGAACCCACCTGGTGGAAGGAGAAAATCAATTCCCACGAGTTGTCCCCTGACCTCCACACATGCTCTGTGGAACGCAGACACTCATACACATGGACCCAAAATAAATAAATGTAAAAAAGTGGGTAACAGTTCAATATTATAACGATTTTTCTACTCTGTTAGCATGCTGCCTTTAATTTTTAGCATAAAAATGTCATCAGTCTGATGTTGACATTATTGTTCATTGACTAATCAACCATATACATAATAAAAATAATGCTGTGAATTATAGAGAGATGGTAAATACTAGTGAGATTTGTTTATTTTTTATTTATTATTCTTTATGTGTTTGAGTGTACTGTCTGCATGTAGGTTGGTGCACCCGTGTTGTGCAAGAGATTTGTTTTTAATCACAGAAATATACACTCTTCTTGGTGAATGTTTGTTGATACCAACATGATTCAAAATGATAACTGATGTGTTGTTAAGTGCCTCAGTCTGCACATTAGTTGTTACGAACGTTATTTATTTATTTTTTATTTTTGTATGTGTATGAATGTACTGTCTGCATGTAGGTTTGCACACCCCTGTCGTGCAATGCCGTGGAGGTCAGAAGATGGCGTCGGATTCCCCTGGAACTGGAGTTAAAGACGGTTCTTAGCTACCATGTGGGTGCTGGGGATCGAACCCGGGTCCTCTGCAAGAGCAGTCAGTGCTCTTAACCACTAGGCCATCTCTCCAGCCCACGTTTGTTATTTATTAGTGCATCATGGGAAGCTTTTAAGGAATTTTTACACTTTGTAAGGCAAAGCTGCTTTAAAATTTAATCATTCCAAGTAAATATTTGGAAAAACATTAAAATAGCTATAAAAAGGATTATCTTCACAGGTAGCAGTTCTGTTTCTAGCTCTGGACTCAATTCTCCAGGGAGTCAGAGTACAGACGAAGGGGATTTGATCAAACTCTAGCTAGCACTCCTCCGAATGTGTGTGAGGCTTTTCGGTGAGTCTGGAGTAGGGAACACCTTAAGCTTCTGTACTCACTTGTAGAGATGCTTCTGTGCAACCTGAGGAAGACACAGTCAGTCAGGAAGCCCAGGACAGGCTGGTCCTCAAGGCCATTCAAGGTATGTTTTCACTCTAATCTCAAGTACTTGCTATTATTTTCAGCTATTTTTATTGTGATCAGTTAAAGCAGTGTGTTTTAGATGCTTTTAAATTTTGTAGCACTTTATTTGTATTTCCTATTTCTTTTCTGTTAAGCTAGTATATATGTTTATTTATGAAAATATTTTTCATACTTTTGCTTATATTAGAACTGATTAAAAGGATTATGTAAATTACAACTTAAGAATTAGATTAGTTTTCACTTACACTAAATGAAATATAAAAGTAAATTAATTTTCTTTCAAACTTTTTTATATTTATGTGTGTGTGTGTGTGTGCGTGTGCATGTGTGTGTGTGTGTGTGTGTGTGTGTGTACCCACATGTGAGGTCAGAGTAGGACTTGCAGGAGCCAGTTCTCTCCTTCCACTATTTGGGTTTCAGGGATCTGAGTCAGGTCATCAGGATTGACAGTGAGTCCCTTTACCATTCATCCCTCTTGCCAGGCCCAGAATATGTTATTGATTGATTGATTGATTGATTGACTGATTGAGACAAAGTCGCACACTGTAGCACAGGCAACTTGGAATTTACTGTACAGCCCAAGCTGGCCTGGAACTTGTGGCAATCTACCTGTGCAAGCTTCCCAAGTGTTGAAGTTACAGGCATGAGCCGCCATGCCTCAGGTTACGGCCTGAAGGTATCTATGATCTAGTCTTCAACTGGAGCATTTAAGGTTCATGTTCTGTTGAATGCCTTCTGTTGTCTATTGACTACTCAATAGAGTAGTCTGTTCAATAGACATATGACTTTGTATAAACTCTTCTGTTCAATAGACATATGACTTTGTATAAACCCTTCCAGCCCTTTCTTCATCTCTCAGGGAGGGTAATAATGCTTCTCATTTCCTTTTCAGGATGGCTATATGTGTAAATGTGATGTAGGTAGTCTTAGGACACTAAAACACTTTTATGAATTTCTTTGTGAGATCTTGACTTATAACCACAGCAGCACACAAGGCTGCAATAAATGATTCCTTTGTTAGATCTCATAGTCTAGAAGGGAAGAAGGTATAAAACAGAAAAACAAAAGGTCATCACAGAAATCAAAATATACTTCAAGAATTTTGATGAATCTTGAAAATCGTTTAAAATAAGACATTCACTGTAAGAAAGATAGAACCTGATTTGATGGCCAGCCAAGACTGGTGTCGCAACTCCAATATTCTTTTATCTTTTAATGTGTAAGAATATGTTCAGTGTAAATATTATCAGTTTATCTGTCTGTCTGTCTGTCTATCATCTTTTTATTTTTGAAGACTACGTATACCCTGACTCTCTATGTAGACCAAGCTAACCTCACACTCACAGAGATCCACCTGCTTCCTGAGTTCTGGAGTTAAAGACATGTGCCACCATGCCTAGACTCCAATTTGAAAATGTTAAACTATAGAAAAACTTTCTGAACTAATATATATATATATATATATATATATATTATAATATAGTGTTTTGATTTAAATATATTTAAAGAGTGGGCTGGCATCAATTTTTATAATTCCATTAGTAAAAAGCAATGAGACATTAACAATATGGGCCATAAAAAGATATCTAGACAATAGAAACTAAGATTTTATTTATAACATTTGCTTATGCCATTTAGTCATGAATGAAGAGAATCATTATTTCCTTGTATTTAAAATATAACACTTTCACCACACAGTGGTGCTGTAGTCCTGGTAGATTATATACATGCAGCTGTTGTTATAGTTCTTTTTATTAAAAACATTCTGTTAGTCATATACATGATTGTGTTGAATATTCCCATCCTTTATTTCAATTTTTTCTTATTTAATTTTCTCACAAGAGAAACAAATGTAGTTTGATAGCTTTGTGCAGAGAAGCACTTAGCTTTCATGTCTTTTTATTGAACAGATGAACTAAAAGAGCAATTGTGTAAAAGAGGTGTTCGAATTTTGACTGGATTGGGAAAATACTTTCAACATTTGGACAAGGAAGGAAATGGATTTTTAGAAAAGGAAAATTTTAAGCAAGCTTTGAAAACATTTCACTTAGAAGTATCTGAAAAGGTATGTGCCAGAGACCACATTCTGCAGTGAATGTATTGTTCTTGTAGGTCCATATTCTCTTTTCTATGAAATTTAAATTCTCCCTTTAGTTTCAGCTGGCCTGGAACTCGCTTTGTAGACCAGGCTGGCCTTGAACTCACAGAGATCCGCCTGCCTCTGCCTCCCAAGTGCTAGGATTAAAGGCATGCGCCACCACACCCAGCTTTTTTTTTTTTTTCTTTTTTTTGGTCTTGTTCATCTTTTATGCCCTGCTATCAATGTGAAGTCATCAGGTAATAAGTCCAATTCATTTTTAAATTTCTTAAAATGGAGAATTTAACAGCCAGGAATGAGCTGTGCTCTGAAATGATGTATTCTCTATGCTCGTAATTGTTAGAACTAAAAAAAACATGGCTACAAATGTATATATATCAAACATCAAACAGAGAATGTCCTAGGAACACGTGTGATAGTACCCAGTTCTTTTCCTTAATTTTTATTGCTTTTGTGCATTTGTACAATATTTTATCGTTTATTGCCCATCCTCCCCCCACCATGCTCCACCCCCCCATACTCATGCATGTCTGCCATACAGTAAGTCCCTGTCTTGATCTTTTTTTCATCTTTTTTTAAAACTTTTTTTTTTTTTGATGCAGAAGTTCCTTTGGGTATGGTCTTTGAGCAAGTCTTTCTGTTGCTATTGTTCCCTTTAATTTTTTTTTTTTTTTTCTTCAAAAAATTCTGGGATCACAGGTTCCATCTTAGTAGGTTGAGTGCTGGGGTCACAGGCTCTATCTCGGCTTCTTGAGTGCTGGGGTCACGGGGCTGATGGTATCCGATTCTAAGTCAGTTTGTCAGGAAGGAGAGGGAAGACGATGGCAAGACTCCTGGAGGATACATCCCATTTGAGTTTTGAATAATGAAAAATCAACCGGACAAGGCTGTGAAGAACAGTATCAGACAATGGGTATTCCATGAAAAGGAGAGCCTGGGTCAGATAATGGCTATTTCTTGAACAAAAGCAGCATGTTATGGGGTCGAGTGTGGCCCCTCCCCCGCCACACAGGGCTCACCCTCACACAGCCTCCGCCCTCTGCTGTGAGCACTCTTACACTGCATCTTTGTGTTCTGGATTGTTGTCATCACTTTGGCTGCAGTTTTTTTTTTTGTTTTTTTTTTTTTTTTTCCACAAGAGCATCATGTGTACACCATCAGACGCTGGCATCTGTTCTCTGGTCCTTTCTATACCATTTTCTGTTTTATTCTCTCAATCCCGCTTTGTGTTATCTGGCTCTACTTGTATGCAAGATGCTAAGTCCTGTCAGGATAAGGAGTATTTTCCCGCTCTTTAGCACTTTGCATAGAACCTGGAATCCAGCAAGTGTGAAACAAATAGTGCATAGCCTGAGTGGGTAGGTGGAAGGCAAAGAACAGGGAGAAGTTAAGTCTGGTACATGATAGCTTTGTGTGCCTTGCTGAGGAGCTTTTAGTGAAGTTGAATGTACATGAACTTGACTCATATCAAGCACTCCAGATAAAGGCTTCTGCAGTCTTCTTTATGCTCAAAAATTGTCTTTTCACATGATATAGTGTATTCCTCAAATTTAAGTTCTTATTATTTGTCACGTGATATACTATATTCCTCAAATTTAAGTTCTTATTATTTGTCACGTGATATAGTATATTCCTCAAATTTAGATTCCCAGTATAGACTAACTACTTAGCTATGTGATCTTGGTCAAGTTTTTTGAATTTTCTGATTGACAAGCTCTGCCCAAGTAGTTCTGTGAAAATTGCTGGGTTCAGAGCTGTATCGAAACTCAAGTGAAATCATTACATGGAAATATACTTTATCAACTATGAACATCTTGTCAATATACTACATATCATCTTTGAAATCTACTTGTTTGGGGATATTTTAAAGCTATTTGGCTTGGTTTGGATTTTGGTTTTGGTTATTTGAGACAGGTTCTCTGTAGCCCTGGCTGGCCTGTGTAGACCAGGCTAGCCTCAATCTCACAGACATCTGCCTGCCTCTTTCTCTTGAGTGCTAGGATTAAAAGTCATGTACTACCACACCTAGTTCCTTTTTACATTTAAACTTGTGGCCTCTGTAGTGATAGATAACACCATCTTCACACTTTCCTTGCACAGGTAGAAAAGTGAAACAGTGCCGGGTGTGGTGGCGCATGCCTTTAATCCCAGCACTCAGGAGGCAGAGATAGGTGGATCTCTGTGGGTTCAAGGCCGGCCTGGTCTACAGAGCAAGCTCCAGGACACCTGGTACTAAAAGGGAGACCCTGTCTCAAAAATACCAAAAAAAGTGTAAAAACAGAAAAGTGAAACAGCACAATCAAGTATGGTGCTATGGGGTCTTTTATGTTAAACAAAAGGGTAATCCATCTAACATGAAAGAGCACTGTGTTACTGTAATTTGATTGCTAAGTATTATAATCTAAGGGTGAAACAATAATAATTACATAAGATTTCTGACATAAGGCTATCATAAGAATGTAAGCTTCTTTTCTCATGTTTTGTTTCATTATAAAATTATAAAATCATTTATAATTAATAATAGTTTATTGATTTTTGTGGCTTTGAACTCAGAGCCTCAGGCATGTCAGGCAAGACTGGCGCTGAGCTACATTCCCAGTGCTTTAGCATATTTTAAATAATATTCTTGCTTAGTTTCCTGTTGTATGTCTAGAACTAGCACACAAAATGATACATCTGTGCAAGGGGCTTGAGAATAATAAGCTTAAAAGTCACCAACTTGGGTCTCTTTATTGAAGTAGTAGGAAGTGTTGATGAGAAGCCATTGTCAATCTATCTGATTTGAAAATTTAAAAGTAAATTCTCCTTCAAGGGCCCCGGTTTTTGTCCAGATACCATGAGTGAATTTAAGCCTTTTGTCCAATGAATTATTTTTCATTCTGTGCTATATATAGAAATACTGATATAAATTTGTTGCCACTTATATTAAATTCTTGCAAACACTTCTAAACCTTAAGGTTTTTGAATTCTGCTATTCCTTAAGTGAGCTAAATATCCTGTCCATATTATTCATGATTTTTAAAATTAAACACATTTTTTATTGAATCACGCATACACTTAAAATCTTTGTAATGTAGAAAGCTTTCTGATGTGGAAAACTCAGATTGTTGAAAATTGAGAGGAGGCCTGGAAGCTCGAATCTCTGATTTCTCATTAAAGTTTTATTTGACAAGGTTAAGAAATGGAAGAGAGGGCTGGAGAGATGGCCTAGCGGTTAAGAGCACCGACCACTCTTACAGAGGAACCGGGTTCGATCCCCAGCACCCACATGGTGGCTGAGAACCGCCTGAAACTCCAATTCCAGGAGAACTCCAATTCCAGGGGAATCTGACGCCCTCTTCTGACCTCCGCGGCATTGCACAACACGGGTGCACAGACTTGCATGCAGGCAGTACATTCATACACATACAGAAATAAATAAAAATTAAAAAAAAATTAAAAAAAATTAAAAAAAAAAGAAATGGAAGAGAATATTTTAGAGTCCCTATTTGCCAAACACCTAGGTGTTTTATTTACATTATCATTTAAAGCTAACAACTTGATTGAAACATTGAAAATATAGTCATCTGAGCTTCAGAAAAGGAATGCTACAATTTCTTTTGTTGTCAAGGACGGTGAATAGAACATTCTATTAAATAGCACATTTGCCAAAGAAGTATGTGGTAATGGCAGAGTGAAGAAACTGACACATGGTGTTTACTTAAAAGTATACCCTTCAGTGTAAATTATGGAACTATATGGGAGTCATTCAAGCTGTCTTTGTGCTCAAGTATGACTAGGAGAAATACAATTAGTGGTCACAATACTAGTGGCATTTTAGAACCTGAATAGACTTTTGAGTTGTCACATATATTATACATTTAAAAGTAGTGTATTACTCAAAGCCGAGTACATGACAACCATACTATTTTATATAAAAGGAAACTGAAAGGTAATTGTCCAGGAGTGTGAGGTATAGAGAGAGGAAAGGGAGATGGGGGTCAAAGGAAACAAATTTTCATTTAGATAAGAGGATTGCATAGCCTTGTAAAAATAGTCTGTGATAATGTATTGTATATTTCAAAATAGCTAAAACAGATTTCAAATACTCTTACTACAAAGAAATTTTAACTATTTGAAATAGGAGAGATGTGATTTAACCTGATTTCATCATTCTGCAATGTGTATGTACGATGATGTAGGATGTTATGCTCCCTAAATATATGCAAATATTATTTGTCAGAAGAATAGCAGAGGACATTAAGAGACATAAGTTAGACTCTATAGGCCTTATTTTATACATAATAGAGTACATTGAATTGGGCAGGGGGAATAAGGGAGGGGATCTAAATACCAAATTATATTGTATTAAAATCACAGAAATTCAATAAAAACATAAAGAAATAGCAGAATTAGGCATTTAGGATATAGTAGAATGTTTACCTGGTATTTAAGAGGCTCTGGGTTCAATCTTTGCTATTTTCCTGCCCCCAAATAACCCAAGACTTTAAAAAGACATGTTTGTAGATTGTTGCTACTTTGGAATAGATCCTTAACTTTGCTCGAGAGTTCATCCTGAATCCTTTTCAGTAATTGTCATTGTTGTTTAATTAGATTTCTATGTCACTTTTTGAATTTTCTTATTAAGTAGGGTACCTTGTCTAGAGCTACAAAAAATTTTCCAAACTATGATTGGGATGCTTTTTGTTTTGACTATATATTACTTACACATGTAACAATGACTCTGAAATTTTATAGAACTTTGAGTCTTCCTGGCTAATTCTGAAAGTTACTGGGCATGGTGAGGACAAGGTTGATTATGGAGAATTCAAACGTGCCATTATTGGTGAGATGAATGAATATAGAAAATCATTTGTTCGAAAGGTAACTGTTAAGTATTCATTTAAACTGTTACTTCTAATAGATTCATTGTTTAGGAACTTTAATGAATTGTCATTTTAAGCATGTTACATCATTTTACTTGTAAAAAATAAAAAGCATAGATATGTTCATAGAAATTTACTCAGAATAAAGTAAAATAATTTATACATAAGTTTCAGACAAAAAAAAGATGAAAGAAGAAATATCAAATAAAATTGTCTCATAAATGACTAACTCTATAAATTACTACTTCTGCAACTCCTGGCTGTCTGACTATATTGTTACATACCATCCTGTACCTCAGTTTGCTAACCCATGGAATTAATGGAAGAATGTAATGTGTTAGAGCATTCCTAGCCATACAGCTTATCTCGGTGTCAGTGCTCAATATATGTTAAGATGATAATTAAAGTGTCTCTCCGGGCTTGGTGGCATACACTTTAATCCCAGCACTCAGGAGTCAGCAGATCTCTGTGAGATTGAGGCCAGCATGGTCTACATAGTGACTTCCTGACCAGGTCGGGGCCAGGTTCTGTTGAAAAGACAAAACAGCAACAGCAACAACAAAATGTTTTTCTGGGTTTTATGATATACATACTAGATGTTGAAATTAATATTTCAAAGATCAGGTTAAGTTGGATTTAAAAGAGAGCTCTAGGTCTGGGGAGATGGCTTAGGGAGTAAAATGCTTCCAAGTTTGAGTCCCCAGAACCCTCATAAAGCCAGATGAGGCCATGCATGTCTGTACTCTCAGTGCTCCTATGGCTAGATGAGAAGTGGACACAGGGGAATCCTGGAAGTTCATGGGCAACCTAGCCTGGTGTATGTAGAGACTAATAATAGAGTCCTTATCTCAAACAAGATGGACTGTGAGAACTAATGCCCAAGATTGTCCTCTGACTGCCACATGTACATACACATCTATCATCTATCTATCTCTCTTTCTCATATATATATATATATGAGAAAGATATATANTTGGCTCATCCCAGAGACTGGGGAAGGATTCAACATATGTAAATCAATAAATTTAATCCACTACATATATAGACTCAAGACAGAAATTACATGATCATCCCGCTGGATGCAGAAAAGGCCTTTCTTTGTGATATATATATATATATATATATATATGTATAGTGAGTCCTGATCTTTATAGGAAGTTATATATTATTTCAGTTCCAATGGCCTTTTCTAATTTTGAATCATATAGTTTTTTTCTTTTGTGTATGTATACAATAAAAATATGTATGGATCTTGTTTATATAAAACTATTCTATGTAGAGTGGTCTAAACAATTATATAAGGTATTCAAGTATAAAACTTGAAGCTCCCTACATTTACTGACCAAGAAATATAATAAAAACCTTAGATAAAACCAATTTATTACATATCTGTAAGTTTGCATTTACTTGTCCTTTACCTGTCTTGGTAATAATTTTGGTCATAAGGAATAGAAGTTGAATGATTTTCTTATTCATAAATCTTGATACTGGGCATGGGGGCGGGTAGTTAGAGCCATAGACTAGCCTGCTGAACCAACATAATCATTTTCTCACAGTGTGGAGGATAGAAATTCCAGAGAGGCCTGGCAGGTTTGGTTCCCCTGAGCCTTCTCTCCCTGTTCTGCAAGTGCTGTGTTTCATTGTCATCTCATGGCTGTCTGGGGTGTGTGTTGTGTTCCATTCTTGTCTTAAAGGAATGCCAGTCATACTGAGCACACCCTAGTGGTTCCATTGAACTTAATTAATGCCTTAAGGGTCCTACCTCCAAATATTCTATTTGGGGGTTCAGCATATGAATGGGGGACGCAATTAAATCTCTAGCAAGTACAATATTGCTGTGAATTGAGTATTATGAATAAACAAATTTTGTTCTGTATTTACTCTTGGCAAACATGGGCTGTTGCTTTGGATAGCTTGTTGTTTCTATGTATCTAGTTCCTTTCTTAGCACTTTATAACACTCAGCATTGCATTGGAAGAACAATAAAGAGCCAATAATTCAAAAAGCAGTGTTAAGTTTCATGAAATAAGCATTTCAGTTTTTCATTGATTTTACTGATGAAGTGTTTGTAGGTTCACATTCTGAATTAAAATACCTTCCTGGATATTTGTTGTGGTCATTTATCAGTTTCATGAGTCCTACAGCTCTAAGCGATCACCACGTTTTTGGCTTTTTGTTCTTTTTTTTTTCCTATCCAACTCTTCAGGTCACAGAAAAATAAAGCTAGGGTGACAGAGGCTAGATTTTTTTTCTCCAAGTCAGGATGCTGGAAAGGGATGAACAGAAAACTTGAGTGTGGCCTTCCTGGTGTCTTGTTAGCATCTTTCCACCTGTATTTATGACTCTTCATACATCTGCTTATTTTTTTGGTCTTTTTGAGACAGGGTCTCCCTGTAGCCCCAATTGTCCTGGAACTTGCTATGAAGACCAGGCTGGCCTCAAACTCACAAAGATCCACCTGCCTCTGCCTCCCAAGTGCTAGGATTAAAGGCGTGCACCACCACGCCCGGCTCATCTGATTTTTAAAAACTGTGTTGTTCATAGTTCAGAAATAAATGACTGCAAAATAGAAAGTTGTCTAATGTTCTCACATAGAAAATCTCATGTCTTTATTTAGGCATTCATGAAACTGGATTTCAACAAAACTGGCATTGTGTCTATTACAGACATAAGAAAGTGTTACTGTGCAAAGAAGCATCCACATGTGATTTCAGGTAATTATAATGAGTCAAAATGCATTTCTAAAATGTCCATTAATATAAGCACTGTCTTTAAATTACACTAATTTAAGGAAGGACATAAAAAATTTTCTTAAACCAATAGCTTGAGAACTATTTTCCCTTCTTCATTTAAAAATTCTTAGGTCTGGGCTAGAGAGATGGCTCAGTGGTTAAGAGCACCGGCTGCTCTTGCAGAGGACCTGGATCGATTCCCAGCACCCACAGGGTAGCTAACGGCCTTCTGTAACTCCAATTCCGGGAGATCTGAAGCCCTCTTCTGACCTCTGCGGGTACTGTAACATGGGTGCACCTACGTACCTGCAGCCATTACGCTCATACACATAAGATAAAAATAACAAATGAAATTTAAAAAATTCTTAAGTTTATTATCTGTACTTACTCATTTCCTTGTTATTTATATTCAAGATAGAACTCTGTATTTCTTGTTTGGAAAGAGCAAACAGTAGAAGCCTACGAGAACACAGATTTAAGAACAGATGACCAGCTCAAAGGCTTGGAGTTAGTTTTGCTCTATCTTTTTTTTTTGGGGGGGGTGTTTTTGAGACAGGGTCTCTCTGTAGCACCAGCTGGCCTGGAACTCAGTCTGTAGACAAGGCTGGCCTTGAACTCCCAGAGATCTATCTGCCTCTGCTTCCCGAGTGCTTTACTGTATCTTTTGAGATAGTTATCTATACCTAAGGATTTGTGAAAAATTTATATCTTGATCCTGGGGTGGAATTATATATACAATGGATATGTGTCTATTTCTCCAAGTGTTGGGACATTGGCCAACCTTGGTGGCACACACCTGTAATTTCAGTACTCAGGGAAGCAGAGGCAAGAGGATTGTAAATCTGAGGCCAGCCCGGGCTATGTAGTATGACTTTGTCTCAGAATGAAGTGGATGAGGGGGCAGGCATGGTGGCACATGCTTTTATCCTAGCTCTTGGAGCCAGAGGCAGGCAGATCACTGTGAGTTTGAGGCCATCCTTTTTTAGATAGTGAATTTCAGGCCATCCACGCTACAGAGTGAGACCCTGTCTGTAAAATAAATAAATAAATAAATAAATAAATAAATAAATAAATAAATAAATAAGTAGGTGGATAGGGAAAGCAATTCTTAAAATAATTCTATTATATTTCTTTCTTTTTTATATAACTGATTTACATATGCATTCTTATCACAGTTTCTGACCATGGTAACTACCTTGATTTCATTACATTTTTCTTCAGAGAAGTAAAACTGGCTATTCTGTAGCATATATCTTTCAGTCATATACATAATATAACTTACAGTTTGGGAGAATATATTTATTTATTTATTTATTTATTTATTTATTTATTTATTTATTTATTTTGATGTGTATGAATGTACTGTCTGCATGCAGGTTTGTGCACCCATGTCATGCAATGCCGCGGAGGTCAGAAGAGGGCAACAGATTCCCCTGGAACTGGAGTTAAAGACGGTTCTCAGCTACCATGTGGGTGCTGGGGATCGAACCCGGGTCCTCTGTAAGAGCAGTCAGTGCTCTTAACTGCTAGGCCATCTCCCCAGCCCGGGAGACTATTTTTCTAACTTGAAGGGTATATTAGAGATAATGTTTAGTGATTTGCTTTTGTGCTCAGAAACATGTTTTGGAACTATTTCCATGTTGTCCACATTCAGTCCCCTTATTTTTATTTGCTATATATTTAAAAATCAATACATTTGAACTTTCCTAGCCATTCTCCTATTGGTGGGCTTTTAATTTCTCTTATTGATGTACAGGCAATGGAGCAGTGCACATGTTTGTTTAGAACCTTAGGCTCCTTTTCTTCTGAGTCTCCTCAGTGATACCAATACCTAAGACATATCTACATTGCCATTTTTGAATCTATACTTCCGAATTCCATTGTAACGGCCGTACTGGATTACCTTGTCATTAATTGGTGAATTATTTTTTGTTCAGCCCTCTCCCCATCTTCTTTTATTGGAATTTCCCCAATTAATAAGGAGATAAAATATTTTCATATATTTGTTGACCATTCTCCAGTATTTTTCTCTTTTTCTTTTTCTTTTTCTTTTTCTTCTTGAGACAGGGTCTTGCTATGTAACCCAGGTTAGCCAGCCTCAGGTCTCAGTTTCCTGAATGCTGGGATTATAGTGTGGGCCACTGTTGTGGGACAATCATGAGATCAAAGCCAAAGTCAGGCGAGCAGAGGGAGTTTATTTCATGTTAGTGGGCTAGTGCGTGCTGACCCCAGGATTGCTCCATATAGGACTCAGCAGCTTGACTGGGTCTCTGAGATCCTTCACTCACCTGTGACAAATCCAGGCAATGAGCATGTAACCCAAGTGGTAAAATAAGTGGTTTACAAGTAACGTGCAATCCCCAAAGCAACATGAATGTGATATCCTGGTTTATAGATAAGAACATTACAAAGGCTACAGGGATGTGACTTTCTGAAGACACAAAAGCCTTCTGTCCTAGGTGACTACAGGTGCAGAAGGGAAGGCTCCACCCTGATTTTGCCATTACCCTAACAGTTAAGGTCTAGTAATAACTAAGTCTATTTTGCCATTTCCACTATACTACCATGTCGGGTCAGTGAATTGATTTTTATGAATATTGTTGACTCCCTTTTCTGAATAGTTTCTTTCTGATTTATCATTTTAGTTATATCAAGTGAAAACAGAATACTATTAGTTTTTAGTTTAATTTCTCATTATTAAGTATTATTATCCGATTTGGTTATTATATTGGTTATTATTACAGGATTTGGTTCAGCTGCTGGATTCCTTGCCTATCATTCATGAGGCCCTGGGTTTGGTTTTTAGCATTGAATGAACTGGACCTATGCTTATAATCCCAGAAGGCCCTGGAATTAGACTGCTAGACATAAATACTCTCTGTGTCCACTGTTAGTGGCTGACTGAGGCTGACTGAAGTACTTAGCTCATTAAAATAATTAAGGGAGGCAGAGGCTGGAGGATCTGGAGTTCGAGGTCTTCCTACATTGGGAATTCCAGGCTAGTGAGGCCCTTCTCAACTAACAAACAAAGAAATTAACAAAGAAACAGACACATATAGCTCATTTATTTAATTGGGGGGCATAAAAAATGATAGAATTGGCTCTGAAGGTTAAAGTTAATCATCATTGGCCTCTAAATTTCTAATTGTCAGCTTAAATCAAAATGGTTTCATCTCCATTTCTAGTGTTTTTTAATAGTCATTCATTTTGGAGGGGTTTTGTTTTTTGTTTAGCTCCTTAAACACAAGTTACTTTCTGCTTCTTTTAGTATACTACAGAAGACAAAATGAGGTGACTACAACTTTGTTTTCTTTTTGTCTTTTTCAGTTTAGTAATCTTAATTAGGTGCTTAAGAAGTTTAGTTCCATTAATGTTTGTGGATTGTAACTCCTGGAGGGGTTTTCTTTTGTTGTCTGGTAAACCTCAGTAAATTCCAGAAATTCTTGTGTCTTTGCATTCACATTAAAGGGTAAGCTAGCCAGCTACTCAGTCATAAAAAGAGAAAAACCTGTTACAGATTTTTATATAACACCTTTTATTTATTATTATAAATTATAATATATTTGCATATCCCCATTTCTGAGATAAAAGTTGTCTACAGTTTTTTTTTGTTTTAAGACAGAGCGTTGCTGTCTTAGATGGGACAGTCTCTCCTGCTTAGCGTCCTGGCTGTCTTCCTTATTTGTTGCTTTAAGTTGTTTACTAGAAAAATGTCTTAAGGTTTAATAGAAGTGGGGATCCTTGCTGGGCTTGGTAGCACAGGCCTTTAATCCCAGCCCCCCCCCTCCCCTGGAGGCAGAGGCAGGTGGATCTCTATGAGTTCAAGGCCAGCGTCCTTGGCTCAAGTGATCAGGCCAGCTGGTACTCAGGGAGACCCTGTCTCAACACACACACCACACACACACACAGACACACACACACAGAACACACACACAGACACACACACACACGAGCACACACACACACACACACACACACACCACACACACACACACAAGAAGTGGGGATCCCCAAATATAGTTCTTTGTAATTATACTAGAAATATAATATTTAATTTTGTAAGTAGTTTCTGGTTTATTAGAGTGATGAAAGAAAATTCATCTCTTGATGATAGAAGGTGGGTATGTCCTAGGTAAGAGATTTTGCCAGATAGTTTTAATAAAGTGATTACTTTATTCTCACTTGTCATGTATGTTTCTTTTTTAAATTTTTTTTTTTTTTATTTCTGTATGTGTACGAATGTATGTCTGCTGCAAGTCTGTGCACCCGTGTTGTGCAATGCCGTGGAGGTCAGAAGAGGGTGTCGGATTCCTGGAACTGGAGTTCTCCTGGAATGGAGTTCAGAGGTTTCTCACCGATGTGGGTGCTGGGGATCGAACCAGGTCCTCTGCAAGAGCAGTCGGAGCTCTTAACCGCTAGGCCATCTCTCCAGCCCGTCATGTATGTTTATAAGCAACTTTATTTATTTATTCTAATTTATTTATTTTAATTTACTTTTGTATGTGTATGAATGTACCGTATGCATGTAGGTTGGTGCACCTGTGTCATGCAATGCTGCGGAGGTCAGAAGAGGGCGTTGGATGCCCTTGGAACTGGAGTCAAAGACGGTTTTCAGCCGGCATGTGGGTGCTGTTGATCGAACCCGGGTCCTCTGCAAGAGCAGTCGGCGCTCTTAACCGCTAGGCCATCTCTCCAGCCCCGCAACTTTATTTCTTAAATTTATAATTAGTGTGTGTGTGTACACACATATGTGTGAGTGGCCATGGAGGCAAGGAGAGGGCATTGGGCTCCCTGGAGCTGGAGTTACCAGTAAGTTACAGATGATCGTGAGCCTTTCCATGTGCGTGGTGTGGTGGACTTGAGTTTGCCTCCTCTACAAAGGCAGCATTGTTTTTGTTGTTGTTATTTTTGAGATAGTCTCCCTTTAATCCCAGCTGGCCTGGAGCTCGAGCGTCAGCCACGACTGCCTGCTCTAGTTCTGGGATTAAAGGCGTGTGCCACCACGCCCAGCAGAAAGGCAGCATTCTTAAATTCTGAACCATCCCTTAGCCCCAGCATGTTTCTGATATCTGAAGTAGATTGCATTCCTTTAGTTTCAAAGGCAATTTATGATGTCCATTACAAGATCTACCTCTTACCCATATTTTGTCTACCTTGTTAGAGAAGTGGTTTCTTTTTTTTTTTTTTTTTTGGTCTTTTTCGAGACAGGGTCTCCCTGTAGTCCCAGCGTCTGGAACTCACTCTGTAGACCAGGCTGGCCTTGAACTCACAAAAGTCGGCCTGCCTCTGCTCCCAAGTGCTAGGATTAAAGGCATGCGCCACCACGCCTGGCTAGGGTGGTTTCTTATTTAGGTCTACTGTTCAAAATTCAGCTTGACTATGAACTTTTAAAGAGTCAGAGTGTTGGGGTTGTAGAGATGACCTAGCGGTTAAGAGCACCGACCGCTCTTACAGAGACCTGGTTCGATCCCCAGCATCACATGGCGGCCAAGAACCGTCTGAAACTCCAATTCCAAGGAACTCCAGTTCCAGGGGATCCGACACCCCTTCTGACCTCTGCGGCAATTGCGACGACGGGTCACAAACTTGCATGCAGACAGTTACATCATTATCAACATACAGAAATAAAGAATGATGGGTGTGGTGGAGCACGCCTTTAATCTAGCACTTGGGAGGCAGAGGCACGTGGATCTGTGTGAGTTCGAGGCACAGCCTGGTCTACAGAGTGAGTTCGGAGAGCCGAGCTACAGGGAGACCCTGTCTCAAAACAAAAAAAAAAAAAAAAAAAAAAAAAAAAGTCAAGTGTTATTTCTGTTTTTGCGTTTTTGCAGTTTTCGAACATATATTTTGATGGTATTTACATCTCCCCTGGCCACACCTCCTTAACTGTCCTCGCCCAATTTAATGTACTTTTTTGGCTTACCAAATCATACTTTTTTTCCCTCTGAGTATTGTTTGATCATTTTATGTAGCTTTTTATCTTTGAGTCCTTTTACTAAAAATTATGAATATTTTTTCTTCTACATTCTATACTAAAAGCTAGAGACTAGATCAGTGTATAAAAGGTGGTAATGGAGTGGCAAATTCTGAGATAAATTAATTCTAGTTCATGTTTGAATAAATTGGAGGTAAGTTTGACATAAGATTTTAAGTTGTTTCTTCTAACTTAAAATCTTATGTCAAACTTCCCTCCAATTTATTCAAACTTTCCAAATCGACCACATCTGGGACACAGAAGAAACTCTACAAAAACAAAAGATTGGAATAATTTCATGCCTGTCAACCACAGTGGCTGAAGCAACACCCACGGACAACCCCCCTGCTACAGAACACATGGAGACTAAAAACACACCTTGAATAATGAATGGGTCAAGGAAGGAGATAAAGAAAGAAATAAAAACATTCCTGGAACTGAATGACAATGACATACAACACAACAAAACCTATGGGATACTTAAAAGCAGTCTAAGAGGGAAGTTTATAGCCCTGGGTGCCTACATTAGAAAAACAGAAAATGAGAGCAAGTGAATGAATCTAACACTACATAAAAGCACTGAAGCAACAACAAACTATGACACCTAAATGCAACAGACAGGAAGAAAATAACAAAAATCAGACAGAAATCAATGAAATAGAAACAAAGACAATACAAAAATCAATAACCAAGAGAGTTGGTTTTGAAAGAAATAACAAGATAGATAGACTCATACCCGTTAACAAAAAGAAAGAGGAAAATCCAAATCATACATCTGATGAAAAGGGAAATATCACAGGACAAGGAAAAGATCAAGAAAATTATATGGAATATTACAAGAACCTATACACTACCAAGTTGAAACCTAAAGAGAAATTGGATGAATATCTGAAATTCCTGGGACTCACCAAAGCTTGGCCAAGAGGAGACCAGCAGCTTAAACAGACCACATAACATATGAAGAAATAGAGGATGTAGTAAGAAGCCTCCAACTAAAAAAGCCCAGGCCCAGACAGTTTCACACAGAATTCTATAAACATTTCAAAAAGACTACAACCATTATTTCTGAAACTGTTTAGAAGTATATACAACAGAGGGAATTCTCCCCAAATTTCTTCTATGAAGCCAAATCACTCTATTACCAAAACCAGGCAAAGATCAACAAAAGAGGAAATTATAGACCCATCATCCCTATGAACAATGCCAAATTCTAAAAGTATACTGGCAAATCGCATACAGACCCACATCAAGAAGACATCCATCATGCCAAGTTGAATCATACCAGAAATCAGGGATGGTTCAACATACGAAAATCAAATAAAACTCATCAAAATCATAAACGGATCAAAGACAAAAAACCACACCATCATTCTCAATTGATGCTGAAAAAGCCTTGTCAAATCCAGCATCCCTTCATGCTTAAAGTCCTAAAAGAATTGGATTGGCGGGATCATTCTCAATGTAATCAAAGCATTACAGGAAACCCACAGCCATATCATCCTAAATGGGGAATGACAGAAACATTCCCTTTAAAGGTAGGAACTCGGCAAGGTGCTCCCCTCACCACTCCTCTTCAATATAGTGCTTGAACACTTGCTAAGAGATCTAAGGCAAGAAAGGATATTAAAGGAGTACTAATTGGAAAGAGAGGAAGTCAAACTATTCCCTACTATTGCTGATGATGATGATTGTTTACTTAAGGATATCAAAAAACTCCACCAAGAAAACTCCTAGAAAACGATTAACACATTCAGCAAGTAGGCAGGATACAAATTAAACCTTAAAAAATCAATGGCCTTTCTTTACACCAAGAACAAGCAAACTGGAGAAAGATTCAAAGAGACCCTCCCACTCACAATAGCTCAAAAACAATAAGATACCTAGGAACAAACCTAACAAAGACACCAAATGATCTCAAATCACAAAAACAATAAAAAAACACAATGAAAAACAACAAATCAAAACCAGTAAACAAAAAACAAAAACAAAAGAACACACAAAACAAACAAAAAAAAACCAACAAACAACCCAAAAAACGAAACCACCAACCGACAAAAAAACAAAAACTAAAAACAAACCAATCACCTAAAAAAACCAGACAAAAAAAGAGCATGCAAACCTGACCACCAAAGCGCAAAACCACACAAACAACCAACAAGAAAATAATATAAAACCCAACCTACTACAACAAAAATTTTAAACCCCTAAAGAAAGAATGAAGAAACCTAGAGATGGAAAAACTTTCCCTTGTTCATGGATTGGAAAAATTTACATTGTAAAAATGTCCATTTTTACCGAAACTCTTGTACAAATTTAACACAATCCACCCCATACAAAATTCCCCAATAGTTTTATCTCCACAGGCATTGGGAACAAAGTTACTTAATATCATTCTCGCGCAAAAACCAACAAGACCACCGAATAGCAAATCAACCTGGTGAAACAGGTAACTAACCAAGCAAAGGATCTATATACCAGTCTTCAAATTATACTATAGGGTTTTAGTCATAAAAACAGCCTGGGTACTGGCACACAAATAGACCTGTTGACCAATGGGATAAAACAGAAGATCCAAAAAAGTCTGAGCACATAAACAAATTAGAACCATCTCAATATTTGCACAAGCGGGGCCAGAACCCACCAATGGAAAGACAAGCCTCTTCAGAATGGTTGGTTGCAAACTGGATCACCACTTGTGAAGAATGAAATTATAAACCCCTACCTCTCACCCTGTACAAAAGTCAACTCCACAGATGGATCAAAGACTCAAGGAAACCCCCAAATCTCTAAGATATAGAAGAAAAAGTTGATAGCAGACTACAAGACATTAGGCATAGGAAAAGACTTCCTTAATCAGAATGCAGCTGCGCAAGTATTAAAAGGTCGACAAGATTGACAAATGGGATCTCACAAACTCAAAAGCTTCTGAAATACATCAAAAGAAACAATCAAAGTAAGTTGACGAGAAATCCCACATAGTGGAAGGAAACCTTTACCGCAGATTACATCTGACAAAGCATTGAATTTCCAGAATATATACTACTCCAACCCAAACACAAAAGAAGAAAACAAATGACACGCTCTAGATGGAGCAAAGAACTGAACAGGGACTTCACATAGCGGATTAGAGATGTCTGAGAAACACCTCAAGGACTGCTCAACATCACTAATCATTTAAGGAAATGCAAATTAAAACCACCTTAAAACTTCATCTTACCTCCAAAAGGACTGGCTAGGATCAAGAAAAACAATGATATCCAAGATGCTGGAGAGGTTTAGTGTGGAAAGGGGGGAACACTTCAATTCCACTTCTTCGGTGGGATGTAAACTCGTAAACAGCCACTATGGAAAAGCAGAGTGGAGAACCCTTGGAGACTTGAATGAACTTGCCACCCGCCCAACCCAGCCATACCACTACTAAGCATGTACCCTCAAGAATTACGCACCACAGAGATACATGCACGGGCCATGTTTATTTGCCAGCTCTCTTCACAATACTAAGGAGCTGGAACCAACCTATTGCCCTACATCTATAACTGACGAGTGGTTAGAGGAAAATGTGGTACATTCTACACAATGGAAGTTCTATGCAGCAAAGATATAAGACAAGATGAAACCCGAGCTTTGCTCGAAAATGGCTGGAGCTAGAGGACTCATGCTGAGTGAAGTAGACACCCCAGTCCAACAGAAAAGCAAACAACGAATGGTATCCTCATCTGTGGATTCTAGTGCCACATTAGCCCAATCTCGTATTTTCAAATTGTATAGGGCCCACTGAGCTTTTGTCCAAAGCAGTTGGGCCATAACGCATTTTGGAACAACAACAACAACAACAACAGAAAAAGACTGCATCAAAGAACTGACTGAAACAGTGAACTTCTGCTCAAAACAGTCAACTTCCCCATGGAAAATATTGAGAATGACTAAGAGATGGAAAGCATGTCTGGCAGAATGCATGAGCTCTGGCGGGGTGGGGGAATGAGCGGGAACACGGGTCTAGATTTGTTAAAAATAAATAAATAAAAATTTATGTGAAAAAATAAATAAATGTGCTTTGGAATTAAAAAAAAAGATTTTAAGTTGTTGAGATTATTTCATAAGATGATTAAGTATTCCTTTATCATCATCAGTCATTTTGCTGAACTTTGCTTGGAAATATTTCACAGTCAGTATTATTTCTGCAGGCCATGCGACAGAGGAAGAAATCAAATCTTCTTTTCTAGAGACATTAAAAGATGCCTGCAGCAAGTCTGATGAAGTGTCCTACAGTGAATTTGAAGATTACTATGAAGGCCTAAGTATAGGGATAGCAGAGGATGAAGGTTTTGTTAACATCTTACGTACTCCGTGGGGAATTTAGTTTTTAATAATGCATATCACATCAGCATGAAATGCTTTATAGGAAAGATGAATTTTACAGAAAACATGACCAAATCTTATATTTTTTTCTAAGATTCTTTTTATGTAATTTTTTTTCAAATACAAGTCTGCAAAGAATTGTTCAGAGAGATAGATTCAAATGTGTGCTTGTGGGCACACACTGTGCTCACCTGTCTATACATTTGAGAAAAGATATATCGTTTTGGTTTATTCCTTGTCTTAGATATATTTTAGAAAAGTAGTTTTGTTAATTAGCCTTAATAAGAAAGTTATATCCTCATTAAGTGATATGAGAATTTCTATATAGTAATCAAGTTTCCTGTTCTTCCTTAGCTTTTTATAACCTTACCCTAAGAATATAATTGCCAATATTCTCAATTTAATGACTTGGGATGGATTACGCTTAAATTCTCTGAGGCAAAAATGTTATTTTACTTATTAATAGATATTTTATGTAGTCTCTGTATTTAGAATGGTTGAAGTTTACTGCTATAGTGTTCATTTAAAGAGATTTAAATGTCTTCAAAATAGATCCTGATGTTCAGTGAAGAAAAATTTACATTGTATTTTTTACTATATTTTAACTGTTATGTTACCTGTATAAAAATATTGCTTAGCTATAAATAAAATATAAGAAATATCAGAATGTAAAAATGTTCCCAAATATAATTAAATAAAGATACAAAGAATAACTCAGTGTATTTTATCCAAAATGTAAAACCATATTTTGTGGCACAAGTTGAATGTGTGGCATAATAGACATCTCTTTTTGTGTAATAGACAGCTAGAACATTTTCTTCTGAACATAGTTTATTTAATGACAATATTCTCAAATCATTCTTTCTATGTTCTTTACTTTTTCCTGGACAGAAATGACAGAGAATGTTACAGCATCATTTCTAATTCATACATGTATATATTGATAGCATAAATTTGGAAAAAATAGCACTGAGTGAAATAGGTTGTTCTGAAATGAAAATATATACTTTTTTTTAAATTTTATTTATTTCTGTATGTGTATGAACGTACTGTCTGCATGCAAGTTTGTGCACCCGTGTCGTGCAACGCCGCGGAGGTCAGAAGAGGGTCTCGGATTCCCCTGGAGCTGGAGTTCTCCTGGAATTGGAGCTTCAGACGGTTCTCAGCCGCCATGTGGGTGCTGGGGATCGAACCCGGGTCCTCTGTAAGAGCAGTCGGTGCTCTTAACCGCTAGGCCATCTCTCCAGCCCCGAAAATATATACTTTTTAAAACTCGATGTGTGCATATCATTTCATTCATCTGTTCTTGGCAACATCAGATGTGTATGTGTAAAGTGAGCAAATATCTACCTCTTGAGGTTGAAGAGATCCTAACACTTATAAAATGTTAGAAAGAAATGTGCCTAAGTTTTTCTTGGCCTGCTTTTTAGATAATTGAATTTCAAACAGCATGCTAGAAGATGCCTAGGAGAAACATTTGTAACGCTCTTTGTAAGTTACATTTAAAAGGTTCATCCCAACTTGCAGACAGCACCACACCAGTGTGCGCCCAGGTGAGCCCCACCTGCCTTGGTGCTTTGTGCACCCCTCCTCCCCCGTGGAGGCTCGGCCAACAAGGTACCAGCACCAAGGGCCAAAGTAGCAACACAACCCAGCATCCCCCCCCCACTCAACCTGGTAGAGCTGTGGTTCAGAGGATCAATGTGCTGGATAGCTTTAGTGTCAACTTGACACACCTCGGTTGAGGGAGCCTCAATTGGGGAATCCGCTCCATTGGACTGGCCAGTGGCCACATCTGTGGGATATTGTCTTGATGGTTGAGCCAAGTGGGAGGGCCCAGCCCACTATGGGTGGTGCCACCCTGGGCAGGTTGTTGTACTGTATAAGAGGTCAGGCTGGGCATGGGCCAGGGGAGCAAGCCAGTGAACAGCATTCCTCCATGGCCTGTGCTTCAGCTCCTGCCTCCAGGTTCCCTGAGTTTTGCTTCGGGCTCCCTGAGTGAGAAACTGGACCCGGAGTATGTTTAAGCTGAAGTAAACCCTTCCCCCCCAAGATGGTGTTGGTCGAGATCTTTGTCACAGCAATGGAAGACAAANCATACACATACAGATAAACTAAAAAATGATGGGGTGTGGGGAGCACGCTTTAATCTACACCTTGGGAAGGCAGAGGCACGTGAGTCTGGTAGTTCGAGGCCACCTGGTCTACAGAGTGAGTTCCAGGAAGAGAGCTACAGGGAGACCCGGTCTCAAAAAGACCAAAAAAAAAAAAAAAAAAAAAAAAAGTCAATAGTGTTATTCTGTTTTGCGTTTTGCAGTTTTCCGACAATAATTTTGATGGTATTTTACATCTCCCGGGCCACACCTCCTTAACTGTCCTCGCCCAATTGTACTTTACTTTTTTTGGTCTTACCAAATCTACTTTTTTTCCCCTGAGTATTGTTTGATCATTTTATGTAGGCTTTTTTATCTTTGATCCGTTTACTATAATTTATGACATATTTCTTCTACATTCTATACTAAAAGCTAGAGACTAGATCAGTGTATAAAAGGTGGTAATGGAGTGGCAAATTCTGAGATAAATTAATTCTAGTTCATGTTTGAATAAATTGGAGGTAAGTTTGACATAAGATTTTAAGTTGTTTCTCTAACTTAAAATCTTATGTCAAACTCCCTCCAATTTTTCAACTTCTACCAGAAATCGAACCACATCCTGGGACACAAAGAAACCCCTACAAATACAAATAGATTGAAATAATTTCATGCTCTCTGTCAGACCACAGTGCAATGAAGCTCAACATCACACAAGACAGCCCTCTGTGCCTACAGAACACATGGAGACAAACACACACTCTTGAATAATGAATGGGGTCAAGAAGAGATAAAGAAAGAAATAAAAACATTCCTGGAACTGAATGACATGACAATACAACACAACAAAACCTATGGGAACTTAAAAGAGTCCTAAGAGGAAGTTAAGCCCTGGGTACTACATAGAAAAAGCAAAGAACACAAGTGAATGATCTAACAACTACAGCTAAAGGCACTTGAGAGCAACAACAGAATGAACCTAAAATCAACAGACAGGAAGAAATAACAAATCAGAGCAGAAATCAATAAAGACAAACAACAAGAAAACATACAAAAATCAATGAAGCCAAAAGTTGGGTTCTTTGAAATAATAAACAAGATAAAGACACTCTAGCCCAGTTAACAAAAAGAAAGAAGAACAACTCCAAATCAATAACAATCCATGATGAAAAGGGAAATATCACACGGACAGGGAAAAGATCAGAAATTATATGGGAATTTACGACAGCCTATATTCTACACAAGTTTGAAAACCTAGAAGAATGGATGAGATGAATCTATGAAATCACTGGGATCACCAAAGCTTGCCAAGAGAACCAGCACTTAAACAGCCCATAACAATTAGAAATAGAGGATGTAGTAAGAGCCTCGCGAAACTAAGAAAAAGCCCGGCACATCAACAGGTAAATTCACAGCAAGATTCTATAAACATTATCAAAAGACCTACAACCATATTCTGAAACTGTTTAGAATTATACAAGCAGAGGAATTCTCCCAAATTCTTCCTATGAGCCAAATCAACTCATATTACCAACAAAACCAGGCAAGAGATCCAACTAAAAAGGAGAATTATCGACCCATCTCCCTCATGAACACAGATGCCAAAATTCAAACAGAATACTGGCAAATCGCATACAGACCCACATCAAGAAGATCAGTCCATCATGACCAAGTGGTGATTCATACCAGAGATGCAGGGATGGTTCAACATATGAAAGATCAATAAACAGCATCAAACACTAACGGAGAGCAAGGACAAAAACCAACACACCATCATCTACAATTGATGCTGAAAAAGCCTTTTGACAAAATCCAGCACCCCTTATGCTTAAAGTCCTGGAATTGGATTGGAGGGATCATTCCTCAATTGTAATCAAAGCCATATACAGGAACCCACAGCCAATATCATCCTAATGGGAAATGACAGAAACATTCCCTTTAAAGTAGGAACATCGGAGGGCAGAGGCTCGCCCTATCAACCACTCCCTTCAATATAGTGTCTTAAGAAACACTTTGAGACAAGAAGGCAAGAAAGAAGGAAATTAAAGGGTGACTAATTGGAAGAAAAGGAGTACAAACTATCCCTATTTGCTGATGATATGATTGTTTACTAAGGGATGCAAAAAACTCCACAGAAAACTCCTAGAAACGATTAACAGCTTCAGCAAAGTGGCAGGATACAAAATTAACCTTAAAAATCATGGCCTTCTTTACCACAAAACCACACTGGGAAGAATTCAAAGAGACTTCCCACTCACAATAGCTCAAAAACAATAAGATACCTGGGAAAAACCAACCAAAGAACACAAAGACCTCTACAACACAAATTTTAAACCTTAAGAAAGAAATTGAAGAAGACCTCAAAAGATGGAAAAACCTCCTAGCTCATGGATTGGAAAATTAACATGTAAAAATTCCATTTTACCAAAACTCTTGTATAGATTTAATTCTCCAATCAAAATCCCAAGAGTTTCTTCACAGGCTTGAACAACAAGTCTTAAATTCATTTGGAAAAACAAAAGACCCCAATACCAATCAACCCTGCAGTGAAAAGAGCTACACAGGAGGGATCCTATACCAGATTTAAACTATACACAGGGCTATAGTCATAAAAACAGCCTGGTACTGCACAAAAATAACCTGTGAACAATGGAAAAAATTGAAATCCAAGTCTGAGCAACAATTTCAGCCTTCTCTTATTTGACAAGGGGGGCCAAGAAGACCACATGGAGGAAAAGACAGCATCTTCAGCAAGTGGTGTTGGCAAAACTGGATCACCACTTGTAGAAGAATGAAATTAAACCCCACCTCTCACCCTGTACAAAAGTCACGACAAATGGTTAAAGACCTCAAGTGGAAACCCCAAACTCTGAAGATGATAGAAGAAAAAGTTGGCAGCAGACTACAAGACATAGGCATAGGAAAAGACTTCCTAAATCAGACAGAGCTGCACAAGAATTAAGGTCGACAATTGACAAATGACCTCATCAAACTCAAAAGCTTCTGTACATCATAAAGAAAAATCAAGGAAGTGACGAGAATCCACAGAGTGGGAGAAACTTTACCGCAGATACATCTGACAAAGCATTGATTTCCAGAATATAAAACTACTCAAAAAACAAAGAAGAAAAACAAATGGACCCGCTAAATAGATGGAGCAAAGACTGAACAGAGACTTCACAAGGAGGATTAGAATGTCTGAGAAACACCTAAGAAAACTGCTCAACATCACTAAAAATTAAAGAAATAAATTAAACCAACTTAAGATATCATCTTACTCCAATGGACTGGCTAGGATCAAGAAAACGAAATGATACCAAGTGCTGGAGAGGTTGTGGGGAAAGGGGAACACTCATACCACTGCTGGTGGGAATGTAAACTCGGACAGCCACTATGGAAACAGTGTAAGGAACCCTGGAGACCTTGGAATGAACTGGCCACCCGACCCAGCCATACCACTCCTAGGCAGGTCCCCTCAAGACTATACGCACCACGAGAGTACATGCACGGCATTTTATTGGCAGCTCTCTTCACAATAGCAAAGAGATTGGAACCAACCAAATGCCCTTCAACTGACGAGGTGATAGAGAAAATGTGGAACATTACACAATGGAGTTCTATGCAGCAGTAAAGAAAGATGAATCACGAGCTTGCAGGAAAATGGCTGGAGCTAGAGGACATCATGCTGAGTGAAGTAACACAGTCCCAGAAAAAACAACGACGAATGGTATCCCTCATCTTGGATGCTAGTGCCAATAACCAATGTGAAGTATTTCTTGTATAGGGGCCCCTGAGCTTTTGTCAAAAAAAAAAACAAAACAACAACAACAACAGAAAAGACTGTCAAAAAACTGACTGAAAGCGTGAACTTCTGCTCAAAACAGTCAACTTCCCCATGGAAAATATGAGAAAGACTAAGGAGATGGAAAGCATGTCTGGCAGAATGCATGAGCTCTGGCGGGGGTGGGGGAATGAGTGGAAAACCGGGTCTACAGATGTGTAATAAAATAAAATAAATAAAAATTATGTGAAAAAATAAATATAAATGTGCTTTGGAATTAAAAAAAAGATTTTAAGTTGTTGAGATTATTTCATAAGATGATTAAGTATTCCTTTATCATCATCAGTCATTTTGCTGAACTTTGCTTGGAATATTCACAGTCAGTATTATTTCTGCAGGCCATGCGACAGAGGAAGAAATCAAATCTTCTTTTCTAGAGACATTAAAAGATGCCTGCAGCAAGTCTGATGAAGTGTCCTACAGTGAATTTGAAGATTACTATGAAGGCCTAAGTATAGGGATAGCAGAGGATGAAGGTTTTGTTAACATCTTACGTACTCCGTGGGGAATTTAGTTTTTAATAATGCATATCACATCAGCATGAAATGCTTTATAGGAAAGATGAATTTTACAGAACATGACCAAATCTATATATTTTTTCTAAGATTCTTTTATGTAATTTTTTTTCAAATACAAGTCTGCAAAGAATTGTTCAGAGAGATAGATTCAAATGTGTGCTTGTGGGCACACACTGTGCTCACCTGTCTATACATTTGAGAAAAGATATATCGTTTTGGTTTATTCCTTGTCTTAGATATATTTTAGAAAAGTAGTTTTGTTAATTAGCCTTAATAAGAAAGTTATATCCTCATTAAGTGATATGAGAATTTCTATATAGTAATCAAGTTTCCTGTTCTTCCTTAGCTTTTTATAACCTTACCCTAAGAATATAATTGCCAATATTCTCAATTTAATGACTTGGGATGGATTACGCTTAAATTCTCTGAGGCAAAAATGTTATTTACTTATTAATAGATATTTTATGTAGTCTCTGTATTTAGAAATGGTTGAGTTTACTGCTATAGTGTTCATTTGAAGAGATTAAATGTCTTCAAATAGATCCTATGTTCGTTGAAGAAATTACATTGTATTTTACTGAAGTGTTAACGTTGTTATGTTACCTGTATAAAAGATATGTGCTTAGCTCAAATAAAAAATAATAAGAAATTAATGTAAAAAGTAAAAGTAGTAATATAAAAGAAAAAGTCCCAAATATAATTAAATAAAGATACAAAGAATAACTCAGTGTATTTTATCCAAAATGTAAAACCATATTTTGTGGCACAAGTTGAATGTGTGGCATAATAGACATCTCTTTTTGTGTAATAGACAGCTAGAACATTTTCTTCTGAACATAGTTTATTTAATGACAATATTCTCAAATCATTCTTTCTATGTTCTTTACTTTTTCCTGGACAGAAATGACAGAGAATGTTACAAGCATCATTTTAATTCATACATGTATATATTGATAGCATAAATTTGGAAAAAAATAGCACTGAGTGAAATAGGTTGTTCTGAAATGAAAATATATACTTTTTAAAGTTTTAGCTTATTGTATGTGTCATGATACGTATTGCATGCATCAGTGTTGCCTTGTGCAACTCATCAATGAGGGTCTGAATGTGTAAAGTGGAGTTCAGATATCTACCTCAAGTGTTGAGAGAGATGCGCTGACACACTTACTCATAAGTGTTAGAAAGAGCAGTGTGCTCTAACGTTTTTTCTTGGTCATCATTTCATGCTGAAATCATTTATAAAGTAATAACTTTGATAAGAATCTAATAATGAAGAATCCAATCTTCTTAATTGTTTCAAACAGCATGCTAGAAGATGCCTAGGAGAAACATTTGTAACGCTCTTTGTAAGTTACATTTAAAAGGTTCATCCCAACTTGGAGACAGCACCACACCAGTGTGCGCCCAGGTGAGCCCCACCTGCCTTGGTGCTTTGTGCACCCCTCCTCCCCCGTGGAGGCTCGGCCAACAAGGTACCAGCACCAAGGGCCAAAGTAGCAACACAACCCAGCATCCCCCCCCCACTCAACCTGGTAGAGCTGTGGTTCAGAGGATCAATGTGCTGGATAGCTTTAGTGTCAACTTGACACACCTCGGTTGAGGGAGCCTCAATTGGGGAATCGCGCTCCTTGATGGCCAGTGGCCACATCTGTGGAGTATTGTCTGATTGTTGAGCAATGTGGGAGGGCCCAGCCCACTATGGGTGGTGCACCCTGGGCAGGTTTGTGTACTGTATAAGAGGTCAGGCTGGGCATGGGCCAGGGGAGCAAGCCAGTGAACAGCATTCCTCCATGGCCTGTGCTTCAGCTCCTGCCTCCAGGTTCCCCTGAGTTTTGCTTCCGGGGGGGGGCGGAGAGAGAGAGAAGGGCGAGGGGGCGGGGACGAGAGGAAGGAGAGGGGGGAAGGGAGGGCGGGGGAGGAAGGGGCAGAAAGGAGGGCCGAAGGGGGACGGGGAGGAGGGGGAGAACGAAAGAGGGGGGCGGAAGGAAAAAAGGAGAGAAAGAAAGGGAGAGGGGGAGAAAGGGAAGAAAAGAGAGAGGAGAAAGAGAAAAGGGAGAGAGGAGGGGGAAAGGGGGAAAGAAGGGAGAAGAGGAAGAGAAGGGAGAGAGAAGAAAGAAAGAAAAAAAAAAGGGGGGGAGAGGGGGGGGGTGCCAGAAGAGGAGAGAGAAAAATTCCCTAAGAGTGAATGAACTGAAAGTGACCCTGGAGGGATAGTGTGAGCTGAACCACCCTTTGCCCCCCGCAAAGTTGGGTGTTGGTGCAGAGAGTGGAGCAGGTGTTGATCACAGCGAATGGGAAGGACAGAGAAGCTAAGAACATAAATTGGGTACAGAGGGAGAGAGTGGGGGCATTTGCTGTGACGAGACCTTAAAACCTTGTGGGTGTTTGAGGGAAAGTGAGTTGGGTTGGAGGCGTAAGTGGACTTTGGGCTGGGAAAATCCTTGAATGCCTAAAGATAGTTACTGTGGAGCTTGGAGCAGTTTGGCTGAAGGAGTTGTAGAAGAAGGAGGCCTGGATTGTTAAGTTTTTGTCCGTAGTTTCAAAGGGAAGCAGAGATCATCAGGGGTTTAATCTGGGGGGTTCTGGATCAGCTTGGGCTGAAGAATCAGCTGTAAGTAACAAAGACCAGAACCTGAAGTGAAAAATCTTTGTTGTACTGGGAACAATTGATGCTGGTCATCTGGAGGAGGCGAAAAATCATCTGTAAGGTAACATTGACCAGGAGGAAAAAAAAAAAATTCACAGGTGGGATGGAAATTCGTTCTGGAGAATTTACAGTTCAGGTACATCAGAGCAGCAGCTGTGATCCAGAGGGGGGCCCTAAGATTCCATCTCAAGCCAGAAGCAGGACTTGGTAATGTGTAAGAGTCTCCTGTACGGTTCTGGTGTTGAAATTTGAGGGGGTCACAGCACTGAAGGGGCTTGGCACTGTGAGAGGTCAGGAAAGGACAATTTGTGGTGGTTTAATAGTGAAGAGGTGGTGTTTTTTGTGGATGGTCAGGGGGGTTGAACAAGAGGGTCGAGTTGTGCTGGAGTAGCTTTGAGTGCAACTGGACACACCTGGTTAGGGAACCTCAGTGGGGATGGGGCTCCATTGACGTGGCCTGGGGGGGAGGGGAAGTGGGGGGGCCACAGGGGGAGGATCTGTATGGAAAGACAAAGGGGTACGGGAAAATGTGTTAAAAGGACTGGTTGAAAAAAGCAATCTGGAGGTGCCCGAGCCCACTATGAAGGTGAGATGCCGAGACCCTGGGCAAAATGTTTGGTATACTGTATCAGAGGTCAGGGGCTGGGCATGGGCCCGGGAAGCAAGCCAGTAAACAACAGTGATAAAAACAGATAGAAGGACGCGAAAAAGAAAAGGGGAGCCTAAAATTAGAAAAGTCGGGGGTTCAGACTCGGCTGGCGGGACGGGAGACCGGAAGAGGGCAAGGGGGGTTGCCTGCCGGCTGAGTGCAATAATAAGGAGAACCGATCGGGCTCCCTTGAGGTGATTTAACTTAGTGACCCAGGAGATGTGAGCTGAAATAACCCTTTGCTTTTTCCTCCCCAGTTGTGTCGGTCAAGTGCGTTGTCACGGCAAGGGAAGACAAACTAGAACAATCAGGCACAATATTAGTGATTATATATAGTCTGCACAGCCAATGTTGAGGTGGCAGAACATGGGGAAAGCTCATAATAACTCCACACTGAACTCTACAAACCCTATAGATTATTTCCTTCACTGGAAGGAAACCAAGACACGGACCTTAGAAGAACAATTGAAGACATATTCAAAGAAATCAAAGAATATGAAGAACAAATCAGAGAACTAAGGGGAGATAATGACAAACTCTGGAAGTAGAAATGCTGAAAAGATCCCAGGCTGAAATGAAAAAGAAACTGACCAATAAAACCAGGAGCTACAGGATGAGAATGACAGGGTCCCAGAAGGAAGTGGAAATAAGAAAGGAAATCAAAGGATGAAATGAAAAAAGCAAATTGAACGGATGTCCAGGTCACATCACAGGGAAGAGGTGGATGGATAAAAAGGCCTCAGTAGCGAATGGAAGGAAGCATAAAAAAGAATAGCACCCCTTCAGGGATAACTTGGGGAGCAACTAGAATGCTCTAGTAAAGATTATGATAGTGGACTGATCTGTCGTCTCATCCTCCTTTCAGCCCTATATCTAAGCCCAGGGTGAATAATCGGGCGGGAAGAGGGGGCATGGATTAGAGAGAGGGGGGCTGCGGATTGGGGGGAATATGTAAAACTACACAATGTATCTGGGACCCTCATTTTAGCAAACCTATTGAACATACAACCCCTCGCCACACGCTGGAAGGTGGGTCTGTGGGTGTTTAATCTGCACAACACATGCAAATTGTGGTTTGACATGGAAGGTATGACGTTGTACTCATGGTTTATCACTTGTAGCTAAAAAGTGAAAAAAAACAACTGAGAAAAAGGGTGCAATACATTTTATGAGGAGTGATGGCAGAATGCATGATCTCGGTTGGGATGGGGGTGGGGGGGAAGGGAAAGGGAAATATGCCTGAACTGAATTGGAAAATGATGTATGAAATGCACAAAGCATCAATAAAAAATGTTAAAAAAATTATGAAAAATTAAAAAAAAAAGAGTGGAACAACCAGGAAATGTGGGACTCTATGAAAAGACCAAACCTCTACATCATAGGGATAGAAGAAGAAGAATCCCAATTGACCAGATCTTCAAGAGGGTAATAAAAGAAACTGTCCCCAAACTGAAAAAAGATGAACCCATACAAATACAAGAAGCACATAGAACATCAAGTAGACAGGAACAGAAAAGAAATTCCCCATACCATATAATTGCTTAAAATGCTAGATGCTCGGGCTGGAGAGATGGCCTAGCGGTTAAGAGTGCCAACTGCTCTTGCAGAGGACCCAGTTTCGATCCCCAGCACCCACATGGTGGCTGAAAACTGTCTTTAACTCCAGTTCCAGGGGAATCTGATGCCCTCTTCTGACCTCTGTGGCATTGCATGACACGAGTGCACAAACCTACATGCAGACAGTACATTCATACACATATGAAAATAAATAAAATTTAAAAAAAGAATTTGCTTTCAAAAAAAATGCTAGATGCTCAAAACAAAGACAAAATACTGAAAGCCACAAGAGAAAAAACAAGTCACATATAAGGGGAAACCCATCAGAATCACAGCTTACTTCCCAGTGCAAACTATTAAAGCCAGAAGAATGTAGACCAAAATAGTTCCAGTGATAAATGACTTTAGATGCCAACCCAGACTACTATATCCAGCAAAAATGTCAATTATAGTTGAAGGAGAAAGACAACTCTTTCACGATGTAAATAAGATGAAAGAATACATGTCTAAGAAGCCAAAACTTCAGAAAATCCTTGAAGCAATCCAAAGAACAGAGGAAAGGAGCAAATCCCTAAGCAATTAAATAGAGAAATCAACAAAAGCATAACAGAGTAAATACAAACCTAGACCAAGAATGCAAACAAAAAAAATAAGGTGACTTTTCAAACATCTCTCAATAATAACCTTAAATACTAATGGTCTAAACTCCCCAATCAAAAGACATAGACTGGGAGAATGGATTAGGAAACTGAATCCTTCTATATACTGTCTACAAGAAATGCATCTCACCCTCAAAGGCAGACACCACCTTAGAGTGAAAGGATGGAAAAAAATATTCCAGGTGAATGGTACCAAGAAACAAGCTGGAGTTGCTATTCTAATGTCAGACAAAATAGATCTCAAAGTAAAATTAATCAGAAGAGACAAAGAGGGCCATTACATCCTTGTCAAAGGGACAATAAACCATGAAGTCTTCACAATCCTAAATGTCTATGCACCAAACTCTGGTGCACCTAACTTCATAAACACTACTCTGCAGGACCTCAAGACACAGATTAACCCTAGCACACTAATAGTGGGGGACTTCAACACCCCACTGAGCCCCTTGCATG
>VZQC01013958.1:6239-94848 GCA_009823505.1 Rhizomys pruinosus | reverse complement strand
TGACAAAACACTCTGACCGATACCAACTTGGGGAGGAAAGGGTTTATTCAGCTTACATCTCCTGGGTCACAGTTCTCACTCAGGGAGCCCAAGGCAAGAACTCAGGGCAGGAACCTGGAGGCAGGAGCTGAAGCACAGGCCATGGAGGAGTGCTTTTCTCTGGCTTGCTCACTTGGCTCATGCCCAGCCCACCTTCTTATGCAGTACACAACAACCTGCTCAGGGTGGCACCACTCTTGTGGGCTGGGCCCTCCCCCACTGCTTGACCATCAAGACAATACTCCACAGATGTGGCCACAGGCCAATCCAATGGAGCCAATTCCCCGACTGAGGCTCCCTCAACCCAGGTGTGTCAAGTTGACACTAAAGCTATCCAGCACAGATGCTAAAAATGTCTAGAAACAATTAGCATTTCAATAAAGTGGCGAGATACAAAATTAACCTAGAAAAATCAGTAGCCTTTCTTTACACCAACAATAAACGAGTGGAGAAGGAATATAAAAAGACCTTCCCACTCACAATAGCCTAAAAAATAATAAAATACCTGGGAACAAACCTAACCGAAGATACCAAAGATCTCTACAACAAAAATTTTGAACTCCTGAAGAAGGAGATTGAAAAAGACATCAAAAGATGGAAAGACCTATGCTCATGGATTAGAAAAATTAATATAGTAAAAATGTCCATTTTACTCAAATCGATATAAAGATTCAATGCAATCCCAATCAAATACCCCATGAGCTTCTTCACAGACTTGGAAAAAAAATCCTTAAATTCATATGGAAAAATAAAAGACCCCAAATAGCTAAAGCAACCCTGAATGAAAAGTACAATACAGGGGATTGCTCTACCAGACTTTAAGCTATATTACAAGGCCATAGTCATAAAGACAGCCTGGTACTGGTATAGAAATAGACCTGTTGACCAATGGAACAAAATTGAAGATCCAAAGTTGAGCTCATAGAATTTCAGCCACCTCATACTTGACAAAGAGGCAAAAAAACCTCATGGAGGAAGGACAGCATCTTCAGCAAATGGTTCTTGCAAAACTGGATCACCATTTATAGAAGAACAAAATTAAACCCATATCTCTCACCCTATACAAAAATCAACTTCAAGTGGATCAAAGACGTCAACATGAAACTTGAAATCCTGGTGATAGAAAGTGATAGAAGAAAAAGTTGGCAACAACCTACAAGACATAGGCATAGGAAAAGACTTTCTAAATCAGACAGCAGCTGCACAGGAAATAAAGTCAACAGTTGACAAATGGGACCTAATCAAACTCAAAAACTTCTGTGCAGTGAAAGAAATAATCAAGGAAGTGAAGAGAAAACCCATAGAGTGGGAGGAGATTTCCTCCCTAGTGATATGTCTGACAGAGCATCAACATCCAGAATATATAGACTACTCCAAAAACAAAGAAGAAAATGAATGACCTACTCAAAAGATGGAGTAAAGAGCTGAACAGAGACTTCGTCAGTGATGAATTAAAGATGAATTAAAGAAACATCTTAAAAAGTTTTCAGTATCATTAATCATTGAGGAAATGCAAATTAAAACCATTCTCAGATATCATCTCACTCTGATAGACTGGCTAAGATCGAGAAAACAAAAGACACCAAATGCTGGAGAGGTTGTGGGGAAAGGGGAACACTCATGCACTGCTGGTGGGAATGTAAACTTGTACAACCATTATGGAAAGCAGTGTGGAGAACTGTTAAAAAGACTCAAAAGGAGCCTACCACCTGACCCAGTCATACAACTCCTGGGTATATACCCAAAAGATGCATCCTACTGCAAAGATACATGTACATCCATGTTTATTGCAGCTCTCTTCCCAATAGTAAAGAGCTGGATCCAACCCAAATAACCCTCAACAGATGAGTGGATGACGAAAATGTGATACATCTACACAATGGAGTACTATTCAGTGGTAAAGAAAGATGACATCATGAACTTTGAAGGTAAATGATTGGAACTCAAAGCCATTATGCTAAGTGAAGTAACACAGTCCCAGAAAAACAAGGGGATGAATGGTCTCCCTCATTTGTGGATGCTAATACCAAATCCCCAGATGAAAGTCAAGCTGAACTACATTATTGTTTTATTTTTGTTTATGTGAAAGCAATTATGCTTTTATAATGTAAATCTCTTAATGGGCTCTAGAATCCATCCACCACTTATTTTCAGACTCTGTAATTATTGTATATGGGTGGAAAGTATGTATTCATATTTTAGAGTAATATAAAATTAAAGGAGTGCTGGGCATGGTGGTGCATGCCTTTAATCCCAGCACTCAGGAGACAATCCCAGCACTCAGGAGGCAGAGGCGGTGGATCCCTGTGAGTTTGAGGTCAGCCTAGTCTACATAGTGAGCTCCAGGCCAGCTGGGACTAAAGGGAGACCCTGCCTCAAAACAAAACAAAACAAAATTAAAGGAGAAAAATGTGAATTCCTAAACATAAAAAAAGACAGAGAGAAAGATGCAGGACAGTTATGGCAGAATGCATGATCTGGGGAGGGGTGGGGGGAAGGGAAAGAGGAATATGTCTAAACTGAACTGAGAAATGGTATCTGAAATACACAGAACATCAACAAAAGCATTGTATTAAAAATTTCTTCCACTTATAAACATCTCAACTTCTGTAAATGTTTTTATGTTGAGGTGACTACTCAGAATGTTAAATATATACATAAGTATTTTTCACTGATCAAATTTAGATAGCTCTCTTTAAGAAATCTGTTCTTGGGGGAAGCAAAAAAAATAAAAGAAGGAAAAACAAATTTGTTCTTAATATGGCAATCATATTTTCCTGTGAATGTAATCAGAAAATCTACAAGCTGTCCTATTATAAATAAAAAGGGAGAGACTTCTGAAATTTATTATGTTACTAGGACAGTGTACTCTAAATATAAACCTTACCCTCTTATTTTATGTGTGTGTGTGTGTGTGTGTGTGTGTGTGTGTGTGTGTGTGTGTTTGGTGCCCATGGAGCCCAGAAGAGGGCATTGGATCACTTGGAGCTGGATTACAGGCTGTGAGTTGCTTGACGTGGGTGCTGGGTACTGAACTCTGTAATGGCAAGTGATCTGAACTGCTGAGCCATTTCTCCAGTCCTTAAACCTTACCCTCTCACTACAGTAGTCACATGTGTCTGTTGGTGATGTCTATACTTAGGAAGTATAATCTTTTATATTTGTTTTTTGTTTTTGTCTTTTCAAGACAGGGTCTCCCTGTAGCTCCAGCTGTCCCGGAACTTGCTCTGTAGACCAGGCTGGCCTTGAACTCACAAAGATCTGCCTGCCTCTGCCTCCCAAGTGCTAGAATTAAAGGTGTGCACCACCACGCCTGGCATAGGAAGTATAATCTTTTAATAGTTAATTTTTTTTTTGTCTTTTGGAGACAGGGTCTCCCTTTAGTCCCAGCTGGTCTAAAGTTTGCTCTGTAGACCAGGCTGGCCTAGAACTCACAGAGATCTACCTGTGTCTTCCTCCAGGTGCTGGGATTAAAGGCGTGTGCCACCACACCTGGCTTAATAGTGCATTTCTTATCTAACATTGCTTGTTTCCATGTATTATTTTTTTGCTGCATTTTGTTAATTAGAATTGCTGATGCAGTAAATCATTTTAATTTTGGTTTGGCCTCACTGCCAATATTTTTTACAACCTTGGCATACTAAAATGATAATTAGTCCTCAACATACTAAAAGAGCATTAAATGGAAGTGATATTTTTCAAATATTCATGACATAGTAATTGAATTTTCCTATTATTAATTATCTTCAAATTTCAGTTATACCATTTGAATAATTTTAAAATGTTGTGTGTTATGTTTGTTACATAAGTTGAATAGTGATTGTATTTTTTTGTTATCTAAATATTGGAGAGTTGCTTGATATATAATAGAATCACTTTCCTAGTTAACCATAATTTAATTGAACATATGAATTGATTTTGCCATCTCTGTTCTTACAAATTTTTACAGAATTTTCCGAAAAGAAAACCTCACAATTTATTAGAAAAAAGGGAGCTAACATAGGAATTTTAGATTATATTTTAGTGGAAAATTGATTTTACTCTTTTTTTTTATAAATTTTTACATAATTTTTCAGAAAAGTTCAGAATTTATTATAGAAAGGAGACATAATATTGGAATTTTAGGTTGTATTTTAATGGAAAGAGTAAACATTTGCATGCTGAAGCAATTATAGGACAATAATAACCACAGGACTAGACAGCAGATACAGGCAGATCCCAAGAGCTCTCTGGACAGACATGGGGATACACCATTTTCTGGTTTGGTCCATGTTCAGCCTGCTTTCTTATATAATATAGGATCACCTGCCCTAAGGTTGCACCATCCGCAGTGGGCTGGGCCTTCACACATCATTCAACAATAAAAAAGAGCCATACAGACATGGCCACAGGCCAGTCCAATGGAAAAAATTCCTCAGTTGAGGTTCTCTCTAACCAAGTGTGACAAGTTGACAACTAAAGCTATCCAGCACATCATTTCTTATATAAAAAAACCCTTAAATCTACTTTTAGCAACTTTAGACACATAAGGCATTATTTTTATTATAGTCACCACACTGTGAATAGATTAGAACTTAGTCTTGTCTAAGATTATTTGTTCTTTGTTACAGAAAATTTACTGTCTTTGTAAGTTGAAGCTTGCACTAAACAAAACATATACTTCTTACATGGTTTATGCTAAAATTTTTTAATGAAGGCATGTTCAAATGCAAAAAACAATTGCTTCTTAACAAATAACATATCCAGCCTAGTAACACTGACTTAGTACCTGTGCTGGATAGCTTTAGTGTCAACTTGACACACCTGGGTTGAGTGAGCCTCAATTGGGGAATTGGCTCCATTGGATTGGCCTGTGGCCACATCTATGGAGTATTGTCTTGATGGTCGAGCAGTGTGTGTGTGTGGGGGGGCCCAGCCCACAATGAGTAGTGCTAGCCTGGGTAGGGGGTTGTGTACAGTATAAGAAGGCAGGCTGGGCATGAGCCAGAGAAGCAAGCCAGTGAACAGCATTCCTCCATGGCTTGTGCTTCAGCTCCTGCCTCCAGGTTCCTGCCCTGAGTTCCTGTCTTGGGCTCCCTTGGTGATGAACTGTGACCCAGGAGATGTAAGCTGAATAAACCCTTTCCTCCCCAAGTCGGTGTTGGTCAGAGTGTTTTGTCACAGCAATGGAAGACAAACTAGAACAGTACCTATCTCATATCAGACACTGTACAGACAAAAGGGTCACAAAGTAAGAAGTGTATGTATGGTTACTACTTGTTCTAGTTTTCTTTCATTTGATGAGACAAAATACTGTGATCAACACCAACTTGGGGAGAAAAGGTTAATTTGGCTTACATCTCCCAGGTCACAGATCTTCACTGAGGGAGCCTATGGGAACTCAGGGCAGGAACCTGGAGGCAGGAGGTGAAGCATAGGCTGTGGAGGAATTCTTAATGGCTTGCTCCCCTGGCCCATGCCAAACCTGCTCTCTTATACAATATAGGACTACCTGCCCAGGGGTGGTACCACCCACAGTAGGCTGGGCCCTCCCACATCACTCAGCAATCAAGAAAAATCACCACAGACATTGCCATAGGCTAGTCCAATGGAGCCAATTCGCCAAATGAAGCTCCCTCAACCCAGGTGTGTCAGGTTGACACTAAAGCTATCTTAGCACACTATCTTTAAAGGCTTTCACAATACAGTAGGAAGCACATGAGCAAAGTGACATTATAGTGTGAACTAGTAAATGTTAACTAATGTCCTGTGTGCTAGGAAATCTCAAAGTACCAGTGTATAGACTCTGACAATTTAGAGGGGAATCTCCTTGCTGGGTACTAGAAGCCTAGTATGAATGAATTAGATCTACTACTTGAGATAATCATTTAGATGGCAATAACAAGACAGTCTGAAGGTACCAAGATTTGAAATCTCATGATGCATTTAAAGACTTGTAAGTAGCTCAGAAAAAGAGGAGGAAAATGATGAGCTGAGAACACTTAGATTTAATTAGTCAAGGTCAGGTGTTTAAACTTTTTTGAAAGCTATGAGATAGTGGGGAAGAATTTTTTTCAGGATGTAGTATACATTTTTTAAAAAGGGCATTCCAGCCTAGCACTTGGAAAGCAGAGGCAGGCAGATTTGTGAGTTCAAAGCCAGCCCGATCTCCAGGATAGCCAGAGCTACAGGGAGACCCTGTCTCAAAAAAAGACAAAAAGTCATTCCAAGTCTGGGGGTGCTCAGAGGTTGGGTGTTGACCTAATGTGCATGTGGCTTGATCCCCAATAGAGCAAAAGAAAAGTCACAACAACAGCAGTGTGTAGGGTGAGTTGAAATAAGACCGAGAAGAGAGAGAGGATGTGGGACAATACACAGGAAATAATGGGTGTGGACATAAGCACTAAGAATTAAGATAGAGACAGATTCAGAAGTAACCAGGACAGGACCTGAGACTTGGTGGGTATCAGAGTATGAGAAATATCTAGACTATCTCAGAACCCTTGGCAATTGCATGGAGAGTGCTACTCCCCAAGTATGAATGAATGAATGACCGAGTCGCTGAACAATGACCAAACGCACAGTTCATCCAATGAGAGTTGTTTTTTGTTTTGTGTGTGTGTGTGTGTGTGTGTGTGTGTGTGTGTGTGTGTGTGTGATGTGTACATACAACAGGGATGTGAGTGTTCAGGGCACACACCTGCAGAATCCAGAGCAAGACATCAGGTATCTTCTACCTCTCCACCTCATTGCCTTGAGACAGGGTCTCTTACTGAATCCAAAGTTTGCAGTTTTGCAGCTCCTGCCTCCAGGTTCCTGCCCTGAGTTCCTGTCTTGACTTCCCTTGCTGAACTGTGACCTGGAAGATATAAGATAAAATAAACTCTTTCCTCCCCATGTTGGTTTTGGTCAGTGTTTCTCTCACAGCAAATAGAAAGTGACAAAGACATAAATTGGTACTGGATAGTGGGATATTTCTGTGATGGGCCTGACCACGGTTGTCTGGGAATGGTGGAAGTTTTTGGAGTTTTGGTTGAGAAAGTGCTCAGAGCTCAGTAAGATATTCTGTAGGACTTGAAAGATAATGCTTAAAGATAGAGGCTTGGCTGTGACATTTTGAGGGAAGCAAAGACTATCAGGGCTGTTTGTGTGACATTTTGAACTGAGAATCTATGGTCTCTGGTTGGCTGTTACTCAAGAATCAGCTGTGATTAAGAAGAGACCAGAACAACTAAAGTGAAACCTTTGCAATACTGGGGCAATTGATGCTGGGATTTCACTGAATTTTCAGAGTAGTTTGTGTAAATTCTTTGTGCCTCCTTGATAAGAAATATTTATTTAATAATATATGCATGTAGAATGTTGGTTAAAGTGTGTCCTTGTAATCGGGTTGTTAGTGGAGGGAAGCTAATTCTTACCTGTATGAAAGATTTTTTTTTTTCCCAGCAAAGAGCCTGGTTAATTGCCAAAAAGAAATCTGTCACTAATGCATAGGTTAATACTAAAAGAAACCCATGCCTTGTCAGTTGACAGCTGTACTTCTCTGTCAGAAGCTGAAGCAAGCATCACAAACCCTTAAAGGGCATGTCATGGTGCTCAAGTCTTGGGGATAAAGATTCAAACACCCCGCATCCATCACTAATATGATACGGGCATAAATCAGGCCCAGTGGAGTCTGTGTCATCCCAGAGAAGTAATACAAGTTCACTACTCTGAAAACAGAATTGGTTAAGTTATTATTGAAATAAAACTAGAATATTTTATTTAGAAAACTGAGACAGGGGCTGGAGAGATGGCTCAGTGGTTAAGAGCAATGACTGCTCTTGCAGGGGACCCTGGTTTGATTCCCAGCACCCACATGGTGGCTAAGAATTGTCTTTAAGCCAGTCATGGTGGTGCATGGCTTTAATCCTAGCACTCAGGAGGCAGAATCAGGCGGATCTCTGGGAGTTCAAGGCCAGCCTGATATACGGAGTGAGTTCCAGGACAGCTGAAGCTATAGGGAGACCCTGACTCCCAAAAAAAAAAAAAAAAAAAAAAAAAGAAAAAGATTTTGTGGAAATGTGTTTATGGTCAGCTTTCTCCTTGTAATCTCCCAGATGTTGATTTGAATAGTGTTCGGGTAACTAAGTAGGATATAGTTATTTGGAGGATTTGAACAGAATTTTTTCTTCTCCAGTGGCAAATTCTATGCAAGGAGAAACAGTCAAGGCCCCGTTGGATTTGTCTCTTCATTTTATCACATCAGAAGGAAACTGCTGAGGCATGGCTGAATGAGTTTAGATATGAAATGAAAAGATTTTCACCTTTGCAGCAGTATGTTGTGTTTCCTGGAATTTATAGACGATGGATGATAGCCAGTATGATGCAGATGAGTGTGTCTCACTTATGAAAGCTCCACTCTCAGCCAGCTGCTGAAGAGGTTCCTAGAGATTTTAGAAAATGTGTTGCCAAGAAAGAGTAATTTTGAAGAGGCATTCAGATGACCACTCCAGTAAGAAAAAGTATGTGCTTTATTAATAATTTAATATGACTGATACCGTGGAAAGAGCACAGGTTTTTTGAGATTTACACAGAAGATTCACAGTCTAGTATATGAAATTTACTCTTATGTTTTTATTTCTTTAAATTAACTGATTAAATAATAAAGTTTTCCTTTTTCCTGATTATTCAAAATGACAATCATATGACCCTAAATAGACAATAGGGTACAGATAATTTATCACTGTTTTATCCCGAGTCTAATAAAATTTTCCATTATTAATTTTCTTTCTTTAGTAGAGCTCAAGAAGCAAAATAAAAATCTTGCATTAAGGCTATCAGCATTTTCCTCTCACAGGTAGCGGATTAAAAAAGAAGAGATTAATTAGTATGAAAATTGTCAACTTGAGAGAATCTGGAATCACCTAGGAAATGGGCCTCTGAGTTTGTGGAGGACGATGCTGATTATGTCGGCTGAGCTGGAAAGAGTGCCCACTGCGAGTGGTCCCATTCCCTAGGCAGAGAATCCGGGGTCCTGTAAGGTGACAAGGAGAGCTGAGTACTAGCATCCATGCATTCACTGCACTCTTCTAATCACACTTGTAATATGATAAGCTGCTTCATGCTTCTGTTGCCTTGATTTACTCACCATGACAGACTGTTCCTGGAACTGTTTCTCCCTTAAATTGCTTTTGTCAGAGTATTTTATTACAGCAACAAACGATAAATTAACACAACATATTAAGCTCATTTCCCATCTACAAAGACTGTCTACTACTCTGCTGATAGCTTTAGTGTCAACTTGACACACCTAGGTTGAAGGGGCCTCAAATGGGGAATTGGCTCCATTGGACTGGCCTGTGGCCACATCTGTGGAGTATTGTCTTGATTGTTGAGCAATGTGGGAGGTTGATTGTTATTGTCTTGATTGTTGAGCAATGTGAAGCTATCACCCCATATACTTTCTTTACCTAGTAAGCTTGAGTCCACATAGGAGGTAGGTCTATGACCTCAACTCTGGGTGCCTTGTTTCTGACTCATGCTAACAGATTAAGTGCTGCTCTGTTAGCATGAGTTAACCATGCTAGACAAGGGAAAGCAGTTTAGCTTCTATTGTATTTGGTGAGAAACTTAGGTCACTAGGTAAGAAATCTGGAGCTTCTGATCTGGAGAGAGCACATGGCAGTGCTTTGGTTAGCAGCTGGCACCGAGTTCCTAGCTGATGGATAGCTACAATCATCTGCCATGTGAAGGAGAAATCTTGGGCTGATTGCAGCTCTGATGGCTCAATACTCTCACTACATTCTTGGGAAGATCCAAAGGAAGAATCACCTAGTCAGTCTTTACAAACTCTTGATTTATTTCTTTGTGAGCAAAATAGGCTTATTTTCTTTTTTCTTTTCTTTTTTTTCCTTTTTTTGGGGGGTCTTTTTGAGACAGGGTCTTCCTGTAGCCCCAGCTGTCCTAGAACTCACTCTGCAGACCAGGCTGGCCTTGAACTCACAAAGATCCGCCTACCTCTGCCTCCCGAGTGCTAAGATTAAGGGCGTGCTCCACCACGCCCAGCTTTATAGGCTTATTTTCTAAAGCTGCTAAATTATGGATTTATTTTCTACGACAATAGTATGTAGAAAAATATCTGCTGTAAGAAGTCAAATAAAAGTGAATATATTAAAAACATTCTTTTCACATATTCAGGTGATTTAATTAATGACTCCAAGATTATAAAATTGATTCATTACAGGAAGAGAACTGGCCTGGTACATCTCTATGATCCCAGTTGTGTGGGAGAAAATGATCCAGTGGAATGATAATACACAGAATCCACATGTAATACTTAAGAAAAACATTGAACCACAGAGCAAAAGCCTTGCTGGCTACATATTTCACACACACACACACACACACACACACACACACACACTATATTAAATTTGTTTTGGCAACAAATGTGTTTAATCATAACTATTCTACATTAAGTATCATAGTTTTCTTACTGAAAAAAGTTACAAGCTTCTAACAATTTATTCTAGTGACTTTTACAAACTTAGCAAGATAACCCATAGTGCCATTAACTTATATTTCTTATCACTAGAGGATATAGTAAAGAATGAGGGAAATCACTTCAGCCCTAATGAAGTCAAGCAAAGCTTTTGTTCTGGTTATCTCCAAGTCAGAAGCAGAAATTGCCAGGAAGAAAACTGAATGGCTGTGCCAGGCATCTGCAAGTGGTACCAGAACAGGGACAGTCTGAAGCCCAGGGAAACTAATGTGACACTGGTAAAGCATGCAAGGAGCCTGCTTCAAGATGCCAGGGTAACTATGGGACAAGCTGAAAGTATACCAGGGGACTGCACATACTTGTTCCACATGATGCTTAAAGCATAGGGAGTTAAAATAAAGGAATGAATTTTTTTGGGGGGGGATCTTTTTGAGACAGGGTCTCCTGTAGCTCTGGCTGTCCTGGAACTCACTCTGTAGACCAGGCTGGCCTCGAACTCGCAGAGTCTGCCTCCCTCTGCCTCCGGAGTGTTAGGATTAAAGGCGTGCGCCACCACACCCTGCAAGGAATGAATTTTTTAAGCTTTCTAAACATATAAATAAATATTTTCACTGTCTACTCTGAGGCAAGCAGCATGAGCAGTGATGGAAAGATATGCTGCAAGCATTTAAATAAGCACACAGAAGGAGCAAAATTATCCCTTTAAATGTTTGGTCTCTATGTAATTTTATAAGTTTGGCTGCTCACCTTTACAGATGCCTGCTCCTTCAAAGGCAGATGATCGAAAGATTTTATAGGAAGAGAGGGATAATGGTAAAACTGAATCTCTGTAAATTCAGTTTTCTAGTTTTGTCTAATGGGAGACTGAGGTTTGGTTTTATTCGATCCATGCTGGCCTTAATTGTATGAGTGATTGAACACGTCCTTTGCGTCTAAAATAGTGTACTAAAGGAGTAGTCCTGTCAGTGTTGTCCTGTCCTGTTATTTTATTATCTGTCTTAAGGACAAGAGATCTGGACTTTCTATTTTGTCTGTGTGGGGGATCTAATGGATACAGATTTACCTGACACAGAGAAGAAACATCGGAAAGTTTCTTCTGAGACAGTCATTCTGTTTCTGAGAAAAGTAGCCTATATTCTGTTTCCTGGGAGCAGATTCTCCAGGGCTCTTAGGTAAGAATGGCTATGTAGGTAGAGACTGTTTAATCAGGCTGTGAGCACCAGATGTGAGTCTGAGGTGTCAGAAGTTCCTCTTTAAATGAACCCTATTGACTTTATCAGTTAATTTATTAAATTCATAGTACTGTTGGTCAATCATTTGTTCATTCCATATTATGTATTGAGCAGGATTATGAGACAGACACTATTCTAGGTTAAAGAAATACTGTCATGAGCAATAAACCTAAATTTCTTGCATCCAGATAGCTTAATTTGTAGTGGAAGATGGTAAACAAGCACATAATAAGTTAGTTTAGTTAACTCCTTTGAAGAGACAAAATAAAAAGTGTGGGCAGATACTGACTGAGAAGGCTTCTCTGAGGAGATAATTCTACTTAACCGAAATCAGGCAAATGAGAAGAAAAAGAACATTCCAGACAGAAGAGACAGTGACTAAAGAAAAGCCTGAAGTGCAAATGAGTTTGCTATGTTCAAGGGAACACATGGAAAATGGTTTTGAAACAGAGAATGATAGGTGATACAATTGGGGAGGGGGGTGAGGATGCAAAGCCTTTCAGGCCATGAGAATGGGCTAAGCCAATGGAACAACAACAACAGCAGTGCTGCGATTTGAGTTTTACCCCCAAAGCATCACCCTGAAAGCTGGTACAATTGTGGATTGCACTAGAAGGGAAGGAAACATGCTGAGATAACTCTCATCATTCTGTCCCCCAATTGTGGTGAGTTGGAAGCATAGGGTTGCAGCTTTGAAATGGTGAGATGTGGTCATATTTGTCATGGTATTTGGAGACCATGTCAACAGACATATAGTTGTATAGTTTAGGGAGGGAGCAAGCTGAGCATGCGCTAGACTGGGGAATAGTAGATGGCAGGTTCATTTACTGAGAATGGGAGAGGCTATGGAGGAAACAGGCTTAGATGAAAATGTGAATGATTGTTTGGGTCATAGTTTAAGTTTTCCAGTAGACATCTGCATGAGAAGTAAAGTGTTCAGATTGGAGGTCAGGTGTAGGTGATATCACTACTAGTATATAGGTAGCACGTGAAATTTGGAGATTGTTTTGAAATATCTAGGGGTATGTTATAGATACGAAGAAAGGTCAGCTGAGGTCTAAATCCTAGATATATGTAAAGGGATGATAAAGAGTGGAGTGGCCAAGGCAAGCACAATGGCCCATACTTGTAATCCCAGCACCCAGGAGGCAGAGGCAGGAGAAATGCCTCGAATTTGAGGCCTGGATTACATAGTTCCAGGCCAACCAAGGTTACAGCTGACAGAAAGCAGACTGGCCAGGGAAGTAGGAGGGAAATCAATAAATCAATTTGCAAGAAGGACGTGAACTTGAACTAAGAAACTGAGGGCTCCATTGGCTTTGACAATGAAGAGTGGTGAAGAAAAGCCAAATGGGCATGGATCAAAGACAGAAAGAAAAATGAGAATGCGGCTTGGCGCTAAATGCTTTTGAAGAGATATTTTGTTTGCTTTTTTTTTTTTTTTTTTTTTTTTTTAGACAGGGTCTCCCTGTGGCCCCAGCTGACCTGGGGCTTATGTAGACCAAGCTGGCCTTGAACTCACCGAGATCCACCTGCCTCTGCCTCCTGAGTGCTGGGATTAAAGACCACACCTGGCTGTTTTTTTTTTTTTATATATTTTTAATTTTATTTATTTCTGTATGTGTATGAATGTACTTTCTGCCTGCAAGTCTGTGCACCCGTGTCGTGCAATGCTGCGGAGTTCAGAAGAGGGTCTCGGATTCCCCTGGAACTGGAGTTCTCCTGGAATTGGAGCTTCAGACGGTTTTTGTTTTTTAAAGGAAGCAAATATAGGAGAATATTAAATGTTAGCATATGGGTGAGAAATTGATTTTTTTTGTAACTTTTTATTTAATTTTTATGATTTTCATATAAAATTTGATGGATGATAGATCCCCTCCCTTATCCACACCTCCCCTTAAAGCCCCCAACCAATTGTTTTCTCTATCTATCTATCCATCCTACAGAATCTCATTTTTGTCCCCAAATGTCTTTCAATGTGGGTCTGTCCTCTGGAGCCTGGTTAACTTACCAAGAGTCCCATTCCTATAAGATATTATCTCTCCCCCTTTCTGGTAGACATCAGTTGCCAAAAGTTTCTTAGGTTGGGCAGGAATTTATTATCTAGTTCCCTGTGTCTATGCTGAGATGTTGTCTGGTTTGAGCTTCCATAGGGCTTGTTTGTGCTGTCACCACTGCTGTGCTGAAATTGGCCAGCTGTCTGGAAAACTCTGTTTCCTTGTGGTCATCACTACCTCTGCTTCCTGAAATCTTTCTGTCCCTTTTTCTGCAATGATCCTTGAGCCTTGGGAGGCAGAGGTTTGAAATAGCTGTCCTTATGGAGGGATAAGATGCCTGTAGCTTCTCATTCCCTGAACATTGGCCAATTGTGAATTTCTGTGTTAGTCACCAACTGCTGCATAAGGAAACTTCTCTGGTGAAGAGTTGAGAGATAAATTCATCTTAGGTGTAAAGGTTGCATTGAAGATGTGTCACTTAGGGCTAAGCATCTAACATACACTTATTCTCTGTTTGAACAGTTTTTGGAACTCTGTGTAAGTGTCCATTTGTTAATAAAAGGCTTCTTTAATGATTGGTGAGAGGCACACATCTCTTTTAGTTTGATGATGCATATTTTGAACACAGTAAGCAGTTACATTGGTCTAAGAATGTGGCAAATGTAGGTTTTTCTTTAGGATCAATGACCTCTCCAGCCATTTGTATTTGTCTATGTTTACAGTACCACACAAGAGTTCCCTCCCATTAAACAGGACTGAGAATGTTTGTATAATGTCGACATTGATCCATCACAGGAAACAGTATGAATTGAAGCTGAATTCCCCAATCCCCTGTAGGATGGATCCTTGGCAAAGGAAAAATGCAATCTAAACAGTTAAGTTTGGCTATCCTTTAGGGCGGGGTCTACAGTGAGCTAAGTGAGACTCCATCCCAGATACAAAATGCATAGCAGGCTCAAAATCCTCAGCCGCCAGCTTGTGTAGTCATAATCCCAACACTTGGGAGGCAGAAATAGGATCAGGAGTTCTCAAGGATATCCTTACTACATGCTGAGTTTAAGGCTAGGACTACCTGAGAACCTGCCTCAAAACAACACCAAAAAATTTAACCAAATAAGTATTTTAATATTATTAAAAAATAAATTTATTTTAGGGTTTTTGTCTTGATTTTTGTTTTTTGTTTGGTTTGGTTTTGAGACAGGGTCACTCTGTAGCCCCAACTTGCCTGGAACTCAGTATGTAGACCAAGCTGCCATTGATCTGAGATCTACTTGTCTCTTCTTCCTGAGAGCTGGGATTAAAGGAATGTACCACCATGACTGGCTAAAAATATAAATTATTTTTGGAAAAACAAAAGACTCTGGATAGCCAAAGCAACCCTGAGCAAAAAGAGCAATACAGTGGGGATTACCATACCAGACTTCAAACTATATTACAGGGCTATAGTAATAAAAACCACCTGGTATTGGCACAAAAAACAGATCCATAGATCAGTGGAACAAAACTGAAGATCCAAACCTGAGCACATCCAATTTCAGCCACCTCATATTCGACAAAGGAGCCAAGAAGACTCAATGGAAGAAAGACAGCATGTTCAACAAATGGCGTTGGCATAACTGGATCACCACTTGTAGAAGAATAAAATTAAACCCCTACTTCTCATCCTGTACAAAATAATCAACTCCAAATGGATCAAAGACCTCAACATGAAACCTGAAACTCTAAAGGTGACTGAAGAAAACATTGGCAACAACCTATAAGACATAGGCATAGGAAAAGACTTTCTAAATCAGACAGCAGCTGAGTAGGAAACAAGGTCATCAATTGATAAAACGGACCTCATTAAACTCGAGAGCTTCTGTACAGTGAAAGAAACAATCAATGAAGTTAAGAGAAAACCCACAGAGTGGGAGGAAACTTTCACCAGTGATACATCTCACAGAACATTAAAATCCAGAATATATAAACTACTCAAAAAACAAAGAAGAAAACAAGTGACTCACTTAAAAGATGGAGCTAAACAGACTTCATAAGTGAGGAAGTAAAGATGGCTCAGAAACATCTTAAAAAGTGTTCACAACATCATTAATAATTGAGGAAATGCAAATTAAAACCACTTTAAGATATCATCTTATTCCAATAAGACTGGCTAGGATCAAGAAAACAAAAGATACCAAATGCTGGAGTGATTGTGGGAAAAGGGGAACACTCATTCACTGCTGGTGGGAATGTAATCTCATACAACCACTATGGAAAGCAGTGTGGAGAACACTTAAAAGACTCAAAATGAGCCTACCACCTGAGTCAGCCATACCACTCCTGGGTATATCCCCACAAGACTCATCCTACCATAGAGATACATGCACATCCATGTTTATTGCAGCTCTCTTTATAATAGTGAGGAGCTGGAACCAATCCAAGTGCTCCTCAACTGACGAGTGGATAAAGAAAATTAGGTACATCTTACACCATGGGGTCCTATGCAGTGGTAAAGAAAGATGACATCAAAAGCAGTGGCAGCCACAGAGTAGATGCACTTGCCAGCAAGAATTGAAGACAGCCCAAACAACAGTACTCTCTTTTTTCTTTTTGTCTTTTTACTAAGATCTCAAGTTCTATGTCTGCAGTATGGTTTCTCTAGTCTTACTGATTATATCTGGTTGTACTTTCCTTTTGGATGCTTAAGGCCACACAGTTACCCAGATTAACCAAGGTTTTTGCTTTCTCAAGGTCAGTTGAGGATCTGGTCCTTAGCAGTCTCTCGGGGTATTTTTTTTGCGGGGGGAGAGGGTGAGAGTGCCTTGCTCCTTGCAGCATTTCATTTACCAGTTTCATCCACTTGAGGACAAAATCAGGTCTGTATGTTAATTCCAAAATAGACTGTATGTTAATTCCAAATCATATTTCAGAATTCACATTTTTCCCTTTTAATTTTGTATTACTCTGAAATTTTATAGACCCTCCACCCATATACCAAAATTACAAAGCCTGAAAGTAAGTGGTAGGTGAATCCCTAAACAGGTTCTAGAGCTAACCTAACATTTATTTTTTCAGACCTTGGGTTTTTGGTATATTATGGGGGGTATGTGTGAATCTTTTATAGTAATATGGGATTAAAATGGAAAGATGGGAATCAAGAAATATGATATAGAAATAACATAGTTTGTTTCCAAAGGATACAATTTTAATATAGGTGCAATGTAATAGGCTGGTGCAACTTAGCCTTTCTGGATGCTTAATGACCATACTTAATGCCCACACCAATTTGGCCGAGGGACCTAAGGGATAACTTTGTTCCTTGCCCTCAGAGGTCAACTAAGTCTTAGGGGATTATGCATGGGGACATCTCTTGAAATGTCCTGCAAATGTGGGTCACCAGTCTTCCTGTTCAGGGAGGCCTTGGAGATCCACTAATGGGACTTCAGCCAGTGTCCAGTCTATAAAGAGGAAAGTCTGCTCATGCTTCAGAAAAGAAAGCCTGGAATTTTAATCAGATGACATAATTTTAGTATATGTGTGATATATATATATATATATATATATGTCAAGCACACATATATGCATATTTTGAAGCAATATAAATTGGAGGGAACAACAACAACAAAAGGACTGGGACAAAGAATTGACTGAAACAGTGAACTTCTCCCCAAAACAAAATCCTCTGCATAGGAAAACTTTAAAAAGACTCAGAACTAGGGTGTGGTGGCGCATGCCTTTAATTCTAGCACTTGGGAGGCAGAGGCAGGCGGATCTTTGTGAGTTCAAGGCCAGCCTGGTCTATAGAGCGAGTTCCAGGACAACTGGGGCTACAGGGAGATCCTGTCTCGAAACGACTAGAAAAAAAAAAAAGACTCAGCAAAAGATACAAGATATGTATGGCAGAATGCATGAACTCAGGTGGGGCAGGGGGCATGGAAAGGGGAGTTAGTCTAAATTGGACTGAGAAATGATGTATGAAATGCTCAAAACTTCAATAAAAGTATAAAAAATTATTTTTGGAAGTTTAAAACTGGACTAATCAAAAATGTAAAGACAGAAGGAGAACTAGGGCTTGGCTGAGCTATAGTAAAGGCAAGAAGAAAATCAGCACTGCAGATCTTGTCTTTTCATGTGTTGAAAGCTACCTTTTTGGGGACTGGAGAGATGGCTCAGTGGTTAAGAGCGCCGACTGCTCTTGCAGAGGACCTGGGTTCGATTCCCAGCACCCACATGGCAGCCAAGAACTATCTTTAACTCCAGTTCCAGGGGAATCCAACGCCCTCTTCTGACCTCCATGGCATTGCACAACACAGGTGCACCTACCTACATGCAGACGGTACACTCATATACATAAAAAATAATAAATTAGAAAAAAGAAAACTACCCTTTTTATATGCCTTATTTGTGTGCGTGAAGGCAAGAGAAGGACAGTGGGGTGTCTTTACCCTTTTCCTTAGCTTTGAGACAAAGTCTCTCACTGAACCTGAGCTAAACTGGTGTCCAGCAAGCCTTAACCATCCCTCTGTTTATTCCCCATGCCCCTCCACAGCACTGTGGTTACAGGCAGGTATGTGACCACACTTGGATTTTTAACAAATTTAATATTTTTTGAGATTTTCCTACAAGAGTACTGCATTTACTTTATTTCCACCCCTTTATTTTTCCTTCTAACACCTCCCAGGTCTCTCTACTCCCTTTCAAATTTATGACCTATTCTTCTTTAATTATTATTGTTACATCTATCTATCATCTATCTATCTATCTATCATCTATCATCTATCAATAATCTGTCTACCTATCATCATCTATCATCTATATCTATACAACCTACTGAGTCTATTTAGTGGTTGTTTGTATGCACATGTGTTTGGGGCTGACCACTTGAGATCAGATAAGTTATTGGAGAGCTTGTCGATGAAGAAAACTGATTCTCCTCTCTCAGCAAACAGTGATTTTGCCTGTACCTCTTTATCAAGAAGTGGGTCTTGAGAAATTTCCACCATCCACATTAGAATGTCAATTGGCATTATCATTATGCAAGTCTTGTTTAGGCAACCATGGATACAGCTTCTCTGTCATGTCTAGAGGACCGTCTATTGCTGGCATCCTGGTCCTCTGGGTCTAACAGTCTTTCCGCCTCCTCTTCCATGCTGTTTCCTGAGCCTTATGTTGTGGAGGAAGGTTGCAATGTAGGTGAATAATATGGGGCTGAACACTCCATAGTTAGTTACTCTCTGTATTTTAACAACTATGGAACTCTTTAGTAATCTCCACTTATTGCAAAAAGAAGTTATAAAGAGCTATAATTATGTGTGGATATCAAGATAAGTATTTACAATACACTTAGAAATTGTATTGGTTTAGGAAAATGGCAGTAGTAAGTCTCCTTCAGGGTCTTTAGCCTCTCCAACGATGGGTAGTTGCTGGCTTTGCAGCACCAGGCATTAGTTCCCTCTAGCTGAGCAGCCCTTAAATCCAATTATACAGATTTTTGTCACCCCCAAGATAAAAATCCCACTTTCACACCATTGGAGATGTCTTGCCAGGCCAGTCATTATTGTGGTTCATGGGCTTTACAGCTGGGTAGGACTAGTTGACCACTTTTCTCCTTGGCAGTCTGCATAGTGCCTTCTAATCCTGTAAGAGCTAGTCTTCACAGAAGAGGCTTGCAAGTCAGTTCTAATTCAATTCTTCCAAGTCTTGTGTCTGAAGTATGTGTTGTCTTCAGGAATAGTATCTACCCTTAAATCCTGGGAGGCAACTAAGGGTAACAATAGCTTCTATTGTTTTGGAAATCTCTTGGACACTCATGACTAAAAATTTGAAGGGAAATTTCTGTTGCCTGGTACTGGGGTTTTGTTAAATAGTCTATGGCTCCTGGGGAGGCATTATCATCCCATGTGGTATAACTCCATTTTATATATACATATATATATATATATATGTATATATATGTTATATACATATATATATGTATATATACATATATATATATTGCATATATATATATGCAATATAAATGTGTATATAATAACAGTTCTGAAGATTTGAACTCAGGTCACCACGATTGTCCACAAGTGCCCTTTCCTGCTGAGCTGTCTTTTCAGCTCTTATTACATTATTTTGCGTGTGTGTGTGTGTGTGTGTATGTGGTTAAGGTATTATATTAAAGCAAATTTGATATTAAGTACTACATTTTGATGTCGTTTTGCTTCCGAAGCAGGTATCTCTAACACTTCACCCCAGCACCACTCTGCTATCCCAGTAGGCAGGGGAACAGCATAGATTTCCCTAGATTTAGAAAAAAATAAAGAAATGAGACTGTTGTATTGAGTACAAGCATCCTTCATGTAAAACCAAAGGTCCCACCATCCAGCTGGGGGGCTTGTATGTTCAATCAAGTTGATCAAATAACTGTCCAGTCTATGTTGCTGTAGTTTCACCATTCACCCCAATCACAGCCCTTACATTCTACCATGCCCCCTCTTCCACAGATTGTTCCCTAGGCTTAGAAAAGGGGCACAGGTGGACGGGAAGCAAAACAGTCTACTTTCTCTGGAGCTGTCGTTTTGGACTCTGGTCAATTCTGGCTGTTTCCTTTCACAGGCTGACAGTTTGTCTAGGAATAACCTTTCAGTCCCACTAATGAAGAACAGGCATTTAAATATATAGGTATTTAAACAGTACTGATTTTTATGGTAGGTTACTTTGGTATACACACAGATATTTGGATGGTATGTTAATCTATGAATTACATTTTTTCCTGTAAAATGTGACAGGGTCTTACTGTGGCTTATAACATCTCCTAACAACTAGAGCATGTAAGCTTATGGCATTAGCCATGGGTTATTCCTCCAAGGAGAGAGCTAATAGCCAATTAGATTTGGGATATATGGGCATATGGCTGCCACTGCTGCACAATATTTCCAGGCATGTGAGGTGTAGCTGGTGCTGATGGAGGAGTCTTGCTTGACTCAAGGAGACCTATATTTGCTTTATTGGTTTAGTGGCCTTTGGTAACACTCTTTGGTATTCCAGAGACCAACTGTACACTTGCAAGTGCAGTCTCAATATATCTTTCCCATGTTTACATCAGGTCTTCAACAGCAGGGCCTTATCACCTCTCTTCTTGTAGGTATCCCAGTTTACAGGCAAGAAGCCTTTACTAAAGGTATGGTTCTTGTACTTTTTTTTTTTTTTTGTCTTTTCAAGACAGGGTCTCCCTATAGCCCCAGCTGTCCAGGAACTCACTCTGTAAACCAGGCTGGCCTTGAACTCACAAAGATCTGCCTGCCTCTGCCTCCTGAATGCTAGGATTAAAGGTGTGTGCCACCAAGCTCGGGAATTCTTCTACTTTCTATTTCATTAAAAATGCTTTCTGGGGGGCTGGAGAGATGGCCTAGTAGTTAAGAGCGCCGACCGCTCTTACAGAGGACCAGGGTTCGATCCCCAGCACCCACATGGCAGCCAAGAACTATCTGAAACTCCAATTCCAGGAGAACTCCAGTTCCAGGGGAATCCGACACCCTCTTCTGACCTCCGTGGCATTGCACGACACGGGTGCACACACTTGCATGCAGACAGTACATTCATACACATACAGAAATAAAATTAATTAAAAAAATTAAAAAAAATAAAAATGCTTTCTGGCCGGGCGTGGTGGTGCACGCCTTTAATCCTAGCACTTGGGAGGTAGAGGCAGGCAGATCTTCTGTGAGTTCAAAGCCAGCCTCGTCTACAGAGCAAGTTCCAGGCCAGCTGGGGCTACAGAGAGACCCTGTCTAGAAACGACCAAAAAAAAAAAAAAAAAGAAAAGAAATCCTTTCTGTGTTGACTTCACTGACTTGTCTACCACAGAAGCTCAAAGGAGGTCAAGCATGCTACTGTGCAGAATAAAACATTTGGCCAGTCACAATAGTAAGCCTTAGACCTCTGTTATTAAGAAATGCATTGCCTTAAGGATTAAAGTGAGTAAATGAGATAAGATAGTAAGTTCTTAGAAAATACTCTGTCTTTGGAAAGACATAGAATTATGCTAGAAGTTGCACTATGATGGTCCCACTCCCAAACTGCCGTGTTGACATTGGAACCCTCAGCACCTCAGAATGCTGTTGCATTTGCAGGGTGCTTTTTACATAAATAATCAAGTTAAAATCATGTCATTAGGTGGGCCCTGATCAACTATTTTTAATGGTTTAATAAGAGAGGTTATTTGTATACATGTGTACAAAAAGAAGGCGGCATGAAGGCAGAAAGAGCACCAGAGTCATGAAGACAGATGGATGAGGCCTAGACCAGATTCCGTAGGCACTTCTCTCAGAAGATCCAGTCTCATCGGCACCTGTGGTTCTGACTTCTAGCCTCCACTTCTGAGGTGGCCTTTCTGGTGTTTATAGCATTCAGTTTTTGATAACTTGCTAATCATCCCTAGCAAATGAATTCAATTACTTTCACCTTTATGCTGTTTTCTTCCTCTTCCTTCATCTATACAACACAATAAAACTTATTATTGAGGTGAGATTTTTCTTACTAACTATAGAGAACACATCCCAAGAAAAATTACAGCTTTTCACTTTTAATGTAAACATGACCATTCAAAGCTCGGATTTCTCATCTTCCAGCCCACTTACTTAGTCTTTAAATCCACCTCTAACAGAAGGATAAATTCTTACAAAAGTGAGAAGCATAATTTATCAGTAAATGTGTCTCTTTTGTAGCTATTCTTTGAGAAATTTTAGCAAAACCTACTTCTGTAGAATAAAATTTTCATCTTGCAGTCACTATTTGTCCTTAGAAGAAATGAGTCATAAAATTATTAAGGGGTGGGAATGGAAAACTAAATCTGAAAAGGTTCAGGAAAATTTGATAATCAGGTAAATTTGGAGTGTTATTATTTTAAAATTTTAATTTTGTAATCCAGGAGTGGTTGTGCACACCTTTAATCCCAGCACTCTGGAAGAAGAGGCAGGTGGATCTCTATGTGTTCAAGGCCAGCCTGGTCTACATAGGGAGGTCCAGGACAGCTGGGGCTACAGGGACACCCTGTTTCAAAAAGATGGAAAAAATTTTTAATTCTGTATGGAGTTTATATTTTTAAGTGGGCAAGTTGAATCATTTTCATTCAGCAATATAAAAATTTAATTGAAATATAAAATTATGTACTTGTTCAGTAAAACAATGTTTTAAACTTGCATAAAGATAAATAGGTGTATTTAGATAGACATTTTGGAATGACTGAATCTAGGTAATTAACATATATAGTACTTTGCATAGTTACAATATTTCTGTGGTAGGAACACCTTATAGACACTCATCATTTTCAAGAATGTATTTTCAATTATATTCAGAAAGCTGTGCAATAGATTTCATGAACTTACTCTTATCTTAACTGAAATTTTATGTTCTTTGATCAATATCTCCCCACCATTTACCACCACCAAAATTCTAGAAGGCAAGTAAGTGAAACATTAAGAAAATACAGTAACATAAGGGCAATCTGTAGTGGGGGGGCATAATTTCACTAGCACCATCACATCTGGTATCAAGAAAGTGACTTGAAGGATCATGAGAAGATGAACTTCACGTACAGTTGGAAGAAAATGGGCATCCAGTGTAACAGTGACCTGAGGGAGCAGTGTGCCTGGAGCTTCTGAGGACCAGTGATATGGCTGTGGTATGGAAGCTAGACCAGCACTGAGGCAGCGAGGTGGGAAGATTTGGTCAGCCATATTAGCGTAGACTTTACTGTGACTCTCCTCTTGGGAACTGCTTGCTTATTCTTTTGTTCACTCAAACACCTGTTTAGTTAGTAGTCCTTTATGATTATCTGCGGAATCTTGTAGGCTGTATTGGATCCTGGTATAAAGGGAAAAAAATCCCCAAACTTTTGAGTATAAGAGAGTATAGGTCAAGGTCAGTGACTATAAGGAAGTGTGGTAAATGATTGGCAGCTTGTGTATGTGTATGTGTGTGTGTGTGTGTAAATGTGTGTATGTGTGTATGTATGTGTGTGCATGTGTATGTGTGTGTCTATATGTGTGTGCATGTGTGTATAAATGTGTGTATGTGTGTATGTGTATGTATATGTGTGTATATGTGTATGTATATATGTGTGTATGTATGTGTATATGTGTGTATTTGTGTGTGTATATGTGTGTGCATGGGGGGGTGTATGTACATGTGCTTGCCTATGTGTTATGAAGACAAGTGAAGAACCAGGAAGAAAAATCTTGAAGCTTTGGGGGAAGGAAGAATTTGGGCATATTTTTCTCCTTGTATTTTCTTTTCATATTTAAGTATCACTCAGAACTTAAATGTCTTATTTCTGAAATTGTAAATAATTTAAAGCATGCTTTCAAGTCTCATCTGTAGATCTGTAGTAGCAGAAATATTAGGTGTTTTTCTTATACTCTGTTACATTCTGAATGTCCTCTGGATTATTTTTGTAAGTAGTATTTCTTTATATCATTTACTGTTCCTGAAGAGGGCAGTTGGAATTCTTGTTGTTCATCCCTCTATTCCTTTTGTCTAGGTAGCACCTGGGACTGCCACATAAATACAGAAAAACTTAATATTAAGAAATTCATCTTCCTGAATAATCCCAATATTTCAATATCATTTTTTATTTTAGAAATTTTATGCTTAACTTTTCTGTCTTTATCTTGTCCATCCTTTATAATTTTATACAAAGAGCTGAAAGTTTTTATAACATGATTTTTACTTAAAAATTATTGTAGCTATTTGAAACCCACAGTCATTTTTTTCTTGGTGTTTGTATTTTAGCCTTTTGAGTGGCTATTATCTACTTACTGTGATTTATGTATCGCTAAAGTGAGTTTATAGGATTTCCAATGATTTTATTTTGTTTCCTGTAGTTCTTCAGTCATTGGTTATTTTAGTTACTGTTTGTCTGAAGAAACAGACCTGAAGATAAAAAGCTGTTGGAAGTTGAAATGCCTTAGGATGATCCTAGTGAACATGAGGCATAAGAAAAAGTGGTCTAGAGTCCTGTTCTTTGTTGCTGTTGTTGCTCTTGTTGTTTAGGGTAAGAATTCTTGAATGTGCCTCTTTACTGTCACTGGAAACCAGAAACTCTGATATTTGGTTTGCTGATACTTAGTCTTCTTCACCTGACTTTTTGTATTGAGACAGGCTTGCTATCAATAGCCCAGGCTAGCCTTGAACTCTTGATCCTCCTGCTATGGTCACTTAAATCCTGCAATAATGGGCATTTGCCATCAGGTCTGTGCACTTTCTTCCCCACTGTTGAAGTTTAGAGAGTTTATAGTTTTGCTCTTGAAATTTAAAAGCTTTTATTAGAATAGATAAGCTGTACAAGTTGAATTCAGCTTGTTCATTTGGCATAATGTAATTTTTCCATTCCTTATCTTTGTTTTTAATTTAAAAATTTCATATTGCAATGTTGATTCTTAATTTTGCTCCATTACTAAAACCTTTTCTTCAACTATTTTAAGATTCAATTTTTAAATTTAATTTTTATTTTTTTTATGTGTATGAATGTACTGTCTGCATGTAGGGTTGGTGCACCTGTGTCATGCAATGCTGTGGAGGTCAGAAGAGGGCGTCAGATTCCCCCGGGACTGGAGTAAAAGACAGTTCTTAGCCACCATGTGGGTGCTGGGAATTGAACCCGAGTCTTCTGCAAGAGTAGTTGGCATTCTTAACCGCTGAGCCATCTCTCCGGTCCCCTAAGAGTCAATTTAAATGTTAAATTTTTGTGTTTCTGTATATTTTTCTTCAATCTGTCTCATGTTTCATAAATGGAATATATATGTATATATTTATGTGTATATGTATATATTTATGTGTGTATGTATATATTTATGTGTATATGTATATTTATGTGTATATGTATATATACTTATGTGTATATGTATATATATTTCTGTATATGTATATATTTATGTGCTTATGTGTATACATATACATATGTATGCGTATATCTGTATATATGTATATAGATTTATGTGTATATGTTGTGTTGTGTTCACAGAAGATCACTTTTTGGTGAAGCCACATTAATCTTTCCCTGTTTACTTCTATTACCTTGTGTCTATTTCTGATTCTTTTTAAAAATTTTTTAAATTTTATTTTATTAATTTTATTTATTTCTGTATGTGTATGAATGTACTGTTTGCATGCAAGTTTGTGCACCCGTGTCGTGTAATGCTGTGGAGGTCAGAAGAGGGTGTCGGATTCCCCTGGAACTGGAGTTCTCCTGGAATTGGAGTTTTAGACGGTTCTCGGCCACCATGTGGGTGCTGGGGATCGAACCCGGGTCCTCTGTAAGAGCGGTTGTCACTCTTAACTGCTAGGCCATATCTCCAGCCCCTATTTCTGATTCTTAAACTATAGCTTATCAATATGTTTTGAGACAGATTTTCCTTATAACTTTTTAAAAAATGGAAGAAAAGAAAATGTACTTGAGCATTCTTTTTTGTATCATCTGTTTCTTTGTTATTTTCCAATTAAAATATTGAATTATACCTTATTAAGAGGCTTATTGGTATTTCTTATGGTTGGCTTATTCTGAAGCTACAGATAAGCAGTAATCTTAATTGGGAGGTTTTAGCCCTAATTGCTTCTCATCCATAATGAAGTTCATCCTTATTCTTGCTTATTCCTTCATTTACAAACATACACTGAATACTTACATATCAGACACTGTGCCAGACAGTGAGCCTCAAATTACAAACCCATCAGTCACTATCCTCATTTAACTATTTGTCTTTGTACATTAACAGAGCCTGTGGTCAACTGTCCATGGACTGGGTCCTTACTTAGTATTGGATCTGTTCCGTGTATTCCAAGCCACCTTTGTGGCTGGCATTTTTTCTTTATGTATGTGCTCAAATCTAAAACACAAACTACAACTGCATAATATGTAAAAGGAGGTTGATGAATACAGACTCAAGACTCTCCTGTATTTTATGCTTCTTGCCACATAATACATTGTTGTCAGCAGTCAAGACTCCAACCACAAAAAGCATTCATGGAAGAGTGAAGGGACTGGCGAGGACTGTTATGGTGGCAGATGAATTGTGGGCTCAGATTTAAATTTAGGAGAAAATAGAAGCCCTATTGCTTAGAATGAGTCCTAGGCATTAACTCCATGAACTCTATCTTATGAGCATGGTCTTTTCTCCAAATGCAAACAATGTGGTGTGGAGTTGAAGTCCTATTAGCCAGACTTCAGGTATCAATGTAAATCTAGTATGTTTTCTGTTTTTGTTATCTTCTTTCAGTCTAAGTGATGGACTGTGGAACTGTGTATAGAATGGTATCACTGGATTAGGATAAGAGCTCATAGGAATTCAAATTCTAATTATAAAGATAACCAATAGCATATTTTAATAAAGCCACATTTGTTACACAGCATTATACACTTACATGAGTAATATGCTTATCTTTGTCACTATCCAGTGTCTTAGAAATATCAAGTTAGATATTGAACTCTTTCATGTAAATTTGGCAGATTGTTCACCAGCTTTCTTCAGAAACTACAGTAAGTTACCACCAGAAAGTATAAAAAGAATTAACCCAAAACAGCTTGGGTGAATTTGATGAAATCTGTGCCTTGATTCCTGCCTATAGGTATCTGTACTTCAATTGTCTTCTTGAGACTCATGGGTCAAAAAATAAAAACCTAAAATAAAAAGGGAGGATACAGATATATATGAAAACTTTTTGTCAAATACTTTGCAATTTAAATCTTAAAACTAACTACGGGAAAAGGTTTGTATGTTCCCACAGGTCAAAACGTCACCAACTTAACGACTGAGAAAGAAAAGATACAACCTTGCATTGTGTAGGATGTACCAGGAAGTGCCAGCAGAAAGGTTGGCCTGTCTGAACATTGAAAGGAAGAAAAGCCTCAGACTGCTACCGGCATCAAACCCCTCTGTGGATCCTACTTGTAACAACTGTTTATAATGAGTCCTAATGAAACTTACCTTCTAGGTGCCGCAAAGCTTTAATACTAGACACTTTCTTACCTCCTCTTCATAGAACAAGGAGGAATATGATGATGATGGGGTCGTTCTCTAACTATAAGTTGGAGCCAACTGTTATAGAGGAAATCTCTTATAAAACAGGTAAAACTGCCTTCTTTAATTGACTAATAGACTTAGGATCTATGAAAAGGATTAGTCTCTATTCAGAACCAAATATAATACTAAAGTCTCCTTAAGCTGTGCATTTAAGCAAAATATATTAATATAGAAGAACTCTGATATCAGCAATGGATTATTCTACCAAGGAGATGTTGGCCAGGGGATCCAAGCCCCCCTCCCAAAAAAAGGTAAAGGCTTCTTGCCTGCAAACTGGGATTCCTGCAAGAAGAGAGGCAATAAGGCCCTGCTGTCAAAGACCTGATATAAGCATGGGAAAGATGTATTGAGACTGCACTTGCAAGTGTACAGTTGGTCTCTGGAATACCAGAGAGTGTTACCAAAGGCCACTAAACCAATAAAGCAAATATAGGTCTCCTTGAGTGAAGAAATACTCCTCCGTCAGTACCAGCTACACCTCACCTGCCTGGAAATACTGTGCAGCAGTGGCAGCCATATGTCTGTATATCCCAAATCTAATTGGCTATTAGCTCTCTCCTTGGAGGAATAACCCATGGCTGATGCCACAAGCTTACATCCTCTAGTGGTTAGGAGATGTTATAAGACAATAAGACCCTAGTACATCTTACAGAAAAAAATGTAAGTCCATAGATTAACATACCATCCACAACTTCTGTGTCTATACCCAAAGTAACCTACCATAACAATTAGCTCTGTTTAAAATACCTATATATCTAATTGCTATGTGCTTCATTAGTAGGATTGAAAGTTTACGGGACAAAACTGTCAGCCCCTGAGAGGAACACAGCCAGAATTGACCAGAGTCCAAAACGGACAGTCCAGAGAAAGTAGACTGTTTTGCTATCCCGTCCACCTGTGCCCCGTTTTTAAACGCTAGGGAACAATCTGAGAAGAGGGGGCTTATGGTAGAATGTAAGGGCTGGCGATTGGGAGTGAAATGGTGTGAAACTACAGCAATATCGACTGGACACTTACTTGATCATGGATGAACAAGAGCCTGACCCCCACTGATGGTGGAACTCTGATGGGTGGTTTGGGCACAACTGCTTGCAAATTGGTATTACATGAAAGGATGCTTTGTTCTAATTTACTTATTAAAAAAAAAAATGACAAAATATTTTAATAAATTAATAATAATTAAAGGAGTCATAGAAGAGGAAACCCAACATCAACCGTCTAGACATCAAGAAGAATAGAGAGAACAACCAGTTAGATGAAATATTTCAAACTGAGTTTTTTCATACAAACTGGGAAGTTATTACATAAGAGACTCACAAGCAAGTATGAGTATGGTAGCGTACTCCTCTAATCCCAACACTGGATGAGCAGAGGCAGAGGTGATGGATGCCTGTGAGTTCAAAGTCAGCCTTTAGGAGACTCCATTTCCCTTTAAGGATGTGGGCATTAGGTTAGTTTTTACTAACTACCAGTGGACCAATACCACACCAAAGGACATTGGGGACACAATTTTGACCGTATAATAGAAGACTTCAAATATATGACAGAGTATATGAACTCTGGAAGGGGCTATAAGTGGAGTGGAGATGGGGGTGGTGGAAATAGGACACAAACATGAAAGTTTCAAATGTAATACTAAAAAAAAGAACATATGTAGACCATCTTCTTAAAATTTGGGGGGAAAGGAAGAATTTGAAGAGATAGAAATACAAATAGGAGATGGGCAGCTGTAAGAATGAATCTGGTTTGCAGAATGCCAGGACCATGGGGTGAAGTATATGACTGGACAACTTGAGGGGAATGAAAATCTGCTCACAGGTTCATGATAACATGTCCCAATATCCCTCCTCTTACCCAATTGATTTTAGAACCACCCTAACTTACACCTGCCGTATATAAAAAGCAAGCTAATGCTGAAACGATGAGTCAAGAGTTTTCTGCATTAGAACGCAAGAGTCAACGAAAGGCAGAGGGAAATTCAGGAGCCAGGAAATAGGCAAATTCGGCAAACAGCTAAGATCAAAGTCAGGATTAGCTGGTTTGCTTGTTACGTGTCTTACTGCCAAAATCCTAGGCATAGCCAGGGTTCATAACTTCTTGTCATATGACCCACACAAAGGCCTAAAACAATCATCATCTCATTTCAGAATAAGAAACGGACAATTGGAGCAGACATTCAAAAAAGAACATTAAGGAAGGGAGGGAGGGGAGGAAGGGAGAAGAGAAAAGGGAACACAATAGAAGGAACAATCAGTGGAACAGGAACACAAGAAAAGAGGCGCTATGGTTAGTAAGTCTGAAAGAGATAAGAGTCATCTATTTTGAACACAAATAATGTAAAGATGAGAAAAGAAAAATAGGCCAGGTTGTGGTGGTGCACGCCTTGATCCTAGCACTTGGGAGAGCAAGGCAGTGGAATCTCTTGTGATTCAAGCCCAGCCTGGTCTACAGATTGGATTCCAGGACATCCGGAGCTACCGGGAGACCCTGTCCCTCAAAAGACCAAAAAAAAAAACAAAACAAAAAAAAAGAAATGAATGATGAGCAAGAAGAGGTTTTCTTTTGTTTCTCCAGGTGGCTTAGCATGGCCTCCCAGCTGTTGCCAGGCAGACCTTGGTAGAGCAGGAATGTCAGTAGGAAAGAGGGCTCAGGTGAAGACACAGTGCAGGGGGTGAGGTAGAGGACAGCCTGGCAGTCACAGTGGAGAGCTGCATGCTTGATGGAGAGACCATAGGCCTAGACTAAACCCCTCCTCCCCATGTCACTCCGTGCCTAGTCTTCTTTAGGCTAGACACTGCATCTCCCATCTGGTGAAGGATGTGGCTAGGTTTTGGCAGGCTGGAATTAGTTCAAGCTATCTAAGCTGTTGAGACTAGCTGGAACAGGAATAAAAATTCCTACCTCAGGAAATAAAGGTAGCACTTGCTGGAGCCCACTCCTGAGAACAAACAAGAGAAACTTACTCATACAGGTGCCCACATCCTACAGGAGTATTTCTTCTAATTTTCCCTCAAGTTTTTGAAATCTTTCATCTACTGCTGTTTCTTACGTTATCTTTGTTATATTAGGTTAACATATTTTTACCCTTGTGGCAACTTCTGAAGTTGTGTGTTGAGACAGAGAATTTTTTTTGTTTTTGGTCTTTTTCAAGACAGGGTCTCCCTGTAGTCCCAGCTGTCCTGGAACTCACTCTGTAGCCCAGGTTGGCCTTGAACTCACGAAGATTTGCCTGCCTCTGTTTCCCAATTGCTAGGATTAAAGGCGAGCGGCAACACGCCTGGCTTGACAGAGAAATGTCAAAAGCCATGGGATTTGACCAACATTTTTTCCTTGTACAGAAATTTTTATCTTGCCTGCCAGGATTTTGGACAAGTATTTGGGTCTTATCAAGGTGAAACAATTTTTTTTTCTTGTACTGGAATCTGTGCTGGATGCCAGAATACCTGAAGAAGAGTAAGAAGAGTACAGCATTTCATCCACTCATGAAATAACCTGGATTAGTTGATGCAAATACACTGCTCCTGACAGAAAATGAATGGAAAAGAATAATTCCATAAAAGAATCAGAGCTATAAATTGTAAGTCTGGTGTTTTCAGCTTCTTTGCTAACATCAGACTGCTTACTTCATACTTCAAGAAGACACCTTCTGAAATGAAGCTTGACTGAAACCTGGTAGTGTTCTGCTGGCCTTTTCAAAAGTAAAGCTACCTGATAAACCGTGTGGCTTCTGAACCTGGATATAAAAATGTTGTATTTCATTGAATTATTGAAAAATTCCTTGCTTGTTACAAAGTGTTTGAAGTTAAATGATACTGAGTTCTTTTACTGGAAAGGGGAAGTTTCTAAATGCCTGTTGGTCTTTTTTTTTTGAGGCAGAGTATCCCTGTAGCTCTGGCTGTCCTAGAACTCACTCTGTAGACCAGGCTGGCCTTGAACTCACAGAAATCCACCTGCCTATGCCTCCCAAGTGCTAGGATTAAAGGCGTGAGCCACCACACTCACTCGCCTCTAAATGCCTGTTGAATGTGTTCCCTTGAATTGTTGCAAGAGTTGGTTTGTTTTGTTTTTAGGTGTGGAGTCCCAAGCTTTCAAGGCAGCTACCACAGTGTTCAAAGGCAGCTGTCATGATCAAAGTGACAGCGAGGGCTCTGAAGAAGTGAGCTGAGGAGCTCAGAGTCTCACCAGCTGTCCACAACTGGGATCAAAAATGCTTTCCTTTTCTGCTGGAAGGTGGCAGGGCTTCTGTGCTTTCCTTTAGCAATCTAATTGTCCTATGCCCGAATTGAAAAAGTGCATGATCTCTAAGCGATAAGTGGGGCAGTGAGATGTTTGCGTATCTAGTCCCCAAGTAGACAGAACAAGCACAGACCAGAACCCCTGCTACCCGTTATGACTCAGAACACACCTGGCCTATTTTCACAGTTTAAACCATCAACTACACAGGCTGTGGCCTTTCAAACAATTGAAAATAATTTAAATATCTTTTTTGTGAATAAAATTAGCTCATTGGGAGCAGGGGTTGATACTTTTTAAATTTATAAATCAAAAGGATTTATAAAACAAACACTGTAGTTCATCTTAAACTTTCTGCAACCGTTAGTCATCTTTATTTAAACAGACTGGGAGTGTGCAGATGCTTCTAACTCAGAAAGAACAGACGATACTTTTAATGATTTGTCTCAGATTCCCTCAACTACCTTCCTGTCTCGCTTTTATTTTATTTTATTTTAATTATTTTTTTAAAATGTTATTATTTATTTATTTATTTATTTATTTATTTATTTATTTATTTATTTTTATGTGTAGAAGTGTACTGTCTGCATGTAGGTTGGCGCACCCGTGTCGTGCAATGCCACAGAGGTCAGAAGAGGGTGTTGGATTCTGCTGGAACTGGAGTTAAAGATGGTTCTTAGCTGCCATGTGGGTGCTAGGAATCAAACCCGGGTCCTCTGCAAGAGCAGTAGGTGCTCTTAACTGCTTATCCTTCTCTCTTATTTTTTTAGTACCTTTTGGAGACTGGGTCTCCCTGTAACCCCAGCTGTCCTGGAACTCTCTCTGTAGACCAGGCTGGTCTTGAACTCACAAAGATCCACCTGCCTCTGCCTCTGCTTCCCGAGTGCAGGGATTAAAAATCCCGTGTGCCACCACGCCTGGCGCCCAATCATCAACTTTTAGAAAAGAGACTAACTATGAATTCCATAATCCTTCTTCTTTAATTTAATTTCAATGTTCTTGTTGGTTCAAGTCCTATGAATTCAGGAAAGGTAATATTGACATTTCTGTGAATTTCATTATATACTATCTTAATGGAAGTTTAATGTAGAGCATAAGTAAATCACAGCTAAGACTGTTAGATTGTTGTCTTATTGGTGTTAGTGGCTAGGCATTGCTTGGATTTATACACATGTATAAAGTGTGCACAAACTGAACAGAACTAAATAACTTCAAACTTATTAATATATTCATCTTATCTTTTAAAATGTAAAATACCATTTTTTACATTATTATATTATTCTTGCTTTGGAACCAAATTTTTTCAGATAATTTTATTTTTACATGGTGCTAAGATGAAGTAATAAAGGTAGGTTCATAGTTTTTAAAAGCATGTAGAAACTAAATGACACCAAGAAGTTTTTTTTTTTTTTTTTTTTTTTTTTGGTCTTTTCGAGACACAAAAGGGTCCTCCCTGTAAGCCAAGCGTTCCTTAGAACTGCTCATGTAGGACCAGGCTGGCCTTGGAACTCACAAAGTCCGGCCAGCTGCTTCTCCTCCCAAGTGCTAGATTTGAAGGCGTGCGCCACCTATCCCTCATTGCTCGCCTACTAAAGTACACCACACACACACACATTTTTTTTTTTTAAATGTCATTTATTTATTTAGTTTTAATTTTTTTTTTTTTTTTTTCTTTTTTTTTCTGCATGCAGGTTTGTGACCCGTGTCGTGCAATCTGCGGAGGTCAGAAGAGTCTCGTATTCCCCTGGAACTGGAAGTCTCCGTGGAATTGGAGTTACAGACGGTTCTTTAGCCGCCATGTGGGTTGCTATGGGATCGACCGGGTCCTCTGCAAGAGCAGTCCGGGAAGCGCTAGCTACGGCCCAGGGCTGAGGGTGCCACAGTTTGCTGCGCTGATGTAGCGTTGTGCCCCAAGACACAGAATTCTAAGAGTGGTGATATATAAACTTTGTGCGTATAACATTTTATGTAGAAAAATATATGCTTTAATTTTGAAATTTTACCTAAAATATGAATCTCTATAATGAATTTAAAAGATGTTTCCATGTATATAATAGTGTAGTCATTGAATGTAATCATAGGTCATTATGCCATTTGTGCCATGAATTATGTATTGATGAATTTTGGGGGATAAGTGCCCAACTACTGGATGCCCCCTCCACTTAAAAATCAATTTAGTTTATCTGCAAATGTATATGATTTTTAAAAATTGAGATCTGCCAGTTGGAGCTAGAGTGAGACCCAGTCTCAAAATTGAGATCTGCCAGCTGGAGCTACAGGGAGACCCTGTCTCAAAAAGACCAACAACAAAAAAATGTAATAAATTGTGATCTGGTGCTAGAGAAATGGCTCAGTTGTTATGAGCACTTGCTGCTCTTCCAGAGGACCCGAGTTCAGTTCTGGACATCCACAAGACGGCTCACAGACATCCCTACGTCTGGTTCAAGGCATCTGACACCCTCTTCTGGCCTCTATGGGTGCTGCATGCATGTAGTTCACTTACATACATTCAGGCAAAACCCATAGCATACTCATAAATTAAACAAAAATTTTTAAAAAGAATTTACAAATTGAGATTTAATTTCTAAAACAGAAGATTTATCATTTTAAAATGTGGAATTGGGTGGGTTTTGGTCTACTCGCTATGTTGTAAAATCCTCACTATTATCTAGTTTCAAAACATTTCTAAACATGCTTTCAAATCTATCAAAGAAAACTTTATACCTATTAGCAGTCAGTCCCAATCCATTAACCTTTAATCTAAATCTCAGTAGATAGTCCATTTTGGACTCTTCTTTCCAAAGGAATGATACAATATTTTTTTAGCTTTAAACATACAGTCCTTTGTGTCTGGCCTTTCTCACAAAACAGTGTAGTCCTTGTTCATATTGAATGATTCTCTAAGAGATCCACTTTGAAGTGGTGATTGATTTCAACTCAGTGAAAACTTTAAGGGCAAATTGAGGAAGATGGTGAAGTGGGGACAAGTGACATTCTCCTGCATCCCCGTGAAAGTGAGCGACAGCATCAGCTCCAGGGTTCCCAAAAGAGATGAGAAGCATAGAAAGGCAATAGATGACTGCAGTAAGAGCAGACTGCGAGACACAATACAGAGACAGTAAATGACAATAACCCAGATCATTGAGCAAAGAAACAGACAAGCAAATGGAACCGCCCCCCAACCACACACACACACACACACACACACACACACACACACACACACACACATAAACCCTTTCTCTGCCCTGGACCCAGATATCAAGGAGAAAAGAAAACTCCCTAGAAGCAAAGAACAAAAACAAAATCCCGGAAAACAGAACCATAATCTGCAGGAAGCAAGCATCGGGGAAACTCCTCGACCTGCTGTCCCTCTCACTAGCTGCTAAAGGAGAAAATCAATCAATGGCCCAACCCCGGCTTCAAAGCCTAATAACCACAACAATGACCAGCAGAACAATCTATATTGGTCCAGTATTGGCACTTTTATCCTACCTGATTAGATTCAAAATCTACTCAGTGGGAGGAAAGTCATGTGTGGCACTGTAAATATAGCCAAATACACATGGCTGGAGAGGTCATAGATCTTTTAAAAAATATTTTAGGAGTGCACAGAGCTTAGATTGGGGGATTTTGCCAGACCACCTGAAGCACAGCTACCCTGTGGCTGACATTACTTTTGACATCCTTCAAAGACCTGAGACACAGCTTTTCAACCTTCCAATATGGACTGAAGACTCATGTCTCTCCAAGAATCCTCCAAACCTTCAGTGTCAGATGGGGACTGCTGAGACATCCAGCTTGTGGACTGAGCAACTACTAGAGTTTCAGCCTCTTCAGAGTACAGACTGCCATTGTTGGACTACCCAGGCTATATCACGGAGACCAGTACAGGAAGATCAAGACAGGACGTGGTGCTTGCTGGACCTCATTTGGTGACCATGGAAGGGAAGACCCCAGTGTGGAGCACAAGGACAGGAGTAATGGTTGTTTGGGCTTGCCAAGGAGGAGCCTTCAAACAATTCCTTAATCAGGAGAACATGACATCTTTCAGCCTAATAAAGAAAAGAAAAACAATAATAAAAAAAAGAAATCATAAGCTGAAGATGCTAAAACCTATGATGTCATAATCTTGATATATGTGTGGCATTCATATATGCATATTTTGGAATGATCCAACTTGGAAGGAACAACAACAACAAAAAAGACTGGGCCAAAGAACTGACTGAAACGGTGAACGTCTGCCTGAAACAGTAAACTGCATCGAAAAATTTAAAAGAGACTGAGAAAAAGATGAAAAATATGTTTGACAGAATGCATGAGCTCTGGTGGGGTGGGGGGCAAGGAAGGGGAAATGGGTCTGGATTTGATTGGGAAATGTTGTATGAAATGCACAAAGCTTCAATAAAAAATTGGCTTTGAAAAAAATTTTATGATTATTTTTATTTTTGTGTATGAGTATATTGTCTGCATGTGTATAAGTACACCCATGTCATGGAATAACTGTGGAGGTCAGAAAAGCATGTCGAATCCTCTGGAACTGGATTTACATATGTTTGTTAGCTGCCATTTGGGTTCTGAGAATGAAAACTGGGTCCCCTGACAGAGGAGTCAGGTTTTTTTTTTTTTTTTTTTTTTTTNCACACAACACACACACCACCAACACAACACACACAACACACATTTAAACCCTTTCTCTGGCCCTGGACCCAGATATCAAGGAGAAAAGAAAACTCCCTAGAAGCAAAGAACAAAAACAAAATCCCGGGAAAGGAAAACAGAACAATAATCTGCAGGAAGCAAGCATCGGGGAAACTCCTCGACCTGCTGTCCCTCTCACTAGCTGCTAAAGGAGAAAATAAATCAATGGCCCAACCCCGGCTTCAAAGCCTAATAACCACAACATGGCCAGCGACAATTCTATATTGGTCCATTATTGGCACTTTTATCTCCTGATAGATTCAAAAATCTACTCCGTGGGCGAAAGTTCATGTGTTGGCACTGTAAATCTAGCCCAAATTACACATGGCTGGAGAGGTCATAGTCTTTTTAAAATATTATTTTAGGAGTGCACAGAGGCTTAGATTGGGGGGGGATTTTGCCGACCACTGAAGCACAGCTACCCTGAGGCTGTTACTGCTTTTCCATCCTTCAAGACATGAGACAGCTTTTCACCTTTCCAATATGGACTGAAGATCCATGTCTCTCCAAGAATCCTCCAAACCTTAAGTGTCAGATGGGGACTGCGAGACTCAGCCTTGTGGACTGAGCAACTACTAGAGTTTCAGCCTCTTCAGAGTACATACTGCCATTGTTGGATACCCAGGCTATATCACTGAGACCAGTACAGGAAGATCAAGACAGGACGTGGTGCTTGCTGCGACCTCATGGTGACCAGGAAGGGGAAGACCCCCTTGTGGAGCACAAGGAACGAGTAATGGTTTGTTTGGGCTTCAAGGAGGACCTTCAACCACTTCTCCTTAATCAGGAGGAACCCATGACATCTTTCAGCCTAATAAAGAAAGAAAAACAATAATAAAAAAGAGAAATCATAAGTGAAGATGCTAAAACCCATGAAATACGTGGCATGCATATATGAATATTTCGGAGTGATATAAATTTTAAAAAGAAAAAAAAAAAAAAAAAAGAACAACACCAACAAAAAAGACTGGGCCAAAGAACTAACACGACTTTGAAACGGTGAACGTCTGCCTGACTGAACAGTAAATTCTGCATTGAAAATTTAAAAGAGACTGAGAAAAAGATGAAAAATATTTTTTTGACAGAATGCATGCGCTCTGGTGGGGTGGGGGCAAGGCAGGGGAAATGGTCTGTATTTGATTGGAAATGTTGTAGAAATGCACCCAAGCTTCAATTTAAAAAATTGGCTTTGAAAAAAATTTTTGATAATTTTTATTTTTGGGATAGGTATATTGTCTGCATGTGTATAAGTTCACACATGTCATGGATAACTGTGTGGAGGTCAGAAAAGCATGTCGAATCCTCTGGAACTGGCTTTCACAACGTTTGTTAGCTGCCATCCATTTGGGTTTCTGAGAATGAAAACTGGGGTCCCTGTACAGAGGGTAAGGTTTTTTTTTTTTTTTTTTTTTTGGTCTTTTTGAGACAGGTCTCCCTGTACCCCCGCTGTCCTGGAACTTGAAATAGAGGATTATTGAGATAGATGATTATAAAAATTCAGGGATAGTGTTCTCAGATACCATTAAGCCATTTTTCCTTAGTCATTCTAGGAATGATTGGTTTGCTTGCTTCCTGCGTTTCCCCTTGATTGGTAACCTTAACTGTGGTGTTAAGCTCTGATTGTCTGGTGTACTTTGTTAGGTAGGGCCTGGGCTTGGAGATCTAAAGATGGCACCTACCGCCCTTCTCTTCAGGTCAAAAGCCTACCTCATCTCAGGGACGCTGGTGCAACTCCCTTCACTGATGTCACCAGCACAAGTGAGAGAACAGCCTAAGACAATATAGGTTATATTCAGCTTCATGACTAACACTATAAGACCCACTTTGTCCCCCCCCCACTGCACCAGTTTGCCCTTACAAGTACATGCTTGTCTCCCATATTACTCTCATGTCCTCTCCCCAGCACTTATTAAAAGGCCTCATCCCCAGCCCAAGCGCAACTCCCCTGGCCTCCCTCTCAGACCAGTGGACCCGCCTGGGAGCATGTCCTAATAAACCTCCTTTTATACTTTGTTAATCTGGTTTGATCTGGCTGTTTTGCGTGTGTGGGGGGAGGCCTTTCATACTTGATTGGTAACTATTTGTGATGCTAAACTCTGATTGGTGGTTGTATTTATAAATTACCCTGTAATCCGCACCTCTGGGCCATACTCCTCTGGAGTTGAGAGTTGAGTGCTGGCCCTGCACCCTGCATTGTAATTAAATTAAACCCTTCATCTCCCTTAAAACTCCATGTGGTAGACTGGGCATGAAGGCACACACCTTTAATCCCAGCACTGGTGGGGGCAGGGGTGGGGGTGGGGCAGGGGTGGGGGTGGGTGGATGGGGTGAGGATCTCTGTGAATTCAAGGCCAGCCTGGTCTACAGAGCAAGCTCCAAGCCAGCTGGGACTAAAAAGGGAGACCTTGTCTCAAAAATACCAAAAACAAAACAAAACAAAACAAAATTCCTTGTGGTTAAGTGAGTTGTCTCTCTGCTGCAACTTCACAACAATTTGAGGGGGGGAACCCCTGGACCCTAACATAACAAACTCAGTATGTAGAGCAGGCTGGCCTTGAACTCACAGAGATTCACCTGTCTCTGCCTCCCAAGTGCTAGGATTAAAGGTGTGTACCACCACACCTGGCTAGCAGTCAGTTCTTTTAACTGCTGAATCATCTCTCCAGCTCCATGCTGTAAGTCTGTCACATTCCTAGACAAATGTAATTTCTAACTGTTAGGTTATGGTGCACTCCCCCAAAATAAGAGACCATGAGGTTTAGGCTCTCCAGAACAAAGTTAACTTCAGGGTAGCCAGGGCTGGGCTCAAGGGAAGACAGAGCCAGCCCTGAATGGCATCCGGCCTGGGAATTTAAGGGAGAAGGTGGGAATGGGATTTAGTGAGAGTGGGGGTGGGTAGTGCACTTTTCAGAAGTCTTTGGGTTATCAAAGGGTGGAAGATTCCTGAGTATGCTGTGATGGCCCGTTTTTTTCATAATCAAAGACTGGCCAGGTACAGCAGGACCCTAGGCACCACGCCTGTGCATTTCAAGCGACTTCAGGAATTCACATCCTGACAATAACTATATGCTAAATATGGATCCTTATATTTACAGACAAGTTTGCCATTCACAAGTCATCAAAGAAGCTTCTTTTGCAAGCCATGTAGACTATTACTGAATTCTTAACTGTTCATGCACAGAGAATAAGTGTCTGTGAGATCCCTAACCTTAAGTGACACTTTTACAATGAAACCTCTACACCTAATTAAGGCTCATGGAACTTAGTGGAACATGGGTAGAGAGACTACTAATGTTTGTCTCAACTCTCATCAGCAAAGCTTATTCATGCAACAAAGGGCAAATAACAAAAAAGGCATAAACTGGCCAAAGCATAGAGTCTGCAGAAGAGTGTGGGTCCCTGGACAGAACTCCTGTGTTAAACTTAACCCACCCAAGGCTTAGGCACCATTTTGAAAGAGGGGACCAAAATATTGTAAGAGCCAGTGGAGGAGGTGCATGACCATAAGGAAACAGAGTCTTAAAGACTCCTGAGGCCTAGCTTATATGATTTATAGCAATGGTGATGGCATGCACAGGACCCATGTAAACTAAATCATACAAAAAAAAACAGCGTAGAACTGGGGAAATGGACAGGAGGCCACAACGTTGTCAAGGAACTATTGGCAACTGATCACTACTGGGTGAGGGAGAGTTGATTTACTTGAAGGGAGTGAGTCTAGACAGGCTGAACAGGCTACAGTGGATGATCTCACACCACTGAGGGACATCTGGGAACACAAATATGACTCAGTTGGCCTTAACATATATGACAAAATGCATGAAGTCCTGAGGGTGAGCTGGGGGGGGGTGTCCTGCTAGAGAAGGGAGGGCTAAATATAATTAAGATATATTGTATAAATCCACAGAAATTTAGTTGAAATATATTTTAAAAACTATTGTATAGAAATTGCAAATTTCAATATGGAAATTGTAAAAATGCAATAAAAACTAAATAAAAAAATAAAGTTAGAAAAATCCAACTGATGACTTAATTCCAAATGAACAAATTCCCTTGAAGAAACTCAAGAAACATAAAAAGTCAAGGCAGCATGTCTCCTCAGATTTACTAATTACATAGCAATGGACTCCAATGAAAGTGTTTAGAGGAAAATGGAACAAAGAATTAAGAAAAAAATAAAGAGAACACAGATAAATTTCTCATAGAATTCAAAGACAGGTGAGTGAATTAAGGAAGCAAATACAGGATATGAAAGATGAATTCAGTAGAGAGAAAAATACTAAAACAATTAACTGAAAGTTTAAAACAATTAAACTGAAATGAAGAGCACAATAAGTTAAATTTAAAAGGTCAGTGAAAATTCTCACCAATAAAATGGATTAAGTGGAAGACAGAATAACAGAGACAGACAATGGAGAAGAAGAATAGGAACATTCAGACAACAAACATAAAATAATGAAAAGTACTAACAGAACATACGAGACTATAGTAAATCATTAAAAGACCAAATTCACAAATCATGGACAAGAAGAATCTAAAGGCATAGGAAATATATCCAGAACTTGAGATTTTAGTAAAAAGACAACAACAACAACAACAACAAAGAGCACAGGTGTTTTGCACCATTTTATAATCCATATCACTTAAAGAGACATTTATTCTACATAATTAGTGGACCATCACACTTTCTGAGAAACGGAATTCAGTGTGCTCATATATTCCTTGTGGGATGGGAAAAATAATCCTTACAGTTTCAAGTAAAATGGGAATGCTTATTTAGAACAAGTAAAATGGGAATGCTTATTTAGAACAAGTAAAATGGGAATGCTTATTAGTTCTAATAAGCATGGGGCTAAGTGGGAAAGGTAAAAGATGCAATGCAAAATGATTCGTAAGGTCTGAGAAATTGTACTTTGAGGTATAAAACTTGAGATCCTTAGTAAAAATACAAAAAAAAAAAAAAAAAAAAAAGAGCAGACACGTTGTTTGTTCCTGTCTTACTGGCAATGGCAGCTACCCTTGGTGCCCTTGGCTTTGGCCATTCTTCAAAGACATGAGAAAGACACAGCTTTCTTTTTTTTTTTTTAATATGGACTGAAGAACTCATTGTTCTCTCCAAGACTCTCCCAACCCGTCAGTGCCAGATGGGGACTGCTGAGAATCCGACTTGTGTGGACTGAGCTACTACTGGGGTTTAGCCTTTCAGAGTAGTAGACTGCTTTGTTGGATCTACCTAGGCTGATCATGGAGACAGTACAGGAGGATCTAGACAGAATTGGTGCTTACTGGACCTCATTTGGTGACCATGGGAAGGGAAGACCCCAGTGTGGAGCACAAAGGTGGAACTGATGTGTCAAGATGTGAGTTCCTGAAGCCCATTAAAATGCAGAGATGTGGCACCCCAGGTCCTGCTCCACCTGGGCAGTCTTAGGTTATGGTAAAACAGGCTATCACAGCATACTCAGCATATTTCACACTTTTGATAAGCCAAGGACTTTTGGAAAGTGCTCTGCCCACACCCACTCTCACTAAATCCCATTCCCACCTTTTCCTTAAATTCCCAGGCCAGATGCCATTCAGTGCTGGCTCTATCTTTTCCCTGAGCCTAGCCCCAGCTACCCAGGATTAAACTTTGTTCTGGAGAGCCTGAACCTCCTGGTCTTTTATTTCAGGGGACAGGGGAGCGTGGCATAACCTAACATTCTGGTGCCTTGTGAAGCAGATGGCCATTTTGCCCAACCCCCTGCCCCTCAGGGTAGCCAGTAAGGCCTCAGTCAGGCTGTTACCAGGGCAGCCAGGCAAGCAACCCACATCATTGGGCCAAAGGTACCATCTTCTTTCTCCTTATATACCCTACTCATATCCCATGTGTGACTGTGCATGAAGAGATCGGGTAACAGGTGTGCCCACAGTTCTCGGGCTACAGAATGTGATTGGGCCCTAATCCACAGTTCCACTGGGGAGGTTTAACCTCATTGGGCACTCACCACATACGTAGTGACTGAGCATGGGATTTATACATGTGGTGCTCATGGTAAGACCCCTTAAGTTGCCTCATGGGCAGCCGGCCTGATGAGCATCTGAGTGAGGGGAGATTTTATCTCCCACCCCTACCATCTGTGTAACCTGTGTGTTTCTGCCCCCTATCTAGCTGCCCCCTCTGCCTCGACATTTCCTGTATGAATTCTAACCTACTGCTTTCCACCTCTGTCTTCCCTCAGGTCTCTTCCTTCATTCTTTTATCGCTCCAGTTAAGGACATATTCCTCATTCCCATTTTGGACCCCTGAGTGTTGGAGTTATCAGGGGTCCCCCGATTTTTCCATCCAGATTGCTGTCCACGGAAGGCTGGTGTGCGGAATAGCTTTAGTGTCAACTTGACACCCTGGGGGTGAGGGACCTCAATTGGGGAATGGGCTCCATTGGATTGCCGGTGGCCACATCTGTGGAGTATTGTCTTGATGGTCCCAAGCAGTGTGGGAGGGCCGCAGCCACAAGAGTAGTGCCAACCTGGGCAGGTTGTTGTGTAACTGTAGAAGAAGGCGGGCTGGGCATGGAGCCAGAGGAGCAAGCCAGTGAACAGCATTCCCATGGCTTGTGCTTCAGCGCCGGCCGCAGGTTCCTGCCCTGAGTTCCTGCCTTGGGCTCCCTAAGTGATGAACTTGACCCAGGAATATAAGCTGAATAAACCGTTTCCTCACCAAGTTTGGTGTCCGGTTAGAAAGTGTTTTTGTCACAGCAATGGAAGACAACTAGAACAGCTGGGGACAGAATCTGGACCCGTAATTCTGGCCTCCCCTGTGAATTTTGGGATGCTGATCTTCACAGGCTTGTGGATTCCATCTCAGAGCCCCCCACACTGGTCGCTTGGACCTGGGGTCTCTGACCAGCAACCCTGACACTTACAGCGGACAGGTCCCCTAGTAATCAGACAGTGCCTTTTGAGGCTAAAAGGCTTTTACTCTTCTTTCAACTTTTTCTCTCTCTCTCTCCCTCCCTCGCTTCCTCTCCTCTCTTCCTTACCCTCTAACCCCTACTATGGGAGCCTTACCCTCTAAAGGAGAGGCCCAGGGTCTCACGCCCTTGGAGTGTCTCCTACGCTCTTTAAGAGAACTCAACCCCTCCAAGGAAATTAACCCTAAAGTCCTTAAAAGACTCTGCTCTACTATACTGGCCAGGAATTGAGGGAGATTCAGCTTGAATTGTGGGCTGGATTTCCAACTAGCACCGTGTGTCCAAGAGTCTGGCTCCACCCCAGGAGGAAAGGCAATCAGCCATTGCCTAAGACTTGATACTGGTGGAGCAAGGTGTGAGTGGCGCAGAGTTGGGGGCTCATGATTGGGGCCGGGGAGCTGATGTCATTTGGTTTATAAAGCAAGCTGTGTAAGAGTAAATTTGAAAATTCCATAGTAACATCGATCATGGGATTCCCGGCTGCTATTTTTTTTATTAATTATTGCACCCATATCAGGCTAAGGTAGGCTGCATTTCGTTTGGGTGGCCAGTGGGTTGAAAAGGGTTCCCTTCAACAGACCACCAACCTGGGTAGCGCTGGTGTTGAGTGAAATTCCTGTCGCAGCTCTGGGCAGGTGGGAAGTCATGGCCAAGAGTGGGATATGTGTCTTGTGGGTCCAGGTTAAGAGCCTAAGTTGGAATTAATACTTAGGCTGGGCTACGGGAAGGAGCCAGCTGGTCTCTGTGCTGAGAGGCCAGCTCCACACAGCAACTGCGGGCAGGTGCTGTGTCCCCCTCCCCCTTAGCAGGGCTCCGTGGTTCCTGTTCAGCACAAAAAGAAAAAGCTTCCCTACAGTGTATCAATTAGATAATGATATTATCTGGCCTGAGATGGGACCTTAGATCTCCAAATTCTAAGCTTTGAGAGACTTCTGCCAGCGCTCAGGTAGATGGTCAGAATGCTTGTATGTACAGTCATTCTTTGCCCTTCACTCACATCCTTCTCTCTGTTCCTCCTGCCATCCCCATCAGGTTTTCCTTGCCAAATCTGTAACACCCAGGTTTGGGTTGTAGACCACTAAGGAAGCCTCCTGTCCCACTCCCTATACACTAGACCAGAAACTCCACCTCTGCTTTTGAATTTGACATTGGCCAACGGTTTCAGGCCTCCGCATGGACACTGCCCCTCCTCCCACCACTCCAGCTTTGGCTACCCCAACAGCTTTTTCTCCTCTGCTTGCCTTTCCCCCCATGGCTCCAGTAACCACTTTCCCTTTGCCTGCACTTCCCGAGGTCTCTGCCGCCAGCCACAGTATCCTTTCCTCCAGATCCCTCACCCATCTCCTACCACACCCACTCCCATACTGATCCGGGTGGACTCTTTCCTCTCTGCCAAGTAGCAGGGGCTCGTGGCTTAGTCAGAGTCCAGGTCCCTTTTCCTTGACTGATTTACCACAGAGACTGAAAGCTCTTGGGCTCCTTTGTTCATGGACCCTGCCAGTTTGTTAAAGAATTTCGTATGCTCATCCAGAGCTGTGATCTTTCCTGGCATGATCTGTTTGTGGTTCTTTCTAACTCCCTTACTCCTGGTGAAAAGGAACAGGTCTGGGCAGCTGCCGAGGCTCATGGAGATAAGGCTCACAGTGCAAACCCTACACTGCCTGTGGGGGAAACAGCTGTACATAAATGAGACCCGAGTTGGAATTATCAAATCCCAACAGCAGAGGAACCCAACCCAATATCGAGGCCAGGAATTACATGATCACCTGCCTCTTGGAAGGTCTTCAGAAGGCCTGTCATAAATCAGTTAACTATGATAAGCTTCAAGGAGTCATCCAAGATAATATGAGAACACCTCTCAATTTTTAGCTAGAGTCACCCAGGCTCTGTCTGATAGGATACACTAGATATGACCCTGAGTCTCTGGAAGATACCCTTATGATTAATCACCATTTCATTCTTCAGTCCGCTCCTGATATATGGAAAAACTTAAGCATTTAGAACAGGNCTTGTTATGGTTCCACGGCTCTCGGGCTAAGGGATCTGATTGGGCCCTAATCCAAGGTTCTGCTGTGGTTGTTTAACCTCATTGGGCACTCACCACACACATGGTGACCGAACATGGGTTTATATGTGTGGCCCTTATGGTAAGACTTCTTAAGTTGCCTCGCGGGCGGCCGGCCGTTTGGGCACCTGAGTGAGGGGACATTTTAACTCCCACCCTACTTTCTGTGTAACCCTGCATGTGTTCTGCTCCCCCTCTAACTGCCTCTTCTGCCTCGACATTTCCTGTATGAATTCTAACCTACTGCTTTCCACCTCTGCATTCCCTCCAATTCTCCTCCTTCACCCTTTTTTTAGCCTCAGTCTAAAGGATATATTCCTCCATCCAAATTTTGGACCCCTGAGTGTGGAGTTTAGTTATCAGGGGGTCCCCCGATTTTTTGTCCAGATTTGCTGTCCACTTGGATGTGGTGTGCGGCTAGATTTAGTGTCAAACTTGACACACCTGGGTTGAGGGACCCTTCCAATGGGGGAATTGGCTCAATTGGATTGCCTGTGGCCACCTCTGTGGAGTGTCCTTGATGGTCAAGCAGTGGGGAGTGCCCAGCCCACAATGGGTAGTGCCAAGGGCAGGTTGTTGTGTACTGTATAAGAAGCAGGCTGGGCATGAGCCAGAGGAGCAAGCCATTAAACAGCATTCCTCTGGCTTGTGCTTCAGTTGCTCCTCCCAGGTTCCTGCCCTGAGTTCCTGCCTTGGCTCCCTAAGTGATGGAATTTTTTGACCCAGGAGATATAAGCGAAATAAAACGTTTTCTCCCCAAGTTGGTGTCGGTTAGAGTGTTTTGTCACAGCAATGGAAGACAAACTAGAACAGCTGGGGACAGAATCTGGACCCGTTTTTCTGGTCTCCCCTGTGAATTTCGGGACACTGATCTTCACAGGCTTGTGGATTCCATCTCAGAGCCCCCCACACTGGTCGCTTGGACCTGGGGTCTCTGACCAGCACCCCTGACACTACAGCGGACATGTCCTAGTCCTCAGACAGTGCTTTTGAGGCTAAAAAGGCTTTACTTCCTTCTTACAGATCTTTTTCTCTCTCTCTCCCTCTCCCTCTCTTCCTCTCCTCTCTTCCTTACCCTCTAACCCCTACTATGGGAGCCTTACCCTCTAAAGGAGAGGCCCAGGGTCTCACCCCCTTGGAGTGTCTCCTACGCTCTTTAAGAGAACTCAACCTCTCTAAGGAAATTAATCCTAAAGTCCTTAAAAGACTCTGCTCTACTATCTGGCCAGGATATTGTAGGGAAATCCAGCTTGAATTGTGGGCTGGATTTCCAACTAACATCGTGTGTCCAAGAGTCTGGCTCCACCCCAAGGAGGAGCAAGCAGCATTGCCTAGGTACTTGATACTGGGTGGAGCAAGGTGTGCAGTGGCGCAGAGTTTGGGGGCTCATGATTGGTCCTGGGAACTGACGTCATTTGGTTTATAAAAGCAAGCTGTGGTAATGAGTAAATTTGAATTCCATAGTAACATCATCATGGGATTCCCGGCTGCTATTTTTTTATTAATTATTGCACCCATACAGGCTAAGGTAGGCCTGCATTTCGTTCGGGTGGCCAGTGTGTTGGAAAAAGGTTCCCTTCACAGACCACCAACCTGGGTAGCTGGTGTTGAGTGAAATTCCTGTCCAGGCTCTGGGCAGGTGGGAAGTCATGGCCAAGAGTGGAACGTGTGTCTCATGGGTCCAGGCTAAATGCCTAAGTTGGAATTATCACTTAGGCTGGGCTACGGGAAGTAGCCAGCTGGTCTCTGTGCTGAGAGGCCAGCTCCCCACAGCAACTGCGGGCAGGTGCTGTGTCCCCCTCCCCCTTAGCAGGGCTCCGTGGTTCCTGTTCAGCATAAAAAGAAAAGCTTCCTACAGGATATCAATTAGATAATGATATTATCTGGCCTGAGATGGGTACCTTATATCCCAAAATTTTCACAGCTTTGAGAGAATTTTGCCAGCGCTCTGGTAGATGGTCAGGATGTCTGTATGCACAGGCATTCTTTGCCCTTCACTCACGTCCTTCTCTCTATTCCTCCTGCCATCCCCATCAGGTTTTCCTTGCCAAATCTGTAACACCCAGGTTTGGGTTGTAGACCACTAAGGAAGCCTCCTGTCTCCCTCCCTATACACTAGACCAGAACTCCACATCTGCTTTTGATGTTGACATGGCCAACCTAGGTCTCCCACTGGACCCTGCCCCTCCTCCCACCACTCCAGCTTTGGCTACCCCAACAGCTTTTTCTCCTCTGCTTGCCTTTCCCCCCATGGCTCCAGTAACCACTTTCCCTTTGCCTGCACTTCCCGAGGTCTCTGCCACCAGCCACAGTATCCTTTCCTCCAGATCCCTCACCCATCTCCTACCACACCCACTCCCATACTGATCCGGGTGGACTCTTTCCTCTCTGCCAAGTAGCAGGGGCTCGTGGCTTAGTCAGAGTCCAGGTCCCTTTTCCTTGACTGATTTACCACAGACTGAAAAGCTCTTGGGCTCCTTTTTCATGGACCCTGCCAGGTTTGTTAAAGAATTTCGTATGCTCATCCAGAGCTGTGATCTTTCCTGGTGTGATCTGTTTGTGATTCTTTCTAACTCCCTTACTCCTGGTGAAAAGGAACAGGTCTGGGCAGCTGCCGAGGCTCATGGAGATAAGGCTCACAGTGCAAACCCTACACTGCCTGTGGGGGAAACAGCTGTACATAAATGAGACCCGAGTTGGAATTATCAAATCCCAACAGCAGAGGAACCCAACCCAATATTGAGGCCAGGAATTACATGATCACCTGCCTCTTGGAAGGTCTTCAGAAGGCCTGTCATAAATCAGTTAACTATGATAAGCTTCAAGGAGTCATCCAAGATAATATGAGAACACCTCTCAATTTTTAGCTAGAGTCACCCAGGCTCTGTCTGATAGGATACACTAGATATGACCCTGAGTCTCTGGAAGATACCCTTATGATTAATCACCATTTCATTCTTCAGTCCACTCCTGATATATGGAAAAAACTTAGGTGTTTAGAACAGGGGCCAGCCACCCCCCAGGGAGAGCTGCTTGAAACAGCATTTAAAGTCTGTAATGGTCTGGAGGAATTGGAGAGGGCAGAATCTGGAGCCCAGCATAGCCGAACATGCCACCTCCTTGCTGCTGCCCTCCGGGCTCCTCCCAGGAGTCTTCCCTCTGCCATTGCATGCCAATTCAAAGACAAAACTGACTCTGTGCTGCCAGGGCCCTGTTTCAAGTGTGAACAAAAGGGACACCGGTCCTGCATCTGCCCCACACCTTGTCAACCAAGGGGACCTTGCCATACGTGTGGAGAAAGGGGACACTGGAGAAGTGATTGTCCTACTGTGCCGATGCACAGGAGAGCCATCCCCTCTGAGGCCATGCCTCTGCACCATCCCAATGCCATTCAGGACATCCTGGGACTGGTGGCTGAAGACTGATGTGGCCCTGCACCTCCATACTGGAATTGCCTTGTTTGCTATGACCATGGAGGAGCCCAGGGTCAGTGCACACATGGAGGGTAAGACTTTTCTTTTCTTTTTCTTTTTTTTTAATTTATTTTTGTATGTCTATGAATGTACTGCCTGCATGTAGGTTTGTGCACCTGTATTGTGCAGTGCCATGGAGGTCAGAAGAGGGTGTCAGATTCCCCTGGCACTGGAGTTAAAGACAGTTCTCAGCCACCATGTGGGTGCTGGGGATCGAACCTGGGTCCTCTGTAAGAGCAGTCGGCGCTCTTAACTGCTAGGCCATCTCTCCAGCCCCGACTTTTATTTTCATAATAGATATGAGTGCTATGTGGTCAGTTCTCCCCTCCTACTCAGGCAAAAATTTCCTTTTGCAGCTCTCTGTGGTGGATGTTGACAGAAAAACCCACAATCCTAGGAGTACGGGCCATGTTGCCTGTGTTTTATGAGATATTCCCCTCACCCATTCCTTCTTAGTCATGCCCTCCTGCCCTTCTCCTCTTCTGGGTAGAGATTTAATGCAAAAACTATTTACATTATCCCTCTCTTCCCCCTCTCCAATCTTCCTTCTTATTTAATTTCCTCCCTGTTACTCTCCAACCAGCTCCTGGACATTCCTGGCCTCTGAGGTTAATCCTAGGGTATGGCATACTTCTACCCCAGGGCTGGCCTCCCACCACGGCCTAATTCATATCGCTCTCAAAGATCCCTCTTCCCTTGCAGGGCTCAATACCCCATTGCTCTTAAACATAGGAAGGGTCTCAAACCCATTATTCAGAGATTACTCAAGGAAGAGCTCCTCAAACCTACCCACTCTTCTTATAACACTCCAATCCTCCCTGTGCTCAAGCCTGATGGGTCCTACTGCCTAGTGCAAGACCTTCGCCTTATCAATGCATCTGTAGTTCCTATTCATCCAGTAGTTCCCAACCCTTATACTCTCTTTTCCCATATTTCCTCCTCCACAACTCACTGTCTTAGACCTTAAAGATGCCTTTTTTTCATCCTCCTGCACCCTGACTCACAAAAATCTTTTTTCCTTCATCTGGGAGGACCCCAATACTGGGGCAAGTACACAGCTGACTTGGACTGTTCTCCCTCAGGTGTTCAGGGACAGCCCTCACTTATTTGGTCAGGCCCTAGCCCGGAATCTTTCTGCCTTAGACTTATGACCATCCATGGTGCTGCAGTATGTGGATGATTTACTCCTTTACTCTCCCTCTTTTGCCTTCTCTAAAACCCACACTTCTCTCCTTCTCAACTTCCTTGGTGAGAAAGGATACTGGGTCTCTCCTTCCAAAGCCCAACTCTCCCTTCCCCATGTTAAGTACCTTGGATTCCTGCTCACCCCCACCTCCTGCACCTTAACTATTGATCGCAAAAACCACCTCAAATCTCTACAGCCCCCACAACTAAGGAAGCAATCCTTTCTTTCCTGGGTATAGCTGGATATCTAAGGACTTGGAGTCCTAACTTTGGTCTCCTGGAAAAGCACCTGTACGAGGCTTCAAAGGGAGATGTCCCTGAACCTGTGGATCCCTTAGGCCCTGTTAAGGCCACCCTCTTCTCTATCAGGAATGCCCTTCTTCAAGCCCCTGCTCTCACCCTTCCAGACCTCACTGCCCCCTTTCTCCTCTATGCCTGTGAGAACAAGGGATTGGCTCTATGAGTCCTAGGCCAGATGAAGGGAACTATGTTTGCTCCCATGGCTTACTTATCTAAGCAACTGGACTCCACTGTCCATGGGTGGCAGCCTTGCCTCTGAGCACTGGCTGCCCCAGCCCTTTTAGCCCAAGAAGGATTTAAGCTGACCCTAGGGTAACCCATCACTGTTGCCTCACTGCCTTCAGGATCTACTCACACACTCTTCTCTGGCTATTCTTCCACTATTCAAACTCCAACTGTTCCATGCTACTTTCCTTGAGAACCCATCTCTGAGCCTTGATTCATGCTCTCCCCTTAATCCTGCCACTCATTCCTGTCCATAAGTACTTCAAGAACTTGCTTACCTGGAAACCCAGATCTCCCTTAATCTCTTGCCTGATTCTAAGTTTACTTGGTTTGTGGATGGAAACTTCACTTTGATCCCTACAAGGTTGCATAGAGCATGCTATGCCATTTTCTCTCCACAAAACATCATTGAGAGTGGACTCCTTCCCCCTGGAACCACCTCTCAGAAGGCAGAACTGGTGGCTCTTACTAGAGCACTGACTCTTGCTCAGGGACACAAGGTGACAATATATACTGATTCTAAATATGCTTACCATATCCTCCACCACCACTCAGTCATTTGGAAAGAGAGGGGACTCTTAACCACAAGGGGTACCCCATCACCAATGGCCCCCTCATTCTCAAGCTTTTAGAAGCTTCTTATCTCCCTTCCAAAGCAGCTGTTCTTCACTGTAGGGGTCATCAGCATACAGCTGATCCCATAGCACAGGGCAATGATTTGGCAGACTGTGTAGCCAGAGAAGCTAACTAAACCCCTTCTAGAGCCTCTAATATTTCTTTCCTGACCCCTGCTGCCTTCTCCCTCTCTTACCCCCCTAAGCAGTATTCCCACCTCTCTGGTCTAGGTGCCACACCAGGACCAGACAGCTGGCTAACCCTCAGGGACAGATACTGTCTCCCTGAGGACCAAGCCCTTGCTATTTTGACTAGATTGCACCAGATTTTCCACATTGGGTGGTGTGCACTCTACAAGTTTCTGGGTCCTCTTCTCTATCACCCCAAACTTTTCCAAATTATCACTGATGTCTCTTGCTCTTGCTCTGTCTGTGCTTCTGTCTCTACCCAAGGGGATGGGTGACCCTGTCCCTCCTTCAAGCCTCATAAACACTGAGGTGTTCTCCCAGGGGTTGACTGGCAGGCTGCCTTTATACACATGCCCCCTTGTAAGGGTGTCAGGTATCTCTTAGTTTTAGTTGACACCTTTTATGGCTGGGTAGAAGCTTTCCCTACTAAGAAGGAAACATCCGATGCTGTTGCTATTCATCTGATCCAGCATATTCTCCCATGCTTTGACCTTCCTTTCAGCCTCCAGTCAGATAATGGTCCAGCTTTTGTCTCAAAAGTTACCCAGGCAGTCTCTCAGGCACTGGGCATCACTTGGAAGCTTCATGTCCCTTACCACCCTCAATTATCAGGAAAGGTGGAGAGGGCCAATTCGCTCCTTAAGGACCAACCCAACTGACTAAGCTGTCTCTGGAGCTCCATCAGTCACAGACCTCCCTCCTTCCCTTGGCCTTAACAAGGCTCAGAGCCATTCCCCGAGCACCTTCCTTTCTCAGTCTTCTTGAACTCATGTATGGTCGGCCCTACTTACTAAGTAATTTTCCACTACAGGATCCATCCCACCTTCATGATTACCTGCCAGCCTTCTCTCTCCTAAGACAGCTCCTTAGGGAACACGCAGACCACATCATACCACAGGCTTCTAAGGATCCAGTACCCTACAACCTGGAGACTATGCCTTCCTCTGCTCTACTACCAAGGACACAACCTCTGGGGAATCTCTACAGACCCATTGGTGTTGGCTTAGACCTTACTTGGTGATCCTGTCTACTCCTACTGCAGCTAAGCTACTTGGAGTCCAGGGCTGGATACATCTCTCTAAATTGAAGCCTGCAAGGACTCACAGCAAGTACTTGGCCACCCCAACTGGCCATCTAAAACTTAATATCCAAAGAGTCCCATCCCTGCCCCCTATACAGGAATTTATATCAGTATGTGGCGGCTAATTTTCTTTGCCTGTCTCCTGTCTGTAGCTGTCCCTCTAACACTGGCTAGTACTAACCAAAGGTCCTGTTACAGACAGTTCTCAGCTGCCATGTGGGTGCTGGGGATCAAACCTGGTTCCTCTGCAAGAGCAGTTGTTGCTCTTAACCACTAAGCCATTTCTCCAGCCCCCTGCCTCACTCTTAAAGAATTACTCCACTATTAATGCCTCTGGTTGTTTTCTCTGTGCACCCCTGCAAAGGTCATTACTCCTTCCTCTCCTGGTATACAATGTTTCTAATCAAACAACTTCTGAATGTTCTCTAACTCCTCTCCTAGGGACTCCTTTGCCACCCCCACCCTCCTGTTTCAAACTAACTGAGTGCTGGATAGCTCAGATTTCAAACTGTCCAGATTCCTCATACAAGAATGTGATTGTCAGAGGCTGAACATCTCTGGCCCCAGGACTGGCATTCCTGTGCTCCTCTAGGGTATACACCTGAATTTCTGCTGATACCTCTGGCTCATACCTTCCCATGGTTCTAGTGCCTGGTCTTACTCTTTACACTCCATCCAGGCACGCCTAGGAGCTTGAGAAACTTGGATGAGGTCTTTAACTGTCCACCATCCTAGGACCAAGTGGGTAGCCACATTGGCAATTTTAGTGGGCATCAGTCTGGTCTCTGCTGTCACAGTCACCAGGTTAGCTTCAGGCAGTTTGGGACACACTCTTATCACAACTCAGCATTTTTCCCAGGAACTCCAGCAACTGAACACAGAGCTTGTAACTGCTGTGGAAGCTACTGCTCAGTCCATCCAGATCCTACAGCTCTTTAGCAGAGGTTGCCCTTCAGAATAGGTGGGCTTTGGATTTGCTTACAGCTGAGAAAGGGGGAACCTGCCTTTTCCTAGGAGAAGAGTGTTGCTACCATGTTAATGAATCAGGAAAGGTGGAACAAAATATCCACCGTTTGCAGAAAGTAGCACATAACCTATCCCAGAGAACCCTTGATGGAGAGGGCCCCTCCAATTGGGGTCCCTGGGTGGCATTCCTTCCCTGGCTAATACCTTTATTAGGCCCAGTGATACTGCTAATAATTTTATGTATGGTGGCCCCATGCCTTTTACAATATTTCCAAAATCAAATCCAATGCCTCATTCATACAAAATTTAAGCAGCTTTTTCTCTCAGTTGCAGACAGAAATACTGCCTACCAACAACTGGCCACTGCTGACCTGGATCCAGCACTGGACACCTAAAGAGATTAAAGATGAAAAGTTGGGGCTGGAGAGATGGCCTAGCAGTTAAGAGCACTGACCGCTCTTAGAGAGGACCCGGGTTCGATCCCCAGCACCCACATGGCAGCTGAGAACCATCTGAAACTCCAATTCCAGGAGAACTCCAGTTCCAGGGGAATCCAACACCCTCTTCTGACCTCCGCGGCATTGCACGACACAGGTGCACAAACCTACATGCAGACAGTACATTCATACACATACGGAAATAAATAAAATTAAAAAAAAATGAAAAGTCATGTTCTGACTTTTTAGCCTAAATTTTCCATTGTCAGGTCATCCATGTTCATCTCTGAAGCAGTTACAGAAGAAGGACCTCTGCCCTTTTTCCTATAAAAGAACAAAAGGCTGGAATGTCAGGATGTGAGTTCCTGAAGCCCATTGAAATGCAGAGGTGTGGTACCCAGGGTCTTGCTCCACCTGGCCAGTCTTTGGTTATGGAAAAATGGGCCATCACAGCATACTCAGGAATATTCCACCTTTTCGATAAGCCAAGGACTTATGCAAAGTGCTCTACCCACACCCACTAAGTCCCATTCCCACCTTTTTCCTTAAATTCCCAGGCCAGATGCCATTCAGTGCTGGCTCTATCTTTTCCCTGAGCCTAGCTCCAGCTACCCTGAATTAAACTTTGCTCTGGAGAGCCTGAACCTCCTGGTCTTTTCTTTTGGGGGGAGTGTACCATAACCTAACATGATGTTTGTTTGGGCTTGCCAAGAAGGAGCCTTCAGACATGACATCTTTCAGCCTAATAGAAAAATCATAAGCTGAAGATGCTAAAAGATATATGTGGCATGCATATATGCATATTGTGAAGTGATGAAGACTGGAAGGAACAGCAACAACAACAAAAAGACTGTGTCAAAGAAGTGACTGAAACGGTAAACTTCTGCTCAAAATGGTAAATTTCTGCATTGAAAATTTTAAAAGAGACTGAGAAAAAGATGAAAAACACGTTTGGCAGAATGCATGAGCTCTGATTGGGGGGCAAAGAAGGGAGAATGGGTCTAGACTTGATTGGAAATCTTGTATGAAACGCACAAAGCTTCAATAAAAATTGGCTTTAAAAAAAGCATCTCAATCAGAAAAAAAAAATCCAATAAAAAGAGTGTAAAAATTCCCAAATCAAAAAAAGAGATAGTATCCAGATGTAGGAAAAAAGTTGGAATGCTAAACATAACAAGACAAGAAAACAACTTTTCATTGTATTTTACTTAAATCACTACACCTAATATGAAGAACAAAGAAAGAATATTGAAAGCTGCAAGACATAAAAGAAAGGAATGGCAAGACATATAAAAAGGCAAACCCATCAGAATAACATCAGATTTAGCAACAGAAAGCCTAAAAGTCAGAAAGACATGAAATGATGGATGTATTTTAAGGCATAAAAGATCACAATTGCCCACTCACATTACCATGCCTAGCCCAGCTATCCTTTATTATTGAAGAAGAAAGAAAAACATTCCATGATAAACATACACTATAGAATTCAAGACCTGTTGTAAGAATTACTTTCATAATCTGAACTCATCATCTCAACTAATGACTTTTACATAAAATTGCAATCAAATATTATAATGTAGATAAGCTCACTAAGCCATCTGCTCCTCTGACAGGTCACTTGAACTTAATTCCTCAGGTTGGCCTTCCACCCTAGTGAATGAAAGTGGAGGTGCTGGATTAACATATCAAAATGCTAGAAGCAGCATGTTTTTCACCTTGAAAATAGGAGAATTTCAGAAATCTGTAATTGTGTGTGTGATTTTTCTGGGCCTAAAGATCAAAGGGCAAAATTCTCTGATATGATAAGCATGGGTTCTAGCTTCTGTCCCATCCCGTGGGACTCAGTTATTAGTGGGAGACTCGAGGGGAGACCCCAGACCTGAAATATAATGGGCATGAAAGAAAAGAGTGAGACCAAGCAAAGGTTGTCAATGTCTCTTTTAATGAAACAAAAGCGGTTACATTTATACTTTGTAGAAAGACAGGAAGTGGGCTGGAGAGATGGCCTAGCAGTTAAGAGCACCGACCGCTCTTACAGAGGACCCGGGTTCGATCCCCAGTACCCACATGGCGGCCGAGAACCGTCTGAAACTCCAATTCCAGGAGAGCTCCAGTTCCAGGGGAATCCGAGACCCTCTTCTGACCTCCACGGCATTGCACGACACAGGTGCACAGACTTGCATGCAGACAGTACATTCATACACATACAGAAATTAATAAAATTAAAAAAAAAAGGCAGGAAGTGAGGAGGGGGAGTGGGGCAGAGGCGAGCAGGCAAGGGTGATCTGACAGGGCTTGCAAAACATGTTTAAGATAAGCTTGGTATGTCCTGTGGGCTGAAACATCCTGGGCTTATCTTCAGCAAACGTTAGCATAGCCCTAAGATCGGATCCCTGCTGAGCCAGCAGGGCTTGTCCGGACTTGTCCAGGCGGGACTGTGTCTTGGTCTCCAACAAGCTTCTACTCCAATTCTTGCTGGAGATACTGTTTCAATAAAAGAAGGAATGAAGCCTGGCTTGGGAGCACAGTTCCATAAAACATCTGGAGGAACACCTTCTCAGAGTTCAGTTCCACCCTTGGCCTTAAAATGAATGCTGAGTCAGCCTGTTTATTTAGGTATAATTGTAGTGTGGCTTAGGAAAACCACAAACTCCTAAGGCAGCACTTAGATATTTGAAAGGGGTCTATTTAAGAAAAAGATAAGCATATCTATGAAGCCACAGGGAAAAAATAAAATAAAATGCACTACTGCAGTAAATAAATAAATAGATATGGGTTATGAAACTACCATACACTATATAAAAATCAAAGGGGAAGGAATTGATGAAGACCTTTCAGTAACTCCTTATATTAATGGTTTCACTTATCTGATCAAAAGACAAAGACAAGCAAATTGGATAAAAAATAAGGCATATCCATATGTTGTCTGTAAGAAATCCAACTCACCGGCAGACAGAAAAACTTAAAAGATGGAAAAGGGTGCTTGAAACAAACAGAACTGGAAAGATTGGTAGTTAATAGTGTAAGATCGCAGTCAACTCGGACCTGAAAATCCCGTGAAGTGATCACCCTTGACCACCACCCTCTACTCAGGGCAAAGGTTGCTGTGACCATGCTGGGAAAGCTTCAAAAGAGAAAAATGCCCTGTTTTTCTCAAGTTGTTAATCCTGATACAGACTACAAAGTGCCCATGCCCAACTGCCTACTTCCCTATTCACCTCTTCAAAGTCCCTAAAAGCAGCCATACTGCTGCTCCAGAGTCAGACAGAGATCCACGCCCTAAAATAAAACCCGAGTTATCTTTATAGGAGTCCTGTTAGGTTACAGTACCAGAATGTTAGGTTATGGATCTTACCCCCAAATGAATAAAGAGACCACAAGGTTTTAGGCATTCCAGGATAAAGTTTACTTCAGGGTAGCCAGGGCTAAGCTCAAATGAAAATAGTGCCAGCACTGAATGGCTTTTGTCCAGGGCATTTAAAGGAAGTGGGTAAGAATTCAGGTAAGGGGTGGGGGACGGTGTTAAGCAGCAAGTCTTCAGCTTTTCAAAGAAAGCAGATGATTCCTGAGTATTCTTTGATGACCTGTTCCATAAGTAAAGGCAGTCTGGTAGAGCAGGTTTCTTGGCACTGGCCTGGAATGTCTGCCTCTGCATTTCAAATGGATTTCCGGTCTTTGGGGAAATTCAGATCCTAACACTGTATACTTTTGTGCTGGGGTCTCCCCTTCATATGAACCTAACAGATCATCCAATAGTCTAATGACAACTAGACTTCAAATTTGAAGAGATGAGGAAGGTAACTTCATATTGATTAATAGAAAAACAGAGAATATAACAATCATAAACGTAGAACAAACCTTGGCATGTCCAATTTTGTAAAGTAAATACTACTGGGTGTAAAATCACAGACTGACCTTTCAGTACAATAATAGTGGCTGATTTTAACAAAAGGTCATTTAGACAAAATAGAATCATGATGACAATACAGATCAAATAGACTGTCAGGATGTGAGTTCCCGAAGCCCATTGAAATGCAGAGGCACCTAAGACCCAGTGGCCCCCAGGATCATGCTCTACCAGGCCAGTCTTTGGTTATGGAAAAAGAGTCCATCACAGCATACTCAGGAATCTTCCAGCCTTTTGAAAAGCCAGAGACTTCTGCAAAATGCACTACCCACCCCACTCTCACTGAATCCTATTCCCACCTTCTCCCTTAAATTCCCAGGCCAGATGCCATTCAGCGCTGGCTCTATCTTTCCCTTGTGCTTTGTTCCAGAGATCCTAAGCCTCATGGTCATTCATTTTGGGGGAGCACACCATCACCTAACAGACTTGAGAGATATATGTAGAATACTCCATCCAAATATGAGGAACACACATTTTTTTCTTGAAGGTTGTGGATTGTTATATCAAGAAATCAGAGAACTCTCAAGTAAATAACTATTATATATCTCAGTGTATAATGGGAAGACACTGTGTAGTGTTATGATAATGGAGCTAGACAGAGAAGGGGCATCTGGAGCCTTCTCCTCTGCCCCCCCCGCCTTGTCACCCCAGACAGCAGCCTTTGTTTAACAGGGATGCCACATTTCTATGTAAACCAAGATGTCACATTCTTGTTGCCTTTGTGATATTATCTGTAAACCAGACCAAGATGTCACATTTATTGTTATCTGTAAACCATGATGCCACCTGTGGCCTTGTGATTACATGTTACCTGTAAACCACTTATTTTACCACTTATGTGTTACATGTATTTTGCTTGCATTTGTCACAAGGATATAAAGAGTCCAAGAGACTCAGTCAAGCAGCTGATTCCTGTATGGAGTTGCCACTAGTGTGAAATAAACTCCCTCTCCTCTCTTAACTTTGATTTTGAACTCATGATTTTCCAGAAACAAGTGTCAAAGATAAACAAGATGGAGCCAAACTCAAAATCAGTAGACAGAAAGAAGTAATAAAGATTAGGGCAGCATTTATTGACTTGAAAATGAATAAGCCAACACAATGAATCAATGAAGCAAAAATTTGGTTCTTTAAAAAGATAAATACAATAACAAACCCTTGGATAAACTAACCAAAAGATAGAGAAGACATAAATTAACAAAATTAGAGATGAGGGACTGGAAAGGTGGCTCAGCAGTAAAGAGCACTAGCTCTTGTAGAGGACCTGAGTTTAGTTACTAGCACCACCTCTAACTCTAGTTCCAGGGGATATGATGATTTCTTGTGGTCTCTGTCAAGATTGGATGGATGTGATGTGCTTACATACATGCAGGGAAAACACTCATCCCAGTTAAAACAAAATTGGAGATGAAAAGGTAAATATAACAAGTATCTAACAAAATCCAGGAGATCCATTAGGACACACTTTGAAAACCTATATGCAATAAGTTAGACAATCTAAAAGAAAGGGATAGGTTATAGATCTATATGGTCAACCAAAATTAAAGCAAGAGGATATAAACAATTTAAACAGATCTTTAATAGGCAATGGAATCAAAGCAAGAACTGTAGGAGAGGCCCACACTGACTCCATATTGAGTATAGCCACCATTTTAAGCAACTACTGGAACCTGCCCAATTCAGGGAAAATGTTGATTGCTCAGACAGTTGTTCAAGGCCTCAAGAACAGCTAACTTGAACTTGTTAAAGATAACTGTTGGCATGTGAGGGCAGATGGACTGACCCAACATTTCCTCATTCCAGTTGCAGGATTGTGTCTAAAGATAACTGTTGGTATGTGGGGTGCCGTTGGGCTGACTTAACCATGAGCAGTAAGCCTGTTATTATCCAATAAGGCTAGAAGTTACCAAAACCCTGCTAAAATTCCCCTAGACCCTGTATAAAAGGCCTGCGAGCCAAGTTATCGGGGTTGGAGCCTTTTCCCCTCCACCCCAGCATGCTGGTTTACTTTTTCCTGAAATAAAAGTCTTGGTTTTCCATCCTTCAGTGTGTCTGGTGTGGATTCTCGAACCCTAACAGAACAAAAAGTCTCTTACTAAAAAAACAAAACAAAACAAAAAACCCCAAAACAAATTGGGCTCAGATGGATTCGTTCTGTATTTTACCAGACTTTAAATGAAAAACTAGTAATAATGCTCTTCAAATGCATTTCTACAAAACCATTACACTTTAATACCAAAACCAGATAAAGACATAATAAAAAGAATATTAAAGGCCAATCTCCTTGATGAACAGATGTAAAAATTCTCAGTGTTAGGTCTTGGCTTCTCAGAATTCCAAGGGACACACAGATGTCTACTTCCTCCAGAAGCTGTCAATCTCTGACCTCTTCCCCTGTATCTGAGAGCCTGCCCCATGGCTATAAATGGGTGGGCCTCGGTTGGCCATCTTGCTTCTGTTCCGCTGCTACTCCACCGCATGCCAGCAGGTAGCCCACTCTGGTAGTTCCAATGGAAGTAAATCATGTTCCCAGAGTGACTTAAGTCTCTTTTATGTGCCTTATATGGGGGTTTGCACCTTTATAACCTAACATAATGGTGTTGTGAATGTGGGGCTCCAGATGTTTTTGATCAGGTGGAGCACTCGCCAGCTCTCCCCTTGAAAAGAACCTAACTTTTTTTTTTGCAAGCCCCTGGGAATCGCCAGAAGTGTATTTCTCCAGAGAACCACCTTCCACATTTCACAATAAGGTACCATTTTCTCTCCCCTCTCCCCCACTCCTCCCCTCTTCTCTCTCTACTGCTTTCTGCCTCCATCTTTCCTCTGCCTTCCTGCTTTTGGCCTCCCCCTTTTCCATTTTTTTTTTTCCCCAATTTTTTAACTCTCCTGAGAGCTGTGTATCTGAATCCCGCTGGCCCCACCTGGACTGCTGTCTTCCAGGATGCCTGAGACAGAATCTGGACCTGTTATTTTGGTCCCCCTATAAATTCTGGGATGCTGCTTTTACAGTTTTGTGGACCCCATTTCAGAGGCCCCCCCCCAACGTTGGTCATGTGGGCCTGTGGACTCTGACCAGCATCCCTGAAATTAGAGGGGAGACGTTCTGATATTCAGAAGGTGCTTCTGATGCTAAAGGCTTTACTTCCTACAGATTTCCTTTTCTCTTACCCTCTCTCTCTCCCTCAAGTCACTCCTAGACCCAGAAGGTCCAATTTTGCTCACTCGCTCACATTCAGGTGGCCATCTGCTCTCTCTCTCTCTCTCTCCTCTCTCTCTCCAGACCTCCCTGCAACCTTAGTAGATTTCTGCAGTAACAGACTGCAACCTTAAAGCCAAGGTTTTTTTCTCCTCCTTCTTTCTTTCTTTTTTTTTTTTTTTTTTTTTGGCTTTTCCCTGCTGCACATTCCAACAGGAAAGGGTGGAATGAGGCTGTGCCTGTGTCTTTGCATGTCCCATTTCCATGGCAGCTGCGCTAAACCACACCAACCCCTTCACAACGGCCATCTTAGCTATGCATACGCTGTGCCTGTGTCTGTGCATGCCCAATTTCCATGGCAGCTGCACTAAACCACATCCACCCATTCACAACAGCCATCTTAGCTATGCATAGGCTGTGCCTGTGTCTGTGCATGCCCCATTTCCATGGCAGCTGCGCTAAACCACACCCACCCATTCACAGCAGTCATCTTAGCTATGTTTACCATTTCCATGGTACCGTGAGCACCTCAGCTGCCATCTTGACCACGTGGCAGGAATACCTTATTGGCAAATTATTTTACATCAGAGCTTATAACAACTAATGCTATGTTCTAATTCTTTTACAATTTATTTAATGGCATGTTCTGATCCTTTCACTCAAAACTCCTTTTGAGTTTTTATATTGGATTATTATAAACAGGCAATTGAAATTCAATTAATATATTTTTCTGACAGAGTAACCAGGTTTTGTTTTTACCATTTTTCATCTGTTTAAAAATAAAATCAATTTTCCATTTTTAGTTTTGTATAAATAGTTAATGATTATTTTACAGGCTTTTGAGATTTTTACATCATCTGGCTTTTTAACAAACACTTTTTAAAAAAATATTTTGTTTACAAGACTCTTACCTATTTTTAAGGGATTATTTCAGATTTTGGCATTTTGACCAGGCCCTCCTTTTCATTGGTTCTCTTCATAAATCCCATTTTATTCAGAAATCCATTTTTGTGTCTGCTTCTGGATATAAGCCTCTGTATCTGAGATTAAGAAGGTGTGTCTACCACACCCTGTCCCATCTAGCATCCAGATCTTGCCTCAGGCAGTAAAGTTTCAAGGGACTTTCGATTCCACTAACAGTAAATGTGTTCTCATTAAATTAGTAGGTAAGCTCAGTTGGAAACAGGCCACGAGAACAAGATCTGCCTGCCTGCCCTGTGCGCCATCCTGCGCAAGCGCACACACATAGCCTGTACTGCAAAGCACAGTATGGGCACACAGGCTGTTCCCAGTTGAATAGATATTTAATCTCTAAATGATTCTGTGTGAACATGACAATTAAAATTAATGGTTCCTCAGCCCTGCACAATGATGGACAACTTTGGATTTACATGTGCAGCAGATCAGGAAACTGAGAACTTTCTGTGCCTTGACATCAAGTTATTCTGGGAACCAACAATTAGCTATGACATTTTAGATAAAAAAAGGTATTTCTCATATTCCAGAGTTAATGGATACAATTAAGTCATGTGTCTGTCCAACCTGTCTCTGTGTTATAATTGTTTTCCAATGTGTCTTTGAGATTCATGTAACTGTAATGAGTCCATGTTCTCTTATCTGTTAATTTCTGTCAAAACAAAGTGGCCACGTCAAACTTCTTTCATTCAATACTGTGCATAAAAAACAAAGTGGCCACGTCAAACTTCTTTCATTCAATACTGTGCATAAAAACAAAAAAAAATTAAATTAAGTTTATGTTTGGCATGCCTCTTAAATTTTTTTTCAAAGGCCTGGTTTGAACCCAGGTTTCTGAGCTTCTACACTGGTTATCTAAATATTTTATTCTTATCTGTCCATATTATTTTCTTCACAGGTATTGTAATAAACTTTCCTTTCCAGTTTTTTCTTGTTTCCGGACCTCTGAATACCTGATTTTTGACCCTAGGGGTTCACTAACAGATGTTTTTTTCTTTTCTCCTACTTAACCAGGCTTCTGACAGCTGTGCTACCATCCTTCTTACAAGAGACCAATTTAAAAATCCCTTGATTCATTCATACTCTGGCACTTGGACAATGGCACATGGCTTCCCCTAGATATATAATTCTGTTTTCCAACACTTGTTAAAATATTTCAATAAATTCATAGTTTTAGAACCAAAGGTGCAAGACATCAATGCCAGCATGATAAGGAAACTGTATTGGCCATCTCAGCCCTGGCAGTGCAATCAATTAGGGCTGAATGCTTTAAATAATATTTCTAAACATGTTTTTTCCATTGTATGTGACTGTTCAGTACAAACACTAGGATAAAAGTCTTTTGTATGAATGTGTGGATAAATGTGTGTATGTATGTGTATGATATTGTTAAACAGCATATTAAGATCTGTCTGTGTATGATAGTAGTGTATGTGCCTCTGCTCAGTGCAACTTTTATAAACTGCCATTACCAAATTTATTTATTAGAACCTTTTATGAGTGTATGTATGAAGTACTGTTCACTTTTAAGAATTCTATAATGTAGTTATGGCATATACAAGAAATCGTGTTCTACTGCTGGAGATTCTCAGTATTGTGCAACCTGTGGACAGTCCCCTAACAGGTATTATATTCCTTGTTACAGCCTAAAGTAAAACAGATGGGTCAAAAAACAAAAACCTAAAATAAAAAAGGGGGATACAGATAGATATTAAACCTTTTTGTCAAAAACCTTGCAATTCAAATCTTAAAACTAACTAAAGGAAAAGATTTGTATGTTCCCACAGGTCAAAATGTCACCAACTTAACGGCTGAGAAAGAAAAGATACAGCTTTGCATTGTGTAGGATGCACCAGGAATTGCCAGCAGAAATGTTGGCCCTTCTGAACATTGAAAGGAAGAAAAGCCTCAGATTGCTACAGACATCAAACCCCTCTGTGGATCCTACTTGTAACAGCTGTTTATAATGAGTCCTAACGACACGTACCTTCTAGGTGCCACAAAGTTTTAATACGAGAGACTTTCTTACCTCCCGCTCATAGAAGAAAGAGAAATATGATGATGATGAGGTCATTCTCTGACTGTAAATTGGAGCAAGCTGTTAAAGAGGTAATTTCTTATAAAACCAGTAAAACTGCCTTCTTTAATTGACTAATAGACATAGGAACTGTGAAAACGATTAGTCTCTATTCAGAACCAAATATAATACTAAAGTCTCCTTAAGCTATGCACTTAAGCAAAATATATTAATACAGGAGAGCTCTGATATAAGCAATGGATTATTCTACCAAGGAGATGTTGGCCAGATGATCCAAGCCTCCCCAAAAGGTAAAGGCTTCTTGCCTGTAAACTGGGATACCTGCAAGAAGAGAGGTGATAAGGCCCTGCTGTCAAAGACCTGATGCAAGCATGGGAAAGATGTATTGAGACTGCACTTGCAAGTGTACAGTTGGTCTCTGGAATACCAGAGAGTGTTACCAAAGGCCACTAAACCAATAAAGCAGATATAGGTCTCCTTGAGTCAAGCAAGACTCCTTTGTCAGCACCAGCTACACCTCACCTGCCTAGAAATACTGTGCAGCAGTGGCAGCCATATGTCTGTATATCCCAAATCTAATTGGCTATTAGCTCTCTCCTTGGAGGAATAACCCATGGCTGATGCCACAAGCTTACATCTTCTGGTGGTTAGGAGATGTTTATAAGCCACAGTAAGACCCTGTCACATTTAACAGAAAAAAAATGTAATTCATGGATTAACATACCATCCAAACACATCTGTGTCACACCAAAATGTAACTTATCATAACAACTAGTAATGTTTTAAATACCTATATATCTAAATGTGGAAATTACAAAAACATTCCCTTTAAAGGTAGGGTAACTCGCAAGGCTGCCCCCCTATCACCACTCCTCTTCAATATTAGTGCCTTGAAACAACTTGCTAGAGCAATAAGGCAAGAAAATAAGGATTACTAAAGGAGTACTAAATTGGAAAAGAGGAAGTCAATACTATCCTATTGGCTGATGATATTGAGTTTACTTAAGGGAAGCAAAAAACTCCACCAGAAAACGCCTAGAAACGAAAACAGCTTCAGCAAAGTGGCAGGATACAAAATTAACCTTTAAAAAAATTCATGCCTTTCTTTACACCAAGAACAAGCAATGGAGAAAGAATTCAAAGAACCTTCCCACTCACAATAGCCTCAAAACAATGATACCTTAGAACAAACCTAACCAAGACACCAACAAGACCTCGACAAAAAAATTTTAACCCTTAAAGAAAGAAATTAAAGAATGATGGAAAAAACCTCCCATGTTCATGGATGGGAAAATTAACATTGTAAAAAATGTCCATTTACCAAAACTCTGTATAATTTAATTGCAATCCCAATTCAGAAAAATCCCCAAGAGTTTCTTCACAGCCTTTTGGAACAAAATCTTAAATCATTTGGAAAAAACAAAATACCCCAATAGCCAAAACAACCTGGGTGAAAAGAGCTACACAGAGGATATCTCTATACCAGATTTAAAAAACTATACTACAGGGCTATAGTCATAAAAACCATGCCTGTGTACTGGCACCACAAACAGAACTGTGACCAATGGAACAAAACGAAGATCAAATCAGCACATACAATTTCAGCCATCTCATATTTGACAAGGGGGCCAAGAAACCACAATGGAGAAAAGACAGCATCTTCAGCAAGTGGTGTTGGCAAAACTGGATCACCACTTGTAGAAGAATGAAATTAAACCCCTACCTCTCACCCTGTACAAAAGTCAACTCCAGATGGATTAAAGACCTCAACGTGAAACCCCAAACTCTGAAGGTGATAGAAGAAAAAGTTGGCAGCAGACTACAAGACATAGGCGTAGGAAAAGACTTCCTAAATCAGACAGCAGCTGCACAAGAATTAAGGTCGACAATTGACAAATGGGACCTCATCAAACTCAAAAGCTTCTGTACATCAAAAGAAACAATCAAGGAAGTGAAGAGAAATCCCACAGAGTGGGAGGAAACCTTCACTGCAGATACATCTGACAAAGCATTGATTTCCAGAATATATAAACTACTCAAAAAACAAAGAAAAAAGAAAACAAACGACCCGCTCAATAGATGGAGCAAAGAACTGAACAGAGACTTCACAAGCGAGGAATTAGAGATGTCTGAGAAACACCTCAAGAACTGCTCAACATCACTAATCATTAAGGAAATGCAAATGAAAACCACTTTAAGATATCATCTTACTCCAATAAGACTGGCTAGGATCAAGAAAACAAATGATACCAAGTGCTGGAGAGGTTGTGGGGAAAGGGGAACACTCATCCACTGCTGGTGGGAATGTAAACTCGTACAGCCACTATGGAAAGCAGTGTGGAGAACCCTTGGAAGACTTGGAATGAACTTGCCACCCGACCCAGCCATACCACTCCTGGGCATGTACCCTCAAGACTTACGCCACCACAGAGATACATGCACGGCCATGTTTATTTCAGCTCTCTTCACAATAGCAAAGAGCTGGAACCAACCTAAATGCCCCTCAACTGACGAGTGGATAGAGAAAATGTGGTACATCTACACAATGGAGTTCTATGCAGCAGTAAAGAAAGACGACATCACGAGCTTTGCAGGAAAATGGCTGGAGCTAGAGGACATCATGCTGAGTGAAGTAACACAGTCCCAGAAAAACAAACGATGAATGGTATCCCTCATCTGTGGATGCTAGTGCCAATTACCCAATTGTAAGCATTTCTTGTGTAGGGCCCCCTGAGCTTTTGTCCAAAGCAGTTGGGCATAATGCATTTTGGAAACAACAACAACAACAGAAAAGTCTGCATCAAAGAACTGACTGAAACAGTGAACTTCTGCTCGAAACAGTCAACTTCCCCATGGACAATATTGAGAAAGACTAAGAGATGGAAAGCATGTTTGGCAGAATGCATGAGCTCTGGCGGGGTGGGGGAATGAGTGGGAACACGGGTCTAGATTTGTTAAAAATAAATAAATAAATAAATTTATGTGAAAAAAATACCTATATATCTAATTTCTTGTGCTTCATTAGTAGGATTGAAAGGTTATTCCTGGACAAACTGTGAGCCCATGAAAGGAAAGAGCCAGAATTGACCAGAGTCCAAGACAACAGCTCCAGAAAAAGTAGACTGTTTTGCTTCTGGTCCACCTGTGCCTCCTTTCTAAGCCTAGGGAACAATCTGCGGAAGAGGGGGCATGGTAAATGTAAGGGCTGCAATGGGAGTGAATGGTGAAACTACAGCAATATAGACTGGACACTCATTTGATCAACTTGATTGAACATACAAGCCCCCTCCAGCTGGATGGTGGGACCCATGGTTTGTGTGGGTTTGGGCACAACTGTTTGCAAATTGGTTTTACATGAAGGATGCTTGTACTCATAAGTTATCACTTATTGTTAAAAAAAGAAAAAAAATAATAACAAATGTTTTATATATCTGCTATACTTTGCACATGTTACTTTTAATATTTTAAGAAAAATTATGTTTTACTTCCAGGGACCACATGGGACAGTCTGAATGAAACCAATTTGGGTGAACCTTGAGTATTTCCCATCTTCTATAGGTATGTGATAATGCCCCCCTCTTTTTCCCTCTCAACGCTATAATTCAAAATCTGGGGACAAGTGACATGGCCTTCATTTGAGTTAGTCCTAGAAGGTATTAGTTTTAGCCTCTTTATTATCTTGGGTTTGTTTCATGGGCTTTGTTACAACTTTTTTGCCTTTCATGGTTTAGATCCATTCTACTTTGAGTACCTAAATTGCCTTTATAGATCTTAAAGAACAAATTGTAGGCTTTGTGGGATAGATTTAATGTCAACTTGGTATACCCTGGCTAAGAAACTTCAATGATTGCTTTCATTAGACTGGCCTGTGCCCATTGTGGGGAATGCCATCCTTGACTGGATATTTCTATTTTGTATACAATAGGCTGAACATGAGCCAGCAACACAAGCCAATAAGTAGCATCCTTTCCTAGCCTATGCTGCAGTTACTACCACCAAGCTCCTACCATGAGCTTTTATTATTAGTCAGAATGTTTTGCCACAGCAATTAAGAATTTATTAAGAGTGCTTAATTAAATGTTCAAGCTTTACTTAGGTGTTATATAGTAATTAAAATACCAAATTCATTCAAATTGTCCTTTTGAAGGTTTAGCAACCATACTTAAAACTCCAATCTGATTTGGCAAGAGGGATTTGAAAGGACAATCTTTTATCCCTTACCCTCTAAGGCTGACTTAAGTCCTAGGGTCCTGCATGGGCATTTTTCTACATGTCCTATGGTGGTGAGTCACCAGTCATCCCAGGCCAGAGAGGTCTTGAAGATTCACTTAAAAGGACTTCATCTGGGCAGTGTCCAGTCAAGGGAGGAAAGTACATATAGAGGAGAAACTCTTCATGCTTCAAAGTGAAGCTCTGGTTAATCAAGACCTGACTTTGTCCTCACATAGATGGAACTGGTGAAGAAAGCCAGGCACAAGGCATAAGTTACCTCCTAAGGACCAGAACCTCAACTGACCTTAACACCAAAACTAACTGAATTTATCTGAGCTAACTGTGTGGTTTTAAACACCCCAACAGGAAACTATAATCTAAAGAAGAGAAAATAAAATAACTTATACCTTATTACCAAAGAGGTGAGAGACCTACTGTGCCAAGTTAGAAACCTACTATGTCATGTTAGAAAATATCTCAGATCAGATAGGTGACAGATTTACTGTGCCATGCCAGAAAATACCACCTTTTATATTTTTATGGTTATGGCTCTCATTCTGGAGCCCTGTGTACTAAAGCTGGCTTACATTCTAGAGCTCTGTGCACTAAAACTTTTTTCCAATTTCTCAAACTAGGGTACAGGTCTTCTCTCCCTCTAGAGACCCTAGACAGGGACCCTCTAATTGCTAATGCACCCAGTAGCCGCCACCTTCCCCCCCCTCCCCCCCGTCGTTCATACTGCAAAGTCCCTGCACTGGTATACTCATATAAGACTCAACCAGTTTGTCTTTTCAGTTCCAGAGAAAATGTCCGCTGAGTACTGGCCACTATTGATCTGGACAAAAACCACCTGGAAGAGTACCCAGAGCAGCCAAGATGGGAAACCAGATTCTGACCCTCCAGCCTGACAGCTGTTCCCCGGAGACTTCATACCCCCTTCAGCTCTGAAGCAGATACAGAAGAGACAACAATGTCCCATTCCCTTATCATAATCAAAGGCTGGAATGTTGAGTCTGGGCTTCCCATAATTCCAAGAGACACACAGATGTCCACTTCCTCCAGAGGCTGTCAATCTTCTGACCTCTTCCCCTGTACCTGAAGTCCTGCCCCATGGCTATAAATGGGTGGGCCTCAGTTGCCATCTTGCTCCTGTTCGGCTACTCCACCATGTGCCAGTAAGTAGCCCACTCTGGAAGTTCCAATGGAAGTAAATCATGTTCCCAGAGTGACTTAAGTCTCATGTGCCTTTTATCGGGGGTTTGCACCTTTATAACCTAACATGCAGTACAATACTTGTAAAAAATTCAGTAGCACATCAAAAACATTATTTACCATGATCAACTTGGTTGTATTCCGGGGATCTATAAGTACATCAATAGGCACAAATCTATGCATTGAATATAATAAAATCAAGGAGAGAAATCACATGATCATCTAGTAGATGTAAAAATGTCTTTGATAGTATCTATCCTAGCTTGATTTATATTGGTATGATAAAAACACTGACTAAAACCAATTTGATAATGGAAGAGTTTGTTATATCTTACATCTCCCAAGTCACAATTCATCACTGAGGGAAATCCGGGCAGGTACTTAGGCTAGGAACCTGGAGGCAGGAGCTAAAGGCACAGACCATGGAGGAACACTGCTTACTGGCTTGATCCTCTGGCAGGTGCTCAGCTTACTTTCTAATATAACACAGAAGCACCCACCACCCCCATCTCCAGGGTGGTACCACCCACAGTGGGCTGGGGCCTCTTACATCACTCAAAAATCAAGAAATTCAACACTCATGGCCACAGGCTAATTCACTGGAGGAAATCTCTCAATTGAGGTTTCCTCCATCCAGGTATGTCATGTTGATAATGGAAGATGTGAAGCACAGTGTCCAAGTCTTTAAGTTAGAAGTCCTGAATAAAATAGAAATAGAAAGAATAGCCAACATTATACTAATGAGAAAAACTCAAAGACTTTCCACTAATGTTAGGAATGAGACAAGGCTGTTCTCTTTCTTTTTTTTTAAATTTATTTATTATTATTTTTGTATGTGTATGAATGTACTGTCTGCATGTAGGTTTGTGCACCCATGTCGTACAGTGCCGCAGAGGTCAGAAGAGGGTCTTGGATTCCCCTGGAACAATGGACTCCATGAAGTTTTAGCCAGGGCAGTAAGATAAGCAAAGAAATACAAAGAAGGAAGGAGGAAGTCAATGTATCCTTATTTGCAGATGTGATCCTATATGTAAGAGACTCTAAAGACTGGACTAGAAAACTCTTAGACCTGACCACCACTCTCAGCAAAGTGGCAGGATATAAAATTAACATGAAAAATCAGTAGACTTCCTATTTACCAATAACAAACATTCTGAGAAAAAAATAAGGAAACAATACCATTTATCATCATCTCAAAATAAATGAATAACCAAGATGCCTGCTGGAAGACTGCATCTTCTAGACATGACAGAGAAGCTGAATCCATAAAATCTCAAAACAATGGTAGCTTAAACAAGACCTGCATGATGAGAACACCAGTGGACATGCCATTTAAGAAGTATATGACACAGAGATAAAGGTCAAATCAGTCCAAATTAAAAGTAAACCAAGGCAGGCTTTTATTCCAGGAAATGCGCTCTCTCTAGGGTGAATTCATGGACCTCCAGGACCATGAGAAAGAGCACATCTGGGAGATGGGGAGAACCTTTTATGGGGGAAGGGGAGATGGTGACATGTTGGAATCTGGTCAATTAAGCCAGGTCAGGGGCTCAGATCTGGATGTGGGTCTCAGGTCCAGAGGTCTCATGGGAATCTGGCCTAACTAGAAAAGAAAAGAGGGTCTTTCTGGTCTATGCCATCTTGGCTTTTCACCCCAGACCAACCTAACACCATTGTGAATAGGGAAAATTTCAGAAGGCCTCACCTCTAGATGAAGAGGTACAGGTACTCAAGGATTGCTGAGAGAAGAACAATCAGTTTTCTCCATGGACTAGCTCCTTGGTAAGTTATCTAATTCTAAGTAGTCAGCACCTAAACACAAGTACATATGAGCAACTCTAACACACACACACACACACACACACACACACATATATATATATATATATATATATATATATATGTAACAATAATTAGAGAAAAAGAAACCATGGATTTGAGAGTGGGCAGAGACATGGGTAGATTTGGGGAAAGGAAGAAGGGGGGTTAATGATGCAAATAAAGTGTACTTGTGTATGATATACCCCACATTTAAATAATAAAAAGCAATTTGTTCTGAAAACTGAAAGAGAAATAAGACAAACTTTGGAATAAACTTAACCAAGGAAGTGAAAAATGTCTATGTTGAAAATTTCAAAGTATTAAAGAAATGGAAGACATGAGAAATTGCACAGATCCCCCCATTCATGGATCGGGAAAATGAATATTTTGAAAATTGCTTTAATAAAAACAGCAACAGATTGAATCTCTATCAAAATTTCATCTTTGAGGACTGGAGAGATGACTTGGTTGACAAAGTGTTTGGGGAGGAGGAGACAAGGTCTCTAGGTTGAGCTAGCCAGGTAATCTTGCTAAATCAGTGAAGTCCAGGTTCAGTGAAAGACTGTCTCAAATAGTAATGTGGAAGGTAATACAGGAAGACACTGAAAATCAACATCTGGCCTCTGCATGAACATACATACGCTATTTGCTTCTACCCAGAGGATTAATATCTAGACTATGTAAAGAACTCATGAGGGAAGAAATAAGACAAACAGGCATCAAATTGGTAAAAATACGTTATCTATTTATATGAAGATGTCTTTGAGAAATCCATTGCTACGTGTAATGAACATAACCCAAGAAAAGCATTAATGAAATATAAATGGATGAGTAAATATCATAATAGAATTTTTCCAACATTAGAAAGAGAAATACCAATGAGAAATAAGATGGAAAATAAAGACAGGAGTTCCAGTATGTGATAAATCTCATATCGATATGGGAACAGGAAATAAAAGAAAATGGGCAGGGCTGTAGGTTCTCTTAGCTCAGCAGCTAAGAGAACATGTTGCTTTGGCAGAAGACAGGAGTTCAGTTCCCAGCACCCATGTTGGGTGGCTCACAAATGACTGTACCTCTAGCTCCATGCAATACAATACCCTCTTCTGTCCTCAATGGACACGTTACATGCATGTGTACACACATACACATACAATAGGTATAAAAATAAAAGCATGAGAATGGAAGAGATTAAAAAATAAATGATGAAGGCCTGAATTAATAATGTGAACCTAACTTGAAAGTTGTAGGAATGACTTTTACAGTATAGATACAACCTGGACAAAGACTTTTACCTGACTATGCAAGCAATAATTACTGTTTTTAATGAGCTGTGTGCTCCTCCTGGCCTTAATCCCTCAAAATCCTTCCTTGCCTTCCTGCCAAGATAGTATATGAATGTATATGCATATTTTTACATACCAAAGTGTTGCAAACAGAGGGCTTTTCTCAATGCAAACAATGAGAGAAATGAACTGTCTGTAGTTGCATGTGTCTTGGGATCAAAGGGCAAAATTCTTCTTCGCTAATATAAGGGTGCATCTGCCTTTTAATTCCCCATTTTATTCTGGAGATACTATTTCAATAAAAGAATGAATGATGCCCTTGCTCGGGAGCGCAGCTCCAATGGATTCTGAAGGAACAGTCTCTCAGCAGTCTGAGTCTGCTTCTGGTCTTAAAAATGGATGCCAGGGTCAGGCTGTTCTTTGTTAAGGCATAACTGTAATGTGGCATAAACACTACAGAAAATAACACACTACTCACAGCAGAATGAAATGAAAGTATGTGATACATCCACTACACTTTTTTGAAAATCTAGCTAATGACAATGTTGAAAGCTTCACAAAAGAAAGGATGATGTGGAGATCATTATCTTGGTGGAAGGCCAAGTATTCTGATAAACATTGTGCAAATCTAAATACTTAGCTTAGCAAAAACAATTTTACATGGGAATTATGCATACCTTTCTTTTTTTTTAGCCAATGTTTTATTGAAGCTCTATGCATTTCATACGAACCAAATTGCATTACAAATCAAATCTAGACCCATGCCTCCCTCCCTGCCCCCCACCCCACCATGTTTGCATTCTGCCAAACATGTTTTTCATCTTTTTCTCAGTCTCAAAATTCTCAATGCAGAAGTTTACTGTTTCAAGCAGAAGTTCACCGTTTCAGTCAGTTCTTTGACGCAGACTTTTCTGTTGTTGTTATCCCTTCCAATATCCATCACTCCAAAATATGCAGATATGCATGCCACATATATCATAGGTTTTAGCATCTTCGGCTTATGATTTTTTAAATTAAGCTGAAAGATGTACATGTTTCTTTTTTCTTTTTCTTTTTTTATTTTTTATCTTTTTATTTTTTGGTCTTTTCGAGACAGGGTCTCCCTGTAGCCCCAGCTGTCATGGAACTCACTCTGTAGACCAGGCTGGCCTTGAACTCACAAAGATCCACCTGCCTCTGCCTCCCAAGTGCTAGGACTAAAGGTGTGCGCCACCACGTTTCTTTTTAACTAAAGCTTCTGTATAAGTATAGTAGGCTGCTGGGTACAGGTGAAGATAGATAGTAAGATGGAGCCAACATGAGAAGCACTGCATGGATGCTGGCTCTAGGGCAGGGACGCTCACAGCATGCAGGTACACCAGCAACACCCAGGAGCCCCACCGGTCTTCTCTGCCACTTCCAGGTTTCTCCCCAGTACCTAAAGGCAATGCAAGTAGAGAGTTCTCCTATCTTTGTTAAAACTAGAGAATTTTAATGGGCTTGCTTACAAATCATTGGCAAAGAAACACACATTCACTTAAGCCAAGGCAGCCGCAGCTGGGTCCCAAGGTCCAAACATGGCAGCTGGGAATTCCGGAGCATTGCCCTCTGCTCCTTATGTTGGTCAAAGGGAGGCAAGCTTCTAGTGGCAAGTCCTTTATATGGCTCCACTCCTCCCCAAATCTCAGGATTCCATAGTTCAGAGTACTTTTCGTGAAGATCGTCAGCACCATGGGAATGCTCCCTGTGCAGGGAACATAGCTCCTCCCACAATTATGCAGTCTGTCAGGTGGTTTCAAAGAAGAATCAACCCATCCTACCATGAGTTGATAATGAAGTCAAGTATTGTATGAACTGTATGAACACATACCAGAAAGTAAATGTGAGAAAACATGTACTTTTGTCGAGATCAAGTTTAGAACTGGAGGACAGTGCCACAGGGGACATTTTTTTTTTTTCTTTTTGCCTTTTTGAGCCAGGGTCCTGAAATTCACCATTGAGATAGACTGGTTTCCATCTCACAGATATCCACCTGCCTCAGCCTCCTGAGTGGAGGGATGAAAGGTATGCACCACCACACCGGGCAGACTGTGATTTTTTAATTAAATTAATTAATTAATTAATTAATTAATTAATTAATTTGTATGAATGTACTGTCTGCATGCAGGTTTGTGCACCCGTGTTGTGCAATGCTGCAGAGGTCAGAAGAGGGTGCCAGATTCCCCTGGAACTGGAGTCAGATGGTTCTCAGCCACCATGTGGGTGCTGGGGATCGAACCCGGGTTCTCTGCAAGAGCAGTCAGCACTCTTAACCACTAGGTTATCTCTCCAGCCCCCAGACTGTGATTTTTAATGCAGTTTTTGATACTTCATGACTACTCCTTACACTAAAAATTAATCTGAATATTTATATGTATGCACGCTCATGTGTGCACTAGTTCATTGCATGTGAAGCGAATGAGTATGTGCATGTCTGTGGAGGCCAGAGGACAGTTTTGGATGTTGTTTCTCATGTAACATGCACCTTTATTCTGAGACAGTGTCTCTCACTGGCTTGGAACTTGCCAAGTAGGCTAGGGTGTGGCCAGCAGTACTCAGGGCTTTGCCTGTCTCTCCCAAGAGGTGGGTTTACAATTATGTTCCATTGGCACTGTCTTTTTTAAAAAATGTGGGTGAGTTCTCTGAGGGTTGCTGAGCTGTCTCCCTAGCCCAGTGAATAAAAACTTAAATGTTAATATTTAGTTTTTCTAAATCTAACCAAACATAATCTTTTACTTTATTCATTTTATTAGTCTATTACTTTGAAATTTTTATCAATGGATCCAAGTTAAATCAGCATTAACTCCGCCATTTAAATAGAAATTACTTCTTCCTTATGTTCCATAAGTGTATAACAACGGTTTGAAGACAAAGCCTATTTTATTTCCTTTTTATTTTTATTTTGTCTGTCCACTGTGGAGACTAGGCTGGCATAGTTCTTGTTAGGTCGGGCTCGGGGCAAAAAGCCAAGATGGCATAGACCGGAAAGACCCTCCTTTTCCGGTCAGGCCAGATTCCCATGAGACCTCTGGACCTGAGACCCACCTCCAGATCTGAGCCCCTGGCCTGGTTTAATTGGCCAGATTCCAATAGGTTACCATCTCCCCTCCCCCTATAAAAGGCTCTCCCTGCCTCTCAGAAGCGCGCTTTCATGGCCCTCAGGATGGCTGGCTGTGGATTCGCGGGAGAGAGAGAGAGACTGCATTTCCTGGAGTAAATGCCTACCTTTATATACTTTTTAATTTGGACTGATTTGGCCTTTTCTTAGCATTGGTTATACTTCTCGGTTCTTACAGAGATTTGCCTGCCTCTGCCTCCAGAGTGCTGGGACGAAGGGCCTGGGCCAACACACCCAGCTTTTATGTGTTTTTTATTCAGAACTTTTCTTAAGGGGGGCGGGGGGAAGTGAAGAGATTTCTCTATTGCACAAAGAACAGTCCAGAGATATTGCAGGGTTTCAGTAACAGTATCCACTCTGTTGTGTTGCTCTTTCCTTCTAGCTGAAAGTGCCCCTTCCTAGATAGAGGAGAGAGGTTCATAAAACTCAAGAAACTAACGGAACTTAATAGGCTCAGGAGACTCACCCCCCCACAAAAGTACCAAGTCATAGACTTGCAAGATTCATAAGGGCTGAGGAAACTCTCAGCCACTAAGCTGCCTTCAAACTGTGCAAGGAGCTCGGGAATGGAGCTTTAGTAAATCCTTCCACCAACATAGTGGGCTTTTCAGTGATGCAGATGCCTTTTAATCACCTCAGCACCTGTGAGTAACTTCAGTCACTATCACTGTAGCCCTTCTTCCTCTCTATTCCAGCAAGCAGACCCTTCGTTCTGTAAGACATAATCTTTCCCCCTCTCAGCAGCCTTAGATTAGGTTGGGATTTCTTATTCACTTCCCTATGTCTAGGCTGGAATTTTGTCTGATTTGAGGCATAGGACTTGTGTTCACTCCTCCATATAACCCTCCCTGCTCTCTTCCCATTTAAAGTGGCCCTCCCCTTTCCCCCATTTCCAGCTTAATAACATCTGTTATCCCCCTCTCTCAAGCTCCTTTATCCCTATGGTTAACTTCCATTTTACTGGCTTCTGTGGTTACATTGGGATGTATACTCACATTTAGGGATTTGGAGCTAAGATACACTAATGGGAAAGAGCATATGTTGCTTGTTTTACTGAGCCTATGTTACTTCGCTTAGTATAACAGTTTCTAGTTCCATCCATTTATCTGCAAATTTCATGGTTTCTTCTTTCTTTACTGCTGAGTAAAATTCTACTGTGTAAATGTACCACATTTTTATTACCTATTCATCAGTTGAGGGACATTTAGGTTGTTTCTGTTTCTTAGCTATTCTGAAAGGAGCAGCAATAAATATGGTTATGCAAGTATCTCTATAGTAGGATGAGTCCATTGGGTATATGCCAATGAGTGGTATGTTAGGATCTTATGATATATTTTTAATTAAAAAATTTTGCTTTTAATCTTTATTTTGTGTATGAATATATTGCTTGCATATATGTAAGTGCACCCATGTCTTGCAATGCCTGTGGAGGTCAGAAGAGGGTATCAGATTCCCTCAAACTGGAGTAATAGATGGTTGCTCACCGCCATGTGGATACTGGGAATTAAACTCAGATCCTCTGCCAGAGAAGCCAGCTGAATCATCTACCCAGACTCTTATTTTAATTTTTAAAAAGTTCTTGATATTGATGTCCACAGTGGTTGCACTAGTTTGTAATATCACCAACAGTGGGTAAGGGTTTCTCTTTTCCCATATCCATGCCAACATTTGGTGTTATTTTTTCTCTTAATGTTAGACATTCTGGCTTGGGTTAGATAGAAGAAATCTTAAAGTGGTTTTGACTTGCATTTCCCTAGTTACTAAAGATGCTGACACTTTTTTAAAAAATTGTATTTATTTATTTATGTGTATGAATGTATTGTCTGCATGTAGGTTTGTGCACCCGTGTCGTGCAATACCGCGGAGGTCAGAAGAGGGCGTCAGATTCCCCTGGAACTGGAGTTCTGGAATTGGAGTTACAGATGGTTCTCAGCCACCATGTGGGTGCTGGGGATTGAACCCGGTCCTCTACAAGAGCAGTCGGCGCTCTTAACTGCTAGGCCATCTCTCCAGCACCAGATGCTGAACACTTTTTAAGGTATTTCTTAGCCATTGTTATTTTTTCTTTTGAGAGCTCTCTGTTGAGATCCATAGCCCATTTTTAAATTGTGTCATTTGTTTTCTTGCTTCTTTGTTTTTTTCAGTTGTTTGCATATTCTGGATGTTAATTCTTTGTCAGATGAATAGCTGGTGAAGATTTTCTTCCCCTCTGTAGGTTTCCAATTTTCTTGATTGGTTATTTCCTATATTGTACAGATGCCTTTTAGTTTAAAGAGGTTTCAGTTGTCGATTGCTAACTTATTGTCTGATTTAGAAAGTCTTCTTTCTTGTACCCATATCTTCTAGGGTATCACCTATGTTTCCTTCTAACAGTTTCTGCATTTTAGGCTTCACACTGAGGTTTTTGATCCATTTTGAGTTGACTTTAGTTCAAGGTCTAAGTATGGGTCTAATTTCATTCTTCTACTTGTGGTGCCACTACAACTTGCTGAAGATGCATTCTTTCCTCCAGTTTGTGTTCTTGGCAAGTTTGTCAAATATCAGGTGGCTGTCATTGTGTGTACTCATATTTGGCTCTTCTGTTTTGTTCCATTGATGTACAAGTCTTTTTATTGTGAGAATAACATGCCGCTTTTATGACTATGGCTCTGTGATATAGATTGGGGTCTGGCGTGGTAATCCTCTGGGCTCAGCTTTTTGTTCTTAGGAGTGTTTTGGCTATCTGGAATCCTTTGTGTTTCCCTATGAATTTTAGGATGGAGTTTTCTATTTCAGAGAAGAATTTCATGGAAATTTTGATTGGGATTGCATTGAATCTGTAAATTATGATGTAGTGCTCATTTTCACTATATTGATTCTACCAATCTTTGAGCATGCAAGAGCTTTCTATTTCCTCCTCTCTTCCTCAATCACTTTCTTTAATGTTTAAAATTTTCATTGACTAGATCTTTAATGTCTTTGATTAGGTTTATCCCTACATACTATATTTTATATTTTGGAGATTACTATGAATAGAAGTGTTTTCCTGAACTCTTTCTCTTATTGCTTGTTATTTGTATAAAAAAAGGCCACTGATTTTGTAATTTTGTAACCCACTACTTTGTTGAAAATATTATTATTATTATTATTATTATTACTATTATTATTATTTTGAGACAAATTCTCTTTATAGCCCCAGCTGGCTTGGAACTCTCAATGTAGATAGGGCTGGTCTAGATCTCACAGAGATTCACCTGCCTCTGTCTCTCAAGTCCTGTGATTAAAGGCATATGCCACCACACCTGGCTTGTTTATTTATTTGTATTACTTTTATTTTTGATTTGTGTATATTCGGGGTGGGGTATGTGCCCATATAATGCAGATATCTGCAGAGGCCAGAAGAAGGCATGGGATCCCTGGACTTAGAGATGGTTGAGGGCCTCTAGACTGGGTGCTGGGAACTGATTTTGGGTCCTCTGCAAGAGCAACACAAGCTCTTCACTGTGCCATCTCTCCAGTCATTCGATATTATTTATAAAGGAGTCCTCCATCTATTATATGCCATATTAACCTTTTGTAGCGAATTCTGCTGTTTGTTTATAAAATGGGGTTAGTGATTTAAACTTAAGCTTTTACTTTTCGCATTGTAGGAACTTTGAGAATTTTTCTTTTGTTCAGTATCTTAGGTATATTTTTCAGTGTCTTAGGTATTTATGTGTTGGGGTTCCCCAGAGGCAAAGACAGAAATATATTGAATCTGGAGTCTGATTTCAGGAGCAGCAGCAATGAAAACACATGCTTAAGCACAATGGAGATTTCCAGCACTCGCTGGCTTCCTCCTCTACCTTCTTTTGTTCACCTGGGCTCCCATCCAGCTCATGGGATGAGCTGCCCATATTCACGGTAAGTCTGTCCCCACAGCCTCAATGTCAGTTGTCTCCAGAAATGCCCTCACATTGCCCATCAGTGCCTTGCTAATCTCCTAGACATCCTCAATCCAATCATGTTGACTGCTAGGATTACTTTTCGTCTACTTGGCACTGGGGGATATCCTGAGGCAGAAATATCTTGTGTTTCAGAGTAGCCATTTGGAGGCTTTTCTGGCCTATATAACAAGCCTGTCCCACAAAAATCAAAAACAAAAGAAAAAAAAATAGACTGTCACAGGGTGTAACATATACCATTTCCCCTTATCCACCCTACTCTGTTTTCTCCAAAGCTTCTCAACTGAGATTGGGAATTATTTTGGTATGAAAAACTGATGACTTATATCTCTATTTTTCTCCCATTAATTTTACTTGTTATTTTGTTTTAGGGATTTCTATCAGATGGAAATTGATTCTAAATTTACCTCATCATCTTCTAAATTCTTTCCCTGTAACATTAGGGTACATAAAAGCTTATCTCATTTTCTAAATAGAAATGTAAAAGTTAAGATATTATAAACAGAATATAACATTTAGGTTTCTACATTTCACCACCACAACAAAATAATCATCTACTATGTTATCCTTCATGTTCATCTGTGAATATTTCTTTAGAATATTTCTTAGAAGAGTTGCTGAGTCAATGGAGATGTATAATTTTATTTTGATAGAGTATCAGTTTGTTTACACGGAGTGGTTTTTCTAATTTTATAACTCTTACTAAAAGTATAGGAAAGTCTGTTCTTTATATACTTGCCAAGGCTTGTCAGATATATGAAGCATAATTCATTTTAATTTTCCCTTTCCTTATCACATGCAAGTAGAACATTATATATTTATATAGCCATTTGCGATTGTCTCTTGTAAACTGCCTATATTTCTTGCTTACATTTTGCTATTTGTATTGGGTTTCTGAAAATATTGTCTGTAGACATTTTATGTATGTGTGTGTGTGTGTGTGTGTGTGTGTGTAATCTTTGTAACATTTCACACCAAAAATTTATTCTAGAACTTTTTGTCAGAGGAAGGATTTAAAATATTTTATTTATTTTGTAATTTTATGTGTACTTGTGTATTGCCTGAACAGACATAAGTGCATACTTGTCATGTGTAATTTTATGTGTACGAGTGTATTGCCTGTACAGACATAAGTGCATGCTTGTCATGTGATGCCCGTAGAGGTCAGAAGATGGTGTTGGATCCCTTGGAACTGGAGTTACTGAAGGCTGTTATCTGCCATGTGAGTGCTGGGAATCAAACTTGGGTCCTCTGCAAAAGGAGCCAGTGACCAGTGCCCTTAGCTGCTGAGCCATTTCTCCAGTTCCTGGAAGGCTTTTTTTGAAGTGAGACAGCATAACACCCTGTAGCCCACACTGTTCTGAAGTCACTTTGCACCCCACCATCATAAAGAAGTTGTGACTATGTTCCAGCCTCATCCTCCTTAGTGCTGAGATTGCAGTGAATGAGCATTCACTATAGCTGAGTGACTTTTTGTTTTTTTGAAGAGAAATCTGTCGATTCTTTCTTTTGGCCTTGTGTTCTAATTGGAAAGTTCCTTACCAATATCAGCTTATATTTTTATTTCTTAATTTGTACTATTACCTAACTTGCAATTTATACACAAAGACAAGGGACAAAATATTCAATAATTGAATAACAATTCTATTATTCAATATTAATTGTATAGTCCACATTTTCATTTTGCTTTAAATACTGTCTTTATCAAACTAAATTAAGATATATACATGGTTCTATATAGATCTTTTATGGATGCTGTTAGTAATATATTCTATGTTGTTATTTTGTTATGGATTGAGATGACATTTTACATTTAAACACATATTATTTAGGCTGTGCATATATGTCAATGGTATAGACTCTGGGTTCAATTCCTAGACAACAGACAACACACACATACAGAGGGGAGAAGAGAGAGAGAGAGAGAGAGAGAGAGAGAGAGAGAGAGAGAGAGAGATTTAGTTTTTTTCTCATTCTGCTCATAGCACTCTCTTTTCTCGCTCTTCCCTTAGGTCTTTCAATAAATTTTTATAGTGTTCCTTTATTCATCAGGGTTTTTTTTTTTTGTATTTCTTATAGTCATAATTTTTTGTATATTTTAAATGTTCTTTAGAAATATTTGATAGTTTAAATCAATTATTGGTTAAAATTGATTAGCATGAAATTGTGTATAATTTTTTTTCCTGTTTTCAAGACAGGGTCTCCCTGTAGCCCCTGGAGCTGGCCTGGAACTCACTATGTAGATGAGGCTGGCTTTGAACTCACAGAGATCTGTCTGCCTCTGTCTCCTAAGTGCTGGGATTAAAGGCGTGCACCACCACACCCAGCTAGAGTAATTCTTATAATCTATAATCTCCTTGGTGTATTATTTATTAATTTTTATTGTATTCATATTTCCCTTTTCCTTTTATTATCACTATCCTTTGAATTTTATTATTGTTGGCTAAACGAATCAGCCCTGGAAAAGCTAGAATGATCCTTTTGAATTAGGTTTGGAGACCTCAGCATGAACACGTTTAGTACAATGCAGATAACAGTTACATATACATATGTTTGTAATGTCTATGTGCATGTGTGGCCTAGGCTACGTATGTGTAAGTCCTTGTTCTGTGAGCTGAATAAGCCTAAGTGCAATGGAGCATCAATCAGCCTTTTCTTATTCTGTAATTCTCTCCTGCACACATATACATGCATAACACATGCACACACACACACAGACACACACACACAGACACACAGACACACACACCTAAACTACAATGCCAAGGAGTGGTCCTACTGATGTAATTGGTAACTGAGGACATTTCAATGTGACATGAAAGTCACAAGTTCTGCAGAAAGGCACAAGATTCTTGGAATGCTTCTTTATGGGAAACGAACTCAAGTAGTTGAGAGTGAAGCCTTGAAGCCCAGCATATCTATGTAAGTATATAGGTGATTCTTATTGACAACACAGACAATAAATCACCACTTCATCATGTGGTGTGATGCTGAGCAACCTTTATTGTCTCCAGACCCTCTTTAATCTCCATTCCTTGGATATGGCCATTTCATCCAAGGTTGTTATTCAACTGAACTCAACCATGACCAGCTCATATTTCTCCATTCTTTCTTTGAAGATTCTATAAAAAAAAAACCTTGTCTACACCCACAAGCTGACCTGAAAAAAATTTAGGACTGAAATTCCTCTGACCTGGATGCTTGAAGTAGAGAGGTGAAGGTGACAGCTGTGAGTCTCATCTTGCCAGAAGTTACAACCTATTGAGACAGACAGACATTAAACACATAAGCAGCTAGATGACTAATCAGTAATGACTGTGATAGGATTTATAATATGTAGCAAGATCCAGTTTTTGCTAGCATGCCTCAGGGCACCATGTGCATGAGAGTCAAGGGATTTCTCTGACCCTGCCTCAAGGAGGAGCAAACAATGTGGCCTAGGTGCGTGATGCTGGGTGGGGCAACGGTGTGCAGTGGAGCGGAGTTGGGGGGCCTATGATTGGTCCTGGGAACTGATGTGATTTGGTTTATAAAAGCAGGCCATAGCAAGGAATAAATTTGAATTTCATAGTAACACCATCACAGAATTCATAGCAAGGAATAAATTTGAATTTCATAGTAGCATTATCACGGAATTCCCAGCCATCATTTTATTAATGCTTACAGGCCAAGGTAGGCCTGCATTTCGTTTGGTGGCCAGTGGGTTGGAAATCTGGGTAGCTGGTGTTGTGAGTGGACATAGGCTGAAGATAGGCCAACAGCCTTCAGCATGGAAATTCCTGTCCAGGGTTCAGCAGTCTCTGGGCAGGTGGGAAGCCACAGCCAAGAGTGGAACACGTGTCTCATGGGTCCAGGCTAAGGGCCTGAGTTGGAAGTACCACCCAGGCTGGGCTACAGTAAGTAGCCAGCTGGTTTCTGTGCCAAGAGGCCAGCTCCCTACGGCAGCTGTTGGCAAGTGCTGTGTCCCCCTCGCCTTAGCAGAGCCACGTGGTCCCTGTTCGACACAAAAGGAAAGCTTCCTACAATAATATATGACTAAGGAAGTGCAAGTTGAACATTGTGTCAGGGCTGCCACTGATGGACACACCAGTTGTCAGGTGGCGTTGGTGATGTGGGGGGCTGTTCGCCCACCCTGTTGCAGATTAAGGCTGCCAACAAAACCATTCTGCAAGGCTGCTGACCTTTCAGTAGCAGCCAAAAACTACAAAATTGGTTATTTTGAAGCCCATGGGCTGTGAAGTTGGTGAGTCTGCAGGCTTGATGCTGGTAGCTGAACCGGGTCTGAGGGTTGGTTACCCCTTGCTCAAGACCCTTGCTATGCAGCCTTCACCCAAGCTAAAGGATTGATTATCAACAGAGCTTTACATCTGGTTTAGGGTGTGATGCCCCCTTAAGCTATTGAGCTAGGCTCAACTGTGGATCCTAGTGATCTACAATTAGCCAGCACATGAATTACATGTTAATTAATGGATCCAGGATAACTTGTTGGGTGGTAATTAAGATCTGTTTATTGTATACAGTGCCTCACTTATATAGCCAAAATGATGTCATCCCCTACAGTCAATCCATATGCCTTGTATACATCACATGCTGTTGTTCTGCCCTGCATCAGGGTTGGATCACAAGTTCTGCTGCAGCTCTCTCCTAGGGGCGGGGTCAGGTGCGACCTGCAGGCAGGCAATTTAAGACAATGCAGCCACAGGTGGACTGCATTCACCTACAGATCATTCTTTTTTTTTTTTTTCCATCTTTTCGAAACAGGGTCTCCCTGTAGCTCCAGCTGTCCTAGAACTCACTCTGTAGACCAGGCTGGCCTTGAACTCACAAAGGTCCGTCTGCCTCTGCCTCCCAAGTGCTAGGATTAAAGGCATGCGCCACCACACCCAGCTTCACCTACAGATCATTCTTGTTTAATAATCTGAATTCAGGGGCTAGGGAAATGGCTTAGTTGATAAGGTGCTGTCTGGGCAAGGATGAAGACCCAAACTTGAATTCCAACACCCAGTCAAAGCTGGTTTTGGCCCATGTCTGTAATTTCATCATGAGGCAGGCAATGACAGGCGGATCCTCTGAGCTTACTTTGGTGCCAGTCTAGCAAAATCTGAGCTCCAGGTTCACTGGGAGACCTTGTCTCAAAAAGAAAAATGTACAACAACTGAGGAAGACACCTGTCCTCAACATCTGGACTGTATACACATGTGCACACACACAGGCACATACACAAACATGCTTACACACACAATCTGAAATTCAAAAGCCTCCAAAATACAAAGCTGTTTTAATGCCAACATATTTCTAGAGAGAAAATTCTTTACTTGACTTCATGCGATAGTCCAGAGTCAAAACTCAGGCACACTAAAAACAGCTTATAAAAAATCACCGTCTGGCCACATAGAAGCACCTTAAACATAAAAGGATAATGTGATTACTCCTGAACCACATATCCAAGATTTGTGTGGGTTCATGAAAATATTCAAAGATATTAAATGAAATCTGAAACACTTTAAAATTTTTTATTTATTTATTTTTTGTGTATGAGTGTATTGCCTGCATGTATGTAAGTGCACCCATGTTGTACAATGACCATAGAGGTCAGAAGAGGGCACTGGATCCCCTGGAATTGGAGTTATGGATGGTTGTTAGCTGCCATGTGGGTGCTGGTCCAGGTCTTCTGCAAGAGCAGCCAGTACTCTTAACCATTGGACCATCCCACCAGCCCCCTGTAACAAGGGATTCTGACCTACACTTGTGCTTTCTGGGGATTAGGGGTCAGAGAAGGACTGACTCTACAGTGGAATGCTGGGTCTGAGACCCAAAGGATAGTTGGAATAAGACAGGTTAAAGTTTACGTTGGAGATAGTGTCCAGAGAATGAGAGCACTGTATGCCAAAAGAGCACGTATCGAGGGCTCAGATGGGAAAATCCACTGGCAGCTGGCACATTAGACAGAATTACTATCCACTCAGCAAAAATATATTGTGTCATACACTAGATTTTCAGGTAAAAGAGATGTTTCTGTGGCTGGAGCTTAGAAAGCAAAGGTGGAAAAAACAGTTTGTGTCATATGACTTGTCAGGAGTAAACTTCCATAGCAATCAGCTTCATTTCCTAAAACTCATAACTACGTGATTTTTTTAACCTGTTGCGGGGGTAAAGCCAGTCTTTGGGATCTGTAACTTGTTCTTTAACATTTTGAATATTAGAGAGACATTTAGGTTCTCTACAGCAATCTAAGGATTTCTTTTTCAAAAGATTTTATTGTTTATTTTTAAAATGATAATTTATTATCTTTGAGATTTTCATACAATGTATTTTAATCATACTCGACCCATGTTCTCCCATCTCATCTCCTCCAAGTTCCACCTAGCTCCATGGCCCTTCCCTCTATTAATTTTTTTTTCTTTTTATACTTTTATTTCATTTTTTTAATAATAAATAATTATGAGTACAACATCCTTTCATTTAAAACCAATTGCAAGGATTATGCCCAAACCCACACAGCCCAAGGCTCCCACCATCCATTGGGGGGGCAGCTTGTATGGTACATTCAAGAGTTGATCAAATGAGTGTCCAGACTACATTGCTGTAGTTTCACCATTCACCCCAATCGCAGCCCTTACATTCTACCACGCCCCCTCTTCCGCAGATTGTTCCCTAGGCTTAGAAAAGGGGCACAGGTGGATGAGAAACAAAACAGTCTACTTTCTCTGGAGCCGTCGTTTTGGACTCTGGTCAATTCTGGCTGTTTCTTTTCACAGGCTGACAGTTTGTCTAGGAATAACTTTTCAGTCCCACTAATGAAGAACAGGCATTTAAATATATAGGTATTTAAACAGTACTGATTTTTATGGTAGGTTACTTTGGTATAGACACAGATGTTTGGATGGTATGCTAATCCATGAATTACATTTTTTTTCTGTAAAAGATGACAGGTCTTACTGTGGCTTATAACTTCTCCTAACCACTAGAAGATGTAAGCTTGTGACATCAGCTGTGGGTGATTCCTCCAAGGAGACAGCTAATAGCCAATTAGATACATATATAAATGCTCTCTATAATTTTTGTGTTATACAGTATCATCTTGTAACATTCTCTTTTACCTGTAGGATAATTTAACTTAAGGAATTAAGTTTGCTTCACAAATTAACAACATACAGTCACCCAAAACAGCTTGGGTAAATTTAATGAAATTTACACCTCGATTCCTGCCTATAGGTATATGTACTACAACTGCCTTTTTGAGACTCATGGGTCCCTCTATTATTTTTAATATAATACCCTCTACTGTTTTTTTAGGCCCCTCCAGTCTAACTTGTGTTCACTGAACAATCATGGGTAAGGGTCCATCTCTTGGGGCCCGGTCATTGCGCACTTACAGAAAACGAGTCTTCCTCTTCCAGCAGCTATCAGTTGCCAACAGTTCCTCAGCTAGGGATGGATCTTCTTGCTAGCATCTCCCATTCATGTGGGTTTTTGTCTGGCTTGGGCTTAGCCAAGTCTTGTGCATGCTGTCACAAGAGCTGGGATTTCATATGTGGTGTCTAGACAATACTGTTACCTTGCATTCATTTACCATCTTAGCTCTTATTGTCCTCTCTTCCACAATGATCCAGAGTCTTGGGAGGAGAAGGGCTGATATAGGTATTCTATTTAGGGCTGAGTACTCCATAGTTTGCAATTCTCTGCATGTTGTTGACCAGTTGTTGCTTGGTTTTAGTTGCTGTCTGCTGCAAGAAGAAGCTTCTCTGTTGAGAGCTCAGAGATGCACTAATCCATGGGTATAACAATACGTCATTATTAGTAGCTTTAATAATATGTTTATTTAGCAGAATAATATTAGTAGGTTCTCTTCTACCTCCTGTGATCTGCCTAGTCACAGGTTCTTGGTCCTGATAACAGTTCCAGGTATCAGATTCATTTCTGAATCAGGCCTTACATCCAACCAGAAAGCAGTTGGTTACTTTCACAACACTTGTGCCATTATTGCACCAGTTGGCATGTTTTGCCAGGCAGGCAGACATTATTGTAGCTCACAGAGTTCACAGCTGGGTAAGGCTGAGAATTACTTTTCTCTTCTGGTAGCACACATAGCAACTTCTAGCACTATGAATAAGTAGAGATGAAGCTTCGATGTCAGGACCAGCTTGATTTCTCTATTTGTTCTACAATTCATGTGTATAGTCTCCTTAGTACTAGGATCTTATTGTTGAGCTCTGGAGGGGAATCAAGAGAAATGGCAATAGCCAGTATTGAGGGTCTATGGGAACCTCTGGTCAATAACTCCAAAAAAAGGGGGAATCATTCTAGCATTGGATTTTTTTTTGAGACAGGGTCTCCCTAGAGCCCCAGCTGGGCTGGAACTCACTCTGTAGACCGGGCTGATCTTGAACTCAGAGATATGCCTGCCTCTGCCTCCTGAGTGCTAGGATTAAAGGCGTGCGCCACTACGCCTGGCTTAAAGATGATTCTTAGCCACTATGTGGGTGCTGGGAATCAAACCCAGGTACTCTGCAAGAGCAGTCAGCACTCTTAACCACTGAGACATCTCTCCAGCCCCAGCATTGGAATTTTTAATTTTTAATTTTGTTAGGAGCATTGTTACCCTTTGATAGGGTAACTCCATTTAAACTCTTTGGGGTGTGTGTGTGTGTGTGTGTGTGTAAATAAATTTGTCTGCAGAAGCCAGAAGGAGGCATCAGATTC
>VZQC01013953.1:1108693-1201128 GCA_009823505.1 Rhizomys pruinosus | reverse complement strand
CTGCAAGAGCAGTCGCCACTCTTAACCACTAGGCCATCTCTCCAGCCCCCAAAACATGAGTTTTAGTTTCGGTAAGAGACCCTATGTCAAATAAAGTAATAGAAATAGTAATAAACTAAGAGCAATGTAGCAGGTCACCTAAAATCCTTCTCTGGCCTCTAATTCTTGTATTCCAACACACACACACACACACACACACACACACTCACTCACTAAACAAATAAATATACTATTTCAGGAGCTGGAGAGATGGGTCAGTAGTAAAGAGTACTTGATGCCATTACAGAAGACCCCAATTTGGTTCCCAGCACTCATGCTGGACAGATCACAATGGCCTGTAACTCCACCTTCAGGGGATCCGACACCCTCTCCTGACCTCTTTGGGCAAGTGCACTCATGTACACATACCCCTACATAATTAAGGAATAGACAGGAGCTGGAGAGATGGCAGTGTTTAAGTGCACTGGTTGCTCTTGCAAAGGACCTGCGTTCAGTTCCCAGCACCCACATGATGTCTAACAACCATCTGAACTACAGTCTAGGGGATTCAAAGTCCTCTTCTGGTCTCTGTGGGCATTGCATGCACATGGTGCACTTACATACATGCAGGAAAAATACACACATAAAAGAAATATCTTAAAAACATTTATAAATGGTCATGTGACTCAGCCTGCTTTCCCTCCTCCCCTCCCAGAAAAAGTATGATCTTTAAAACAGTTTCTGGGCAGCAATGAAGCAGACATGAGAGATTTAATATGATAGCAAATGGATTGTTTGGGATCTTCAGAGGATGAGGAGTAGTTTTTAATTATGTTGTATGATGCCAAAAACAACAGCTCCTATTTTCCATTCTACTTTATAGGTCACAGAACATACGGGAAACAACAAATGACGGCAAAAGTTGTAGCTCACAGGGAAGGAGGCACAGGCTGAATAAATTACCTTTAAATATTAAAAAAATTATTATTAAATTTACTATTTCTATTTTATTGTATGGGTATCTTACCTGTTCATATGTAAGTGCACCATGTTTGTGCAGTGTTGGTAGAGACCAGAGGAGGATGTTGGCAGTCCTTGCAACTGGAGTTAGAGACAGTTGTTAGCTAGTCATTGTTAGCTACTGTGTGGGTGCTGGGAGCTGAACCCAGGTCCTATGCAACAGCAGCCAGTGCTCTTAACTGTTGAGCCATCTCTTTCATCCTGTCCTTAAAAAAAAAAGATTAACTTTAGCTAGATCTGGGGGCGCATGCCCGGAATGCTTGCACGCAGGAGACCCAGGCACCTGGAGAGATTGCCATGAATTCCAGGTTAGCCTGGTCTACACATGAGACAGGGCCTCAAAAAAGAAAAGAGGAAAACGGCAGGGCCAGTGAGCTGGCTCAGCAGCGGAGGTGGGCAGAATGAATGTCCCCACAGGCTCCAAGTGTTCAGACACCCGGTGTCCAGGTCATGGAACCTTAGGAGGTATGGCCATGCCGGAGGAAGCAGGTCTTGGGGCCAGGCCTTGAGAGTTTCGCTCTGCTTCCTGTGCCTGCTTGAAGGTGGGGGCTCTCAGCTTCCCCTTCCGCCCCCTCTTCCGCCAGGCTCTCCTGCCTCCATGGACTCTTCCTCTGGAACCATAAGCCACGGTGTGAGCAGAGCAACAAAGTAAGCCACACAGCAGGGAAAGGCTCTTGGCCCCAAGCCTGGGGACCTGAGTTTGACCTCCAGGACCCACGAGGTGGAAGGAAAGAACTGAGAGGTTCCTTGTCCTGGGACCTCCAGGTGTGCTCTGAAAGTCATGCTGTCACCTATATACACGCACACATAAACAAATGTAAAAAATAAATGTGTGTGGTAAAAGACTGATGATTTAGTTTTTTAAAACGAGCCTCTTGAACTTGTGCTAATGAGATAGCCTGACTTGATACGTGGTTCCTTCCTAATGATTAAACCTCAGAAACAAATCCTATCTTCATGTGAAGTACAGAGTTAGCCACAAACCAAACCTCAAAACAGTTTCTCTGGGGAAATACCCTATGAAATATATTCTAGTTTCTCTTTAATTGCTGTACAAAACATGCTGACCAATACCAACTTAGGGAGGAAAGGGTTTATTTGTCTTAAATATCCTGGGTCACAGTTCCTCACTTAGGGAGCCCAAGGGCAGGAACCTGGAGGCAGGAACTGAAGCACAGGCCAGGGAGGAAAGCTGCTTACTGGCTCACTCCCCTGGCCCATGCTCAGCCTGCTTTCTTATATCATTTAGGACCATTTGCCCAGGGGTGGCACTGCCCACAGTGGGCTGGACCCTCCCACATCAGTCAACAATCAAGAAAATGTCCTACAGTCATGGCCACAGGCCAGTCCAATGGAGGAAATTCCCCAGCTGAGGCTCCCCCAACCCAGGTGTGTCAAGTTGACACTACAGCTATCCAGCACACCTTCCTAAGTTTGAGCTAATGGACAGGAAGTTGATCTTCCCCTCTTTCAACTTGAAGGCTTTTCTGACTGTTCCTCTGTGAAGTTCCTCTTTCTTCCATGGTAACTTCTGGAGAATAAAAAGCATCTCTGGAGTTCCTGTCCTGGGCCTGGGGACCACAACGCAGTGGAGGAGTCACCACCACCACAGTAGGTCGAATGTGCTGTTTGCCTGATCTTTCAGAATATTGAGTCAGGGTCTGTTCTAGTTTCTCTTCCATTGCTGTAACAAAACATTCTGACCGACACCAACTTGGGGAGGAAAGGGTTTATTCAGCTCACATCTCCTGGGTCACAGTTCATCACTCAAGGAGCCCAAGGCAGGAACTCAGGGCAGCAGCATGGAGGCAGGAGCTGAGGCACAGGCCATGGAGGAATGCTGCCCACTGGCTTGCTCCCGTGGCTCATGCCCAGCCTGACCTCTTATACAGTACACAACAACCTCCCCAGAGGTGGCACCACCAATAGTGGGCTGGGCCCTCCCACATTGCTCGACAATCAAGACAATACTCCACAGATGTGGCCACAGGCCAGTCCAATGGAGCCAATTCCCCAATTGAGGCTCCCTCAACCCAGGTGTGTCAAGTTGACACACACTAAAGCTATCCAGCACAGGGTCACTTAAGATAATTTCTTAATGACACTGTGCCATAAATACTGCCATACCCTTGCTTACTCATCAAACAAATCTTATGTGTCTGAGTGTTTTACCTGCATGTAAGTGCACCCATGCATACAATGATGGTGGAGAACAGGAGAGGGCATCGAACCCCCTGGAACTGGAGTTATGGATGGTTGTTAGCCACCATGTTGGTGCTGGGAACTGAACCCAGGTCCTCTACAAGAGCAGCCAGTAGGGGCTGGAGAGATGGCCTAGCGGTTAAGAGCGCCGACCGCTCTTACAGAGGACCCGGGTTCGATCCCCAGCACCTATATGGCGGCCGAGAACCGTCTGAAACTCCAATTCCAGGAGAACTCCAGTTCCAGGGGAATCCGAGACCCTCTTCTGACCTCCGCGGCATTGCACGACACGGTGCACAGACTTGCATGCAGACAGTACATTCATACACATACAGAAATAAATTAAATAAAAATAAAAAAGAGCAGCCAGTACTCTTCTCCTGTGAGGCATCTCTCCAACTCCTTTTTTTTTTTTTGGTCTTTTCAAGACAGGGTCTCCCTGTAGCCCCAGCTGTCCTGGAGGTCACTGAGTAGACCAGGCTGGCCTTGAACTCACAAAGATCCGCCTGCCTCTGCCTCCCAAGTGCTAGGATTAAAGGCGTGCGCCACCACGCCCGGCCAGTTAAACAAATCTTATGGCCACCTTAGACAGCCACAATCTCTGCTCACTTAATTAGTATAAAATCCCACTTACACTAAATCTGAATTCGTTAAAGTACCAATCCGTTCTGCATTCTGAGAGGCCTAGCGAGCAAGACCCCACGCGCTGGGGTTTCTCTTCCTGCTCCTTTGTGTAGCGCTTACCCTGCAGGTCAGGCAGTAACTAATGCCAAGGAAACTTCAAAATAGAAAGTGCTAGCTAGCATGTGCTGTCATGCAGCCGCGCGGGCTGCCTGAAGATTAGGAAACTGTTCAAACACCAGATCGCCGCCGGCGTCTCGGCTCAGGCCTGTCCCAGCTGAGGGCGCGCTTAGGCGCCTGGAGAGGGGCTTCCTGCACCGGAGCAAGGCGGGCTGGCTGCCAGGCCGGCCGGCCGCGACCTCGAGGCTCCCGCGGTGGGACCTACCCAGGAGATCCTGGGTACCCGGCGGGGCGCGCGCTCCCGCAACCCCAGAGTTCTCTTCTGCCCAGGGGTTCCGGATTCTCTCCAGACTTCTGGAGAGACGCAGGCGCGGAGAAGGGGCTTTGCTAATTGCAGGAAGTGAGCGCAAGGAAGAAGTGGAGAAGACCCGAGTGGAGGAGGAGGAGGAGGAGGAGGAGGAGGAGCAGCGGCGGGGCGCGCACAGTCCTCAGGGCTAGCTCCCTGCGCACCTCAACAGCAGGAGGCTGAGTCCCGGGGATCCCTCGGTCCTCTAGGGGTGCAGAGACCGCCCAGCTCCACTCCAACACTCACCTGTCTTCTCCCTGCTCTCATGGCTTCCTCCGACGACCCTCTACACTCAGGTAAAGTGGCACCATGCCTCGCACTCGCTTGGAGCAGGGACCACGGACCAGGCGTTCAAGAGATCTAACCAAGGTCACAGCAGACAGCGCCTTGGGGCGCAGGCACCCGCTGCAGACATCTGCAGGACTGGGTGGGGGCAGCGGTGGGCCCGGGGTCCCTCTCCCCGCTCCTCTCCCGGTGCAGTGCTTTTGTTCTGGGCTGGTGATGCCAGAAACAAGTCCGGAAAACCCCCTAACAGAAAAGAACTGCAGGAAGAGGATTTCTGCGCGCCCCCCCCCCCCAGGGTCTCCCTGCCCCTCTCCACCCCCCATGACTTCTAGATCTTCCTCACTCTTCATTCCACTTTCTGAGGTGGTTTTGCCTTTGTAAATCTTGGTCGTCTGACTGGTTCATAAACTATTATACTATCCAGAGAACCACGAGGCTGATCCCACTGATGCAGTCCCCAGGCATGGAGGCCTCCAACCACAAGTCTCTAAGTGCCCTTCTTACAGAGAAACATTTATTTATAGCTGAGGCCGGTATCTAGATTTTCTTTTTTGACTCCTCCTTCATTTAAAATCTTCTTCAAACTTCGTCTTCCAGGAATTCCCTCTCCCAGCCCTCTCATAACCTTGTTGCAAACTTCACAGGCGTTGGTGGGACACATGGACGAATGGTTCGTCCCTGGGGCACATTTGAACTTTTCCTGATTTTGCTGGGATTGGAAGCTCTGGAGAGAGCCAGGCAGAACCAGATGGGACTGCTCCCGGGGTAGAGGGGACTGCCTGTGTTTCATATTTCATTTCTCCAGCTCGGGCAGGGACAGAGTCCAACTGATCCAGCCCTGATGAGTGCCTTGACCTGTAAGGAGGGGATGCTGTGTATCTGGGGGTGGCCATGTTGATATTGTGAAGAGTTGGTTTGGAGGGAAGATTTCCCGGAGATGTCAAAGAACGATCTAAATTCTTCAAGTGAGGAATGGGCAGCAAGCCATTAATTGAAGATGGAAAATAAATACCCAGCTTCCCTTCCCTTTATCTTTTGCCAGTGTTTGGGAAAATGGAAGAGGAAATAAAGGGAAATTTTTCTTACCCCAGGTCCCACTTCCCAAACCATCCCCTCTTCTGATGAGAAGCTAGCTAACAAGGTTCCAAGAGGTGTTTGGAGTTATTTTAGTCATAATGGTCCCAGATCTTACTAAGTGATAGAGGGAGATAGCTAAGAGATGGAGAGAGGGAATTTACTGGATGGAGGTACAGGCAAAATCTGCCTGAGCCCCCAGCATTACTGGCTCTAGAGAAAGTGAGTAATAGGAACTATTTTAGCTGTGACAAAAAGCCTGAGGGAGGGCTGGGAGATGCTCAGTAAAGTCCCCGCTGCACAAGCATGGGAACTTGGCCTGGGATCCCTGGCACTACATAAAAAGCCAGGAATGGGGGCATCCATCTGTAACCTTGGGGCTGAGAAGGAGGTGGAGACAGGCAGATCCCTGGAGCTCATTGGTCAGCCAGCAGCCTAGCTAAACTGATACATTCCAGGTTCTGTGAGAGAACCTGTCTCAAATAGTAAGGTGGAAAGGGACTGGGGAGATGGCTCAGCAGGTAAGAGAGCTTGCTGCTTAAACACGAGGACCTGAGTTCAAATCTAATTTAAATCCCCAGCACCTGTATAAAAACCTAGGCATGGCACCCAGCCACCGCTAGGGGTCAGGGGTAGAGACAGGAAGATTGCTGCGGCTTCCCAGCTGCCAGCCTAGATCCAGGTTCAGTAAGAGATCCTGTCTCAAGGGAATGCACATGTGTACACACACCACAAGGTGAAGAGCAAAGTTGACCCGTGGCCTGATACACATGCATATACATGTGCATGTACACCTGCACACACTCACAGGAACATGTCATATAATACACACACATACACACAGCCTCAGGGAGTCAACAGTGCAGTGAACCCATGTGTAAGTGTGAGATAGGCATATAATAAGCAGTTATGCACTGTAGGACTACAATTCCAGTGACAGTCGTATTAGTACGTCTCCTCCAAAACTGACACCCACAACAAGACCTCCTTCAGAGTGCCATCTCTCTGGCAGGGGATGGTGCTGGGAATCTGTCAATCAAAGTGAGGTTCTTCCACATAACACACACAGTACATACCTGTGCATTTCCATTCAGACATACCATCTGCCCATCTTCCATTTCTGTAATGCAGCCGCAGATGGGGCCAATGTATGAACTAGTGTTCCATCAGGTCATGTTCTTTCCTCTCGTTTCCTACGGCCGTCTCCCAACCGGGGTTCCCACAGCCATGTTTGCCTTCTGCCAACAGTCCTCTAAATATAGTCAGAGTAAACTCTTCAAAGAGATCAGATCCCATCATCCTCTTGCCTAGGACCACTTCCTGACAAACCCTCAGACCCTAAATGGTTTCCTCTGTGCCACTGAGACACCCTTACCTGTCCTTTCAGTCCCCTTTGGTCCCTTGCTCTGAGCATGGCGGCCATACTGCCTCCTTTCCTTCCTTTGAAGGGCCCCACATCCATGTGCCTCCTGGCCACTGGCCCTTGAACAGATTGAACCCAGTACCTACCTGGAAGTCTCCCTTCACCTTCCCCTGCCTGTTGCCTCCTGATTTTCCAGAGTTCAGTTCAAAGATTACCTATGCCCAGTTGGAGGTAACTTAGTCTCAGCTCTCCTTAGAGCCTTCTTTTCAATTTCTAGGATTCTATTTGGCTAGTGCCACACTCTGCATTGGAGAGTAAGTTCTGCATGGAGCTTGGGTCTGTTTTGCCTGTAGCTCTTCTCTAACATATCCCATAGTGCCCAGGACATACCAAGCCCTGTGTAGACACATGGCTTCAGTGAGTGAAAAAATGAAGGAATGAATGATAGAAAATTTAACTAAATTCCTTGAAACTGTGGGCAAAAGAAAATGTTCCTCCCATATTGGTTCATAAGGAGCTTATTCATCAAATAAAATGTAACAAAGTTTACCTTGTAAAGTTGAAAGAGAGAGAATTCTTCATGCATGTCAAAAATGCCATATATTGGGCTGGGAATATAGCTATGGTAGAGCACACTTCTCTAGTATGTGTGAGGCTCTAAACACACACACACACACACCCCACACCACACACAAGCATATATCATTGTGCTGTATTACGAAGTTAATTGAAAGACACCTTTGTACACTAAGAAACTGACAGGGATCTGAGCTCACAGGGTAAGACAATGGAGTGGTGTCACCTTCCAGCTCCATCACCGAAATGCCAGCTAATATTACTGTCTGTCAAGTGTGACAAAAATCTGTTCGTGTTCATGCAGATAGCAAGGCAGAACAAAGAAGGCCTGGGTCAGGAGGTAGACAGCCACACTGCCTGCGTGCTAGGCGCAGCCATGTGGATCTCTCTTTGGCCGGGGATCTTCGCGTAACCTGGCTGCTCCTTTAGAGCCCTGGCCCTGTATGACCTGTTCAGAGGTATCTCACCTGTCCTCGGCCCCGGCATCCATGGTGCACATGGGTCTAAGGACTAAAGGAGGGAAACGCTCCCAGAAGCCCCGGAGTGTGCAAAGCTGGCCCAACCTGCTTCTCCAGAGCTGCATAGAGTGTGGGGGTCACATGTGATTTTCCCTTCTCCCTCCCCCTTGGGGTTTCCCAATGCACCCTTCATTTCCTTTACTTAATCTTTTGTGATACTGGGTGGAACCCGGTGGGTGGAACCTGGGGTCTTGCTCTTGCTAAGCAAAGGCTTTGCCACTGAGGTACTCCCCAGCCTTCCTTCGAGCTTATTTTGAGGCAGAATCTCTCTAGGTTACACAAGCTAGCTTTGAACTCACTCTGTAGCCCAGACAGTCCTTGAACTTTCAGTCCTCCTGCCTCAGCCTCCTGAGTAGCTGCGGTGACTGGCCTGTACCCCCAGGCCTGGCTCTTTTACTTCTTGCTAATGTCTCTGCTTTCTATGCTTTCTTCTAGTCGCCCTCCCCTTCATTTCATTTCACGTTCTTTATTTCCTTTCATCCCTCCTCTACTGCCCCTTTCACTGTGTCAGTGGGTGAGGCCACTCTAAAATCCCTTTTAGGAGCACGTGTGTTTGACCCATGCCTCTTCCTCAGCCAGGTTAGCCCATGACAGGGGTAAAAGGCGTCAACACCACCAGCAGCCTTTCTGCCGCTGAGAGTGTCTGAGATCTTGAGTCATCACAAGCTGAAAGGCAGCTGAGGGGGTTGGGGGGAGGAAAAGGAAAAAGAGAAAAAGAGCATACCTATGAAATCCTCTAGGGAATTGTCTTCACTAGAAAGCACAAAAGGGCTTCACTCCTGGACCGGAAACCTGACATGTGCCCTCTGTTTTCTCTGAGTGGACATCTTTGGTGATGTTTGCGCTTCCCGGACAAGCTGCTTCTAGACCCAGAATGTGACAGGTAAAGGGAGACGTCACCCACTGACATCTTGTTTTGGAGACCAGGCTGCTGGTTCCTCTCACAGAGGCTTTGGGCTACTAAGCCAGTCCTCCCCCCCACCTCCTGCCTCAGAGATGATAAGATTAGATCTCCGAGATGAGGATGAGTAGATGAGATTTTGGATTTAAAGTTGGTGTTAGAATGATTAAGGCTTTGAGAGAAAGTGAGCATTCTACCTGTGGGAAAGATATGAATGGGGATCAGAGGGTGGGCTGACAAGGGTCCCCCCATATCTCAGAAAAACATGTTGGAGGTCCAGTTCTCAATACCTCAGAAAAATATGAAGTGCTAACCCCTAATACCGCCGATAAATATATATTGAAACCCTAATGGCCAGTACCTCAGAAGTAACCTTATTTGAAAATAGAGTTTTTACTGAGGAAATCTGGTTAAACTGAGATTATGAGAGTGGATTGCTATCCAATAGGAGGATGTCAGTATAAAAAGGCAACGGGGCTGGCAGCATGGCTCACTTGGAAAGGGCACTTGCTGTGCAAGCCTGGAAACCTGAGTTCGATCCCCAAACCCCCTTAAATATAAAAGGAGAGAATCCATTCCACAAAGTTGCCCTCGGACCTCTACACATGTGTGGTGGCACATGTGTGTCCACACTCACACACGCTTATCGTCATACTATATAATAACTAAATAAAATTTTAAAAATGAGAAGCACTATTAAAATAAATAGGGCCAGGCGTGGTGGCGCACGCCTTTAATCCTAGCACTTGGGAGGCAGAGGCAGGCAGATCTTTGTGAGTTCAAGGCCAGCCTGGTCTACAGAGTGAGTTCCAGGACAGCTGGGGCTACAGGGAGACCCTGTCTCAAAAAGACAAAAATAAAAATAAAATAAATAGGGCAAGTTTAGGGATGGTGGCATCCCCAGATGAGTCTGTTTAGTGGAGAGTGCCTTTCCACTCCTGGAAGCCCACGGTGCTTGAAAACAGGCCAGCACTGAGGCCAGGAGTCTGGTGTGAAAAGTTGCCCCAGTGCTTGAAAACAGGCCAGCACTGAGACCAGGAGTCTGGCATGAAAAGTAGCCTTTCCCATATATGTCTGTGAGCACACATGCCGTGGGGGGGGGGGGGGGCAGAGCGGCTGTAACAGGTCATTTATGTGACCACAAAAGGTGTGGGGTCCCTTCCCTAGCCAGCACCTCCTGGGCCCTGCGTGGGCATCAGCAGGGGGTCCTCACATCCAGCTTAACTCTCACTGTACTGGGAGGTGGTAGAAGAGCCACAGGTTGTCCACTAGACTTGTCCCCTAGACTGCCACCTCCCCTAAGATTTCATGCTCCGTGTTTGTGAATCTGAGCTTCTGACAGTCAACTTGATGAATCTGATCAGAATAAACATGCCCGTGCTTTTACTAGTTTTTCTGTTTGTTCCACGGTGCAGAGGATGGAACATCAAGTTACCCCCTTATCCCCTGCCCTGGCAGTTCTTAGGGGAAGAATTTACTAGAAGGATCTGTGAGTAGAAAACAATACACGCATGTCAAGAAATCACAGAGGCCATATACACGGCACAGTGCAGAGGTGAACTGAGGAGAGGAGGCCTAACTTCTGGTTGGACGTCGGGGACTTTAAACATGGAGATCCCTTCCACTGTACAGTGTCCAGAGTCGTGCAGACTTACGTAGGAAAGGAACATGAACATTCTTTTGCTGTCGTTTGTTGAGAGTCTTTTTGTATGGCCCAGGCCAGTCTGAAACTCACTATGTTGCACAGGCCAGCCTCAAACTCATGACCCTCCTACCTCCAGTTCCGGACTTCTGAGATTAGATTTGTGCACATCCCCAGCTGTCTCTTAAGGCCCCAAGATCATGGGTTATGGATGTGTGGTCCGGAGATGCCAAATGACTTTGTAGCCTGTCCATTCTGATCTCAAGTGGGGCGCAGAGAACTGCCTGGCACCCTGCCAGGAGACCCCATGCATCAGTTTACCAGGTGGAACTCTCTAGAAGGTGTAGGTGGAGATGAAGCGTCCTTCACGGCCTTAGACAGGTCCCTGATGGTTGCCAGCTGATATGGGTTGATCTGAAATTTTGGGGGGGGTGGTAGAGGCAATTTTAGGAGGGTAACTTGGCCAGATAGTGGATAAAAGCAGGGGAGCGTCTAGAACAGCTGGTAATTGTGCTCTCTTTGGGGCCTTCACGCACCCTAACTTGTTTCAGGTCCTCAGTGCCCCACATCCCATCTGGCACCAGAGCTTTGCCTGCGGGCTCAACCCACTGATAGGCAGGGCTTGTAAAAACAAACATTTTCAAGCTTTAGATAAATTATCTGAGTTTAAACGTAATCATATTGTAAACATCCAACTATAAGGCCTCCAGGTAAGACTTTGAGAAAGTTTCTGCTTCTAGTTTTGTCTCAGATAACCAGGAACGGCCCTCCCCCATCTAACTGGCACACAGAACTCTGGGCCTGTGAGAGCAAAAGCAATTGGACTCGACCTAAAACAGCTCAGAGAGCAAGTATGGTGCTGTAGTCCTGGATCTGTGAGTGTGTTTGACAGAGAGGCACATACATAAGAGCTTAACACCCCCAAAACCTGAGTGACCCCTGAAGACCAGATCCTCAACTGACCTTGAGAAAACAAAAACCTTCCTTAATCTGGGCAAAGTGTGTGGCCTTAAACATCCAAGAGGAAAATATAACCAGAAATAATCAGTAAGGCCTGAGAAATTGTATTTTAGGTATAAAATGAGATCTTAGTAAAAAGACAAAATGTAAAATAATAATAATAATAAAGCACTGTTTTAGAAAAAAAAAGAGCTTAACACACAGCCTTACTCAGACACTAAAGCAGTCAGAGCCTTTGTAGTGGATGTGAGAAAAGACTGGAAAAAGCTGGGAATGCAGCTCAGTCAGTGGATGGAAGGCTTGGCCAACACGCTCGGGGCCACGGGTTCAATCCCAGTTCTGCGTAATCTAGACGTGATGCTGAATGTCTGTCACAGAGGAGGTAGAGGCATGAGGATCCGAAGTTCAAGGTCATTTGCCCTATATAGGAAGTTCAAGGCCAGCATTAACTGTCTCAAAAACAAAACACACCTTTCCCAAACTTCCTATAATAGCAAAGCCTCTGCTGGCCTCCCAGGCATGCCCAGCCTGACAAAAATACAGTATCAGCTAGGGACCTGGAATCTCTCATGTCACAGAGGAAGAACATGAAGTTTAGGAAGCTTAGACCTCATCTAATGTCAACATCACCTCTCTGGGCTGGTGTGGGGTCAGCAGTAGGTTCCTTTCTTTTCTTTCTTTCTTTTTTTTTTTTTAAGACACAATGATGGAATCATGGGCGTGCACTACCATTCCCAGATGCTGTTTCTTTTTCTTCTCCATTACACTAATTTGTCGTGGGTATGTTGAGCAGTGTCTGGACAGGACTAATAGATATTTAGACATTTAGAACCGCCCAGCCCAATATTTGAATTCTTTGGAGCCCACCTACCTGGAATCCCATTGTGTTGACAGCTGTTGAAATACCATGTTGATAATGAGATAACACCTTCAATGAAAGACCATAAGGGGCTGGAGTACAGAGATGGCTCTGCAGTTAACAGAGGACCTTGGTTTGGTTCCCAGTACCCACATGGCAGGTAACAACCACCCGGAACTCTAGTTCCAGGAAAACCGACATCCTCTTCTGACCTCTGTTGGCTTTGCACCCACATGGTGTACTTACATACATAGCAGGAAACACCTGTACATATAAAATAAAAACAAATAAATAAAGAGGTTTTCTTTTAAAAGAGAAGAATTAACAATGGGGAGTTGGTATGGTAGCACACACCTAGAAAGTAGAGGCAGAGGATCAAGAGTTCTAAGTCATTGTCTTCAACTACATAGAAAGTCAACGCCAGCCTGGGCTATGTGAGACCCTACCCCAAAATACCAAAAGATACAAATAAATAGCATCTGGGGTATTGTTAGTAATAAAATGGTGAAGACCGAGTGACAGGGGAAGGAGAACAGACTTGTTTGGTGGTGATGTCTATCACCACATCCTTGTCAGGAATAGAATCTGCAAAGCAGAAAAAGAAAAATACTAGAAAAATCAGTGTGGACTGGCTGGCTGGAAAAACCTGTTACAAGCGCACAAATGTGCCACGGTGACCTGTTTTTTGCCAGTCACTTCCGCATGAGAGTGATGCAGCAAGATTTACTTGAAAACTCCCCTGCCCGGACACCACTTACCTGGATGCATTTCATTGGCCCAAAGCCAGCACCCCACTCTGTACATCACTGCCCCCACCCCTATGTCCAGGGAATGTATATAAGGCTCCACCCTGCTACAATAAAGTGAGATCTTGCCTGACTTGACTCCCCGCTGCGTCTGATTGTCTCCGGGAACTGGGAGGCTGGGAACCCACGCACCTGTCCTTCCTCCATCCAGCCGGTCCTGCACTTCACCTGGTCTGTCCGCGCCCCCCCCCCCCCACACCGCCTAGCACCCTCTTCCGGGACCAGTTAAAACCCCCGACCCCCGCACTTCCCCTGGTCTGTTCCCCCTGCCTAGCATGCTCTTCCCTCAGAGCCCCCTTTGGCTCCTCTCACTGACCTCTGGATCCAAGTGTCACCACTTAGCAGGTTCTTCCCCGCTGGCTTCCCGTCCCTATGATGCACCAGTCTACACAGGGCCCTCCTGCCCTTGCACACTGTCCCCTCCTGCCCTTACACACAGGCCCATCCTGCCCTTGCACACTGTCCCCTCCTGCCCTTGTACACTGTCCCCTTCCTGCCCTTGCACACTGTCCCCTCCTGCCCTTGCACACAGGCCCATCCTGCCCTTGCACACTGTCCCCTCCTGCCCTTGTACACAGGCCCATCCTGCCCTTGCACACTGTCCCCTCCTGCCCTTGTACACAGGCCCATCCTGCCCTTGCACACTGTCCCCTTCCTGCCCTTGCACACTGTCCCCTCCTGCCCTTGCACACAGGCCCATCCTGCCCTTGCACACTGTCCCCTTCTGCCCTTGCACACCGTCCCTTCCTGCCCTTGTGTTGGTTGTTTATATATTGTTTGTTGGTCCTTTAATCATGCATGGCCACAATCCATAAGATGTTCTTCTCTCCTTGAACCAGGCTGACAGCTTCACAAGGCTACAAATTTCAGGGCTGTCTCCTGCCTGCAGGCTGACAGTCCCTAGGCTTAGCTCTGGCAAGGAGGGGGGAGGGGACCACAGGAAGTCACCCAAGGAATGAAAGAAAGACACAGACTCAGTGGGAGAAGGTCCGGGAGATAGACTCAGTTTTTTTAATGACAGCAATGTGTTTATATACTAAAGGCTACTGTGCTCTGGGCAAGGAAGTGGGGGGCAGGAGGAAGGGAAGGGTGAGCCACCTTGGCTCCTACTGGGGGACTGCAGAGCTCCTGTTTGTGCAATCAATAAACTAGAGGTGTGACATTTTTCTCAATACTTTAAGGGGCCATCTGGTTCTGGAACTTTGCAGAGATAAGCGAGGCAGGAAAACACTGCAATATCCTGACCTCATGGAGCTATATATAACCCACAGAGACAACTGAATGCCCACAGAGAGATCAGATAACTCTCCAAGATGGGTCTTAAAGGTCCTTGCCTTGAGCCAAGCAAAGTTTCATTCTTACACCCTTGCACACCGGCCCTTCCTACCCTTGCACACCAGCCCTTCCTGCCCTTTGATACTGGCCTACACCTCTGCTGTGATGGTCCAAGCGTCCTGAGCCATCTCTGTGTTCTTTGGGTGATAGCTCAGATTTGGGGTGGAGTTGGGAGTTAGTGACACTCTGTGTCTTTATTTCACTTTTGTATGTGGGCATGCCTGTGCAGACAGGAGGACAACCTTGGGTGTCATTTCTCAGGAGCCATCCATCAAGTCTCGTATTGGCCTGGAACTTGCTGATTTGGCTAGACTGGCTGGCCAGGGCACCCCAGGAATTTGGTACCTCCCCACAGCTGGGATTCCAGGGTCACAACAACATGTCTGGATTTTTAAAATATTTTTAAAATTTTTTATTTATTTATTTATTTATTTATTTATTTATTTATTTATTTATTATTTTTGTCTTTTCGAGACAGGGTCTCCCTGTAGTCCCAGCTGTCCTGGAACTCACTCTGTAGAATAGGCTGGCCTTGAACTCACAAAGATCCACCTGCCTCTGCCTCCCGAGTGCTAGGATTAAAGGCGTGTGCCACCACACCTGGCTTATTATTTTTTATGTGTATGAGTGTACTGTCTGCATGTAGGTTGGTGCACCTGTGTCATGCAGTGCTGCAGAGGTCAGAAGAGGGCGTTGGATTCCCCCTGGAATTGGAGTTAAAGACGGTTCTTAGCCGCCATGTGGGTTCTAGGAATCGAACCTGGGTCCTCTGCAAGAGCAGTCAGTTCTCTTAACTGCCGAGCCATCTCTCCGGCCCCCAGTGTCTGGATTTTGACATTGGTTCTGGGGATTGACCTCAAGTTCTCATGCCTTCAAGGCAAGCACTTTACTGACTGAGCTCTCTTTCCCCAACCCTTTATTAGATTTAAATCTGAATTCTGCTAGGCTGGGGAGGGGTTCCGTGACAGTCAGAATTGAAGCCTGTCCTTTTCTTGCAGTCACAGGGGAATCCCAGAGGTGAATGTAGTGCCTGAACAACCAGGAAAAGACTTTGAACTTCAAAAATATATATTATTTTTATTTTATGTGCATGAGTGTATGTACATGTATCCTCGTCGAGCAGCCCACAGAGATCAGAGGAGGGCATGAGATCCCCTGGAACTAGAGTTATAGATGGTTGTGAGCCACCGTGAGGGTGCTGGGAACCAAACCCCAGTCCTCTGCAAGAGCAGCCAGGGCTCTTAACCATCTCTCCAATCCTGAGACTTTGAACTTTTATTTATTTATTTATTTATTTATTTATTATTTATTTTAATTTTTTTGTGTGTGTGTGTTTTCAAGACAGGGTCTCCCTATAGCCCCTGCTGTCCTGGAACTCACTCTGTAGACCAGGCTGGCCTTGAACTCACAAAGATCCACCTGCCTCTGCCTCCCAAGTGCTAGGATTAAAGGCGTGAGCCACCACTCCCAGCTAAGACTTTGAACTTGTAATAAACCCCAGTTGAGTGTGTTTTCATCTCACTGTCTAAGTCTAAATCCCTAAAGACCCTGCACTGTCTGTAGACACCAAATATGGTATCTTTGCTGGGGCTAGACCCTGACACCTAGGAGTTAACCAGCTCCATAATTCCTGCAATGTGACCTTGCTACCTTTATGGTGCTAGGATCAGGGCACAATCCCCACCCATACAGGGCACTGGCAAAACTCTTCTCCATTTGTCCCCACGTCTCCTGGTGTGTGTATGTGTGCATGTGTATAGAGACCAGTGGTTAACCTTAGCTATTATTCCTTAAGTGCCACCTACTCTTCTTTTCTCCACTTTTTCATGTGTGCGTACACGTTTTTTCAGTTGTGTGTGTGCTCTATGGGCACAGATGTGTGTTGGTGAATATACATGTATGCATGTGAGGCCCAAGGTTGATGTTAGGAATCATCCTTCATTTCTGTTCTACCTTCTACCCTTGAGGCAGAGTCTCTCAGTCAAACCCAGAGTTCACTGATTTGACTAGTCTTGCCAGTCAATTTGCTCTGGGGATTCCCTGGTGCTGAAAATGTGGCGGGCCACCATTTATGAGTTTCTAAAGTTCGGACTCCAGTCCTTGGGTTTGTGTGGCCAGTACTTTAACCACTGAGCAATCTCCCCAGCCCCCACCTTGTTTTTTTTTTGAGGCAGTATCTATCATTGGTACCTGTTGCTTATTCTGCTGGGCTGTCTGGCCAGCAGATCCATTTGTCTCGACCTCCCCAGTGCTGGGATTACAGGGGCATGCTGCCTTGCCCAGGTTTTTACATGGGTTCTAGGGATCAAACTCGGGTCCTTATGCTAGTGGGACAAGAGCCATCACTCTGGCCTCATGCTTTGGTTCAATGACATCATCCTTTAGTGGGCCATTGCAGAATATGTCACTGTTGCTTTCACACAGCTTCTCCTTGGGCCTGGATAGAGAAAGGTTGATATCCCGGAGCCACATCTGCAGGAATGTGTCTAGGGACAGCAAACACCAGTCACCTCAAAGACTCTCCAGCCGGCTTCTCCGAGTCTTCCAAGGTGCCCTCTGGACCTGGAACCTAGTCCATAGCACACCTTCATGAGGATTTATACAAAAACATGGACTTTGAGTCAGGGCTGCTGACAGTGGTTGTAGACTATATCTACACAGATCTAGAAGGTGTCACTCAGCAGATTTGTTTGTCATCAAGGTGGTTTCCTTGTAGATAACTGCAAAAGCCTCTTGTGGAATGCAACGTTTTTCTAATTGACACAGGTTTCTGTGATCTAGTCATGGTCTTGGGCAAGGCCGCGTCTTGTTCTGAGCTTCCTTACCGAATTCCTTTGACAGAGCAGGTGATAAAACATATGAAGAAAATACTAAGATGTCATGATAACTTGTTTGATAAATAATACTGAGAGTTATTTTTAACTTATGAACTCACATGAAACACATCAAGAAGCTTCATTTGTATGCATGTGTGTATCTGGTATACATGTGTATGCACGTGTATGTACAGATGAGAAGCCTCATGTATTCAAATGGAGGGGTCTGAATTTGACATGGAGTGTTTTCCTGGATGGCTGTCCACTCTGTTTACAGAGGCACAGCCCCCTTGCTGAACCCAGAGGCCTTCATTCTAGCCCCTTTCCTAGCCGGCCTTCTCTGTGGATCCCATGTCTCTGCCTCCCAAGTGTTGAGATTACGCACGGCCGCCATACTTGCTCAGCCTTTACTTGGGTTCTGGAATACAGACTTGCCCTCCTGCTTGTGTGTCAGGTGTTTTATCTACTGACCCATCTTCCCAGCCTAATAAGCTTAGTATTTTTAAATAATTAACAAATGTTAGAGAGACTAGGAAATAAGTATGCAGGATTCAGAATTAAATCTTTCCTACCTAAAATTGTGTCCAGTCCAACAGATAGAGCTGTTGGACTGGGGTAGGGAGATGATTCAGTCAGTAAACTGACCTTGATCTTCAGAATGCATGTAAAAAAGCTGGGTGCCCTGGGCTGGAGAGATGACTCAGCAGTTAAGAACACTTGGCTGCTCTTTAGAGGACTTGGGTTTGATTCCCAGCAACCACAGGGCAGCTAACAGCCATCCACAATTCCAGTTTCAGAGGATCTGATGCCCTCTTCTGACCTCTGCGCACATTGTACAGCATGGGTACACTTACATACATGCAGCCAGTGTACTCAGACACATAAATTTTTTTTAAAAAAAGTAAAGCTGGTGTGTGGTGCATGCCAGGGGAGGCAGGGGGCAGATGGATCCCTGGGGCCTAATGGCCAGCCAGCCTAGCCTCTTCGATAAGTGCCAGGACATTGAGAGATGCTGTCTCAAAAAATAAGGTAGATGACAGCCTTTGACGACAGCCTTGGTTGTCCTCTGGCTTCCCACACACAGGAGTTGTCAGTGTTATGTCTGTTTAATTTGTGGCGGGTTGTAACTGAATATTTGAAGATATTTATAAGTAAGCTGTTTTAAGATAATGCAGTGTTTCTGTTTGTTTTGAGTACTGGGGATCATGGCTCTGTTTTTTTATGTTTCTTTTTCTTACTATCTTCCTTGGTATAATGTGAACAGATCTCCCTTGCTTGACTACAGGAATGATTGACAGTGAGCATTGCTACTCCCTGGCCATGGTAGCTCCTATCTATGTGAAAACGATATGGGACAACTCGTTTGTGCTTTCCTGTTAAAGACAATCCTCTTCCTTGCTATTTTCCTAGATCATATGGCGAAGGAGCCGGTGGAAGACACAGACCCCAGCACTTTGTCCTTCGCCATGGTAGGTGGCGAATTTCCTTTCGTGGCTTACAATTCTTGCTTTGCTTTCCATGTCCTTCTGCATGGTAGGTGGCAAATTTCCTCTTGTGGCTTACAATTCTTGCTTTGCTTTCCATGCTTGTTACTTCGAATTTAGTCACCAGCTGTTTTCACAAACACCAGAAAACCCAAAGCGAGATGCTCCCAAGACACACTTCTTCCCTATGGTGTTCTCTGTGCCGTCGTCAGTGTTGGGTTCCTCCATGCTAACTAGCAGTGTCAGATCCTGGGCTGAGGATGTAGCTCAGTTGGTAAGGTGCTTGCCTGGCATGCATGAAGCCCTGGGTTTTATCCATGAACAAATGGCGGCACATGCTTATAATCCCAGAGCTCTGGGAGGTAGAGGCAGGAGGATCACTTCAAGGTTATCTTCAGCCATGGAGCAAGCTCAAAGTCAGCCTGGGCTAGATGCGACCTTGTCTTAAGCAACAACAGCAACAACATTGTGTTAGATCCTGTTCTTGCTTTACACCAGCAGAAATGACCTTCTTAGATTTTGCCAGGTCTTTGCTGCCTTGTTGGCTTTTAATACCGCCTATGTTCAAATAACCTTCTTTTAACATTCAAAATACCTAACATGGAGTCCGGTCTTGGGATTCAAACCCAGGACAGAGTTCTACAAAGAGAGTACTGCCCAGTTGATCCAAATGACAGTCACAGAAATGGTGAGAAGAAATAGACGTGCTCCCAGAATGCAGGAAGGCAGAATCTGAATCTGAGGCTGCAGGAAACAGGAAGAGCAGCTCAGAGAGGATGGAGGGAGTGTGGTTTAGTGGTTAGAGGTGAGGAAGTCAGAGGAAAGCTTCTCTTTCATGCTTCAAATTTTATTTCATTCTTATCGGCTCAGAATTAAAAACAGTGAGTCAGGCCTGCCGATGAGCCTGAGGCTAAACACTTAGCAGGTTTACTTTAGCTTAATATTCCAAATGCCCGGCTTGGAACCCAGGGCCTTGTGCATGCTGAGCAAGGGCTTTAACCGTGAGCTACACCCCAGCCCACGTCTAAGGGTTTAAACTGAAACCCAAGACAACGCTTTCTTTTCACTTTGATCTTAAGGCTGACATTTAAAAATAATTCTTCTCTTTTGTCGGTTTCTCCAGTCAGACAAGTATCCCATTCAAGATACTGGACTCCCTAAAGGTAAGTACAGTTAATATCAGCACTTCAACTTGTGACTAACTGAAGATACCAAAAAAAGCCTGACTCAAAGCCCTTTTTACCTTATTGAAGGTTGTAAAACACAAATGTACAATAACTTAGTTCGTGACTGGCTACATAATTATCTCAAAAATGAGTTTTATTAGCCGGGCATGGTGGCGCACGCCTTTAATCCTAGCACTTGGGAGGCAGAGACAGGCGGATCTTTGTGAGTTCAAGGCCAGCCTGGTCTACACAGTGAGTTTCAGGACAGCTGGGGCTACTGGGAGACCCTGTCTTGAAAAGACAAAAAAAAAATGAGTTTTATTACTAAAATGTGTCAATCACTTTATATCATATTATACATTTCAGTTCTCTATGTTTTTTTTTTTTTTTAACCAGGCATAGAATAAAGCTAGCCAGGATTCTGGGTTCAAGTGACAGAAAACTGACCCAGTTTTGTTTAAGAAGGAGCCGAGCGTGGGGGCACAGGCCTATTACTCCCAGAATTTGGAGGGCCAAGGCAGAAGAGTGCTGTGAGTTTGAGGCCAGCCTGGGCTACAGATAGGGACCGCTTCAGAAATCAAAAGGGGATGGGGAAGACAGGAAGGATGGGATTTCTTGCTGAGGTACCTGGGAGCTGCTCTCGGCTCAGTCCCTTGGCCTGGCCACTCTGCCTTCTTTGGTTCTGTCATTGTTACTGGATGGGACTTTTTTGTTATGGTTTTGAAAAGAATATGTAATTGACACATGAAAAGCTTACATGTTCATAGAATGGACAACTGGATAGGGGGCTCAAGTCAAGTTAAACATGTCTGTCTCCTCCAATTATTTCTAAATTTTTGTGTTGAGAACCTTCAGACTCCTTTCTTGCACATTATTGAAATACACGCGCAACACTGTGGTCTGGCCGCACCTTGCTGTGCAGTAGCCCTGGAACCTCTCAGTGCCTGCTGACCACGCTGCCCCTCCCGCCTGCCCCTCCCCTCTCTCTGTTGCATGAGGGAGCTTCATTAGTGAGAGTTGGGAGATTCATTAGCATCCTCTTTACCCTTGTTCTGTGTTGGTTGAGTCTCAGATGTAGAGGGTGCATTGTAAATGTGCTCCTTAGGCTTGGGCAATTCACAGATAATGTCTATGTGTGACCACTTGTAGTACCCTGTAATAGTCTCCATCTGGTACAAAAGCATTTTTGGTGAGTGGTGACTGGGATACTTGACTGTAAATTTAAGGATACATATTTTGCACTTAGTAAGAAATTATATTAGTCTAGGGATGTGACATCCTTGGGGTTTCAATCCAATTAGGTAATCGTTGATTGCTCCTAAAATAACACTGCCACTATTGTACGCATGTCGCATGCTGTGCTGGTCATTGATGTAGTTGTCTGATCATAAAGCTGGTGTCGGAGCATCGATTGCTGCTCTCCCTCAGCAGCTCGCATAGCGCTCTCCAAAGCTGTGAGCGCAGCCTTCAGGGCACGTGGCTTCCAGGTCCGTTTCAGCTCCATCGCTCCAAATCTAGTCTCCAAAGTATGTCCTGTCTTCAACAGTAGGTTCTTAAAGATTTAGGAGGCACTCAGGGGCTATGGAAATACCTTGTATAATTTTAAGAGTCTCTCCAACTACCCTGGCCAATCACGCAAAGGAAGGTTTCTCCTGTCTGGCACCGTCTCTTGTTATGTGGCCTTTAGCTATGCACATGGATTCATGAGAGGTATTGTATGTGTAATTTGTCATTACATTGTTAGACTAATAATGATACTCTTTGGTTTTTCCACTAGCTAGGGATTATTCTCTCTCTCTCTCTCATCCCTTGATAATACCAGTCTCCTATGGTCCCACCTCTCTTGGTCTCCTTCCCTTTATCCCCATATTTCCTTGTCTAAGCCTCCCTTCCCCTCTCATTTAATTACCCCCATTTTATCCATTTCTCCCTGTCTCTTACTCTTCTTCTGTCTCAGGTTTCTTCTTTCCCATCTACTCCCTGGTTCCTTTCCATTTTCCTAGCTCCTGCAGTTACATTAGGATACATACTTATATATAAGGATTTGGGTGATGATTCACAAATGAGGGAGAACATATGTCATTTGTTTTTCTGAGTCTGTGTTATTTCACTTAGTGTAACCATTTCTAGTTCCAGTTGGATAGGACTTCTTTTGAAGGAAGGGAAGAGGGTCTCAGTACTGCCAGTATCCCACCATGCTGTGCAAGATGGTGTTGCAGGGGGAGCCTTTGCAGCACCCCAGTACAGGGATGGCCATGGTGCAGGAAGTGTGGATCACGTAGCCGTTGCTCGCTATCATCAGAAAGATGGGGATGTGCACAGCTGTGAGTCTTAAGCCCTAACTGGGGATAGCTTGGAATGGATTCCACCCAAACCTCAGAAAGAATGTTCAAGGGTGAGACAACCATCAAGGGATGCTTGTGAGGCTCAAAAGTGAACCCCCAAAGTTAGCTTTCTATACCCTGGAGCCTCGGGTTCAGGCATGGCAAAGTTCAGAAAGGGGCTAAACCCCAGTGTTTCCTCATTCCCCTGTGGGGTGTCTGTAAGCCCATGTTCCCAAGGAGGCTGTGATGCTGGCTGTCACACTGGACTTCTCCCCCTTTAAGGCCTTGTAGTCTGCTGACAACCTAGAGCCAGAAACAGGAGGACAGAGACACTCACATCCTCCTGGTGCCGGAGATGGGTGGGAGCCTGGCTGCCCAGTCTCTGTGCAAAGTCGGCCTGCAAAGCCCCTGGTATATCACTTGGTAGTTGGGGGATCTTCCCACCAGAGCCATGCTGTTTAGATCCAGGATTCATCCAGGGTGCTATTCTTTCTCTTCCCTGGTCCTTTGAGTGACATCTACTAAAGGATTAGCAGTCCTTTTCTGTGTGTGGATATTCCCAGAGCAGTTTTAGGATAGGGAAAAGATGCCAAGGCCAGGCTTGAGTGCAAACCGTACTGTGCTGGGCGGTGGCTGCAGGGCCCCTTTCCCCACACTCAGGAGCCCCACAGGCAGCTCAGAGTCTCTTCTCCCCCATCTAGAACTATTGGTTTTTAATTAATTTTAAGTTAGTATACAAAGAAGTGGGTTTCATTATGAAACTTTCAAACATGTGTGTTGATATACTTTATTCTAATTGATCCTCCTTGCCCTTCCTCTCCCATCCTCTACCGCCCCCTGGCTGGCTCCCCCCCCCCCAGATAGTCTCTCCTGATTTCACAACACGTGACTTTCTTTTTTTTTGGTCTTTTCAAGACAGGGTCTCCCTGTAGCCCCAGCTGTCCTGGAACTCACTGTGTAGACCAGGCTGGCCTTGAACTCACAAAGATCTGCCTGCCTCTGCCTCCCAAGTGCTAGGATTAAAGGCGTGAGCCACCACGCCTGGCTCAAAACGTGACTTTCATTATCCTTGTTTCTCTTCCTCTCTTTTCTTGATCCCCTTCCTAGTTTGTGACAACACACACACACACACACACACACACAAATAAGTAAATTCAATATAAAAAAATACCCACATATATACACACATTTAATTTTTTAATAATTTTTTTTGGTCTTTTTGAGACAGGTCTCCCTGCAGCCCCAGCTATCCTAGAACTCTTCATGTAGACCAGGCTGGCCTTGAACTCACAGAGATTCGCCTGCCTCTGCCTCCTGAGTGATGGGATTAAAGGGGTGCGGCACCACGCCTGGCCACACATGTTTAATTTTAAATCTAGGTTCTGTATTTCTGTATATGAGAGAAAACATGCACTATTTGTCTTTCTGAATCTGGCTTATTTTGCTTACCAGGATCTCCAGTTTCATCCTGCAAATACCATAATTTCATTTTTCTTGGTAGCTGAATAAACTCCATTGTGTGTAGGTAACATGTATTCTTTGACCACTCACCTCTGAAGCAACATCAAGGGCAGTTCCATTGCCTAGAATTGTGAACAGTGCATCTGTAAGTGTGGAGGTGAGAAGCTCTCATCTGGGACTGAGTCAGGAGGAAGTGGGAGGCCCGGCTGACAGCAGGACCCAGTGGACACCATCATAGGCTTGGTCCTTGCCCTTGAGACCTCAGTCATGCTTCCTTAAAGCACAAGCCCTGGGTCCTGCTGCCCCCAACATCCTGACTCGGTGGGCCTAGAAATCTGCACGTTAGCACACATCTGTGTGGGTGGGATGCAGACCCCACTTTGAAAGCCTTTCTAAGATGATTCAGTGTAGAGGAGAGAAGTACTTCCGGGGTCTGAGCAGTTTGAACAGGTCTCTCAGATCTCAAGGCCTCCATGTCCTCAGTGGGCTAGAAAGGACACCTTAGCATCAGTCTCCCAAAGTGCTCAGGAATCCAACAAAGTAGGGGTCTGGGGAGATAACTGGTGGGTAACGTGCTTGCCATGCAAGCGTGGGTGTCCGAGTTCAGTTTCCAGGACCCACGTAGAAAAGCCAAGTTGGGGCTGGCCAGATGTCTCAGTGGGGTAAAAAGTGTTTCCCATCAAGATGACCACCAGTGTTCAACCCCTGAGACCTACACGGTAGGAGGGAACTGCGACCTGGAAACCTTCCCCTGACCTCCACACGTGTGCTGTGGTGCGCGCATTCACACACGCACACACACACGCATTCACAGACGCACGCACACGCGCATGCATGCACACACGCGTGCACGCATTCATATATAAATGGTTTTTTTTTAAAGCCAGACATGGTGGCATATTAAAATCCCAGTGCTGGGGGAAGCTGCAGAGCCTTGTGTCTCACTGGCCAGCCAGCCTACCTACTTGGTGAGTTCAAGTCAACAAGAGACCCTGTGTCAAAAAGCAAGGTGGACGCTGTCCTGGGAATGACACCTGAGGTTGACCTCTGGCTTCTGCATGTGCACATGACCATGCCCCCCCCATGAACAAACACTCCCATGCACAGACCCTGCACATGCCCCCACCCCATGAACCAACACTCCCATGCACAGACCCTGCCCATGCCCCCACCCCATGAACAAATACTCCCATGCACAGACCCTGCCCATGCCCCCACCCCATGAACCAACACTCCCATGCACAGACCCTGCCCATGCCCCCCCCATGAACCAACACTCCCATGCAGAGATCCTGCACATGCCCCCCATGAACAAACACTCCCATGCACAGACCCTGCACATGCCCCCCCATGAACCCACACTCCCATGCACAGACCCTGCACATGCCCCCACCCCATGAACAAACACTCCCATGCACAGACCCTGCACATGCCCCCACTCCATGAACAAACACTCCCATGCACAGACCCTGCACATGCCCCCACTCCATGAACAAACACTCCCATGCACAGACCCTGCACATGTTCCCACCCCATGAACAAACACTCCCATGCATAGACTCTGCACATGACCCCCACCCCATGAACAAACACTCCCATGCACAGACCCTGCACATGTTCCCACCCCATGACACAAACACTCCCATGCACAGACCCCACACATGCCCCTACCTCATGAACAAACACTCCCATGCACAGACCCTGCACATGCCCCCACCACATGAACAAACACTCCCATGCATAGACCCTGCACATGTTCCCACCCCATGAACAAACACTCCCATGCACAGACCCCGCACATGTTCCCACCCCATGAACAAACACTCCCATGCACAGACCCCGCACATGCCCCTACCTCATGAACAAACACTCCCATGCACAGACCCCGCACATGCCCCTACCCCATGAACAAACACTCCCATGCACAGACCCCGCACATGCCCCTACCCCATGAACAAACACTCCCATGCACAGACCCTGCACATGCCCCCACCCCATGAACAAACACTCCCATGCACAGACCCTGCACATGCCCCCACCCCATGAACAAACACTCCCATGCATAGACCCTGCACATGTTCCCACCCCATGAACAAACACTCCCATGCACAGACCCTGCACATGCCCCCCCATGAACAAACACTCCCATGCACAGACCCTGCACATGTTCCCACCCCATGACACAAACACTCCCATGCACAGACCCTGCACATGTCCCCACCCCATGAACAAACACTCCCATGCACAGACCCTGCACATGTTCCCACTCCATGACACAAACACTCCCATGCACAGACCCTGCACATACCCCCCCCCATGAACAAACACTCCCATGCACAGACCCTGCACATGTCCAGCGTACATGAACACCACATGGGATGGAGGGAAGGCTGGCCAGAGACCTGGGGAAATCAGCTTGGGGACTGTCAAAAGCTTCCAAGAAAGTGTCCAAGGTGGAAACACTGTGTGCATGTCACAGTGCCACTGCCTCAAGATCTTTGACCTTCAATGTGACTTCCTGTTTTGAAAGGAAAAAGATGGTTGCTTAGCAACCTGATCTATTAAAAAGTATGGTCAGGTTTCTCCTAAATCTCATTTAAATCCATGTTCAGAACTCACTATGTAGACCAGGCTTGCCTCAATCTCACAGAGACCCTCCTGCCTCTGCCTCCCAAGTGCTGGGATTAAAGGCGTGCTCCACCACACCTGGCCATTACAAGTTTTCTTTGACATTTGAATTTAATGCCATAGTAGTTGAATGTCTGCTAGCATTTTCCTTCAACTTTCTGAATGGAGGCAAACTGCCATAGGTTTCTGATCATTTTCTCATTGATGTTTCTAGGGCAGGGGAGCAGAGGAGGCAGCATGAAGGGCAATGTATAATAATATGCATATCTGAAAGCACTTCATAACGAAACCTACTAATTTTTGTACTGACTAAAAACCTTAACAAAGGGGCTGGGAAGATGTCTCCCTTGGTCATGCGCCTGCCATGCAACCAAGGATCGGAGTTCGGATCCCCAGTGCCCATGTAAAAGCCAGGCACACTGGTGTGAGTCTGTAACCCTGGTGCTGGGGTGGGGACAGGAGGGTCCCCAAAGCTTGATGGCCAGCCTAGCACAAACAGTGAGCTTCAGGTCCAGTGAGAGATCCTGCCATAAAAAAAAAAAATCAAGGCAGAGAGTGATAGAGAAGATGCCTAATGTTGACCTCTGACCTCCATGAACACCCACAATGTATGAACATACACATGCACACACATTCACATATGAACACATGCTAATTAACCTCCATGAACACCCACATGCACATATGAACACACACTAATTTTTTTTTGGTCTTTTCGAGACAGGATCTCCCTGTAGCCCCAGCTAACCTGGAACTCACTCTGTAGACCAGGCTGGCCTTGAACTCACAAAAATCCGCCTACCTCTGCCTTCTGAGTGTTAGGATTAAAGGTGTGTGCCACCATGCCTGGCCAATTTTTAATAAAACAAGAGTTTGGCTAGAGCGATGGGTTAGTAGTTGAGAACACTGGCTGTTCTTCCAGAAGACCCAGGCTTGGTTTCCAGCATCTACATGGTGGCTTACAGCTGTCCTGAACTCCAGTCCCAGGGGCTCCAACACCCTCTCTGACCTCCATGAGCATTGAGCACACTTGGTGCAGTTACACACATGCATGCAAAACACTCATATGCATAAAATTAAAAAATAATATTTAATTAAAAATAAAATAAAGGGGCTAGAGAGATGGCTCAGTGGTTAAAAGCACTGGTTGCTCTTGCAGGAGGACCCAGGTTTGGTTCCAAGCACCCACAAGATGGCTAACAACCATCTGTAGCTCCACTTCCAGGTGATCCAACAATCTCTTCTGTAGGCATTGGTATGACACAAGTGCACTTACATACGTCCAGGTAATACACTCACACACATAAAATAAAAATGATAAATAAAATATTTTAAAAAATAAAAGTTATTTTAATGAAGTAAAATCCAGAGGACTTAATGAAGACACTAATTTATTGACCTATAAATAAGCTAAAATGCAATCTATTTATATTAAGTACCAACTAGAATTCTAACATTCAAGTGAATTGGAGGTGGCTAGTTTACTTAGCGCAGAAGTCATAGGTAATTAGTTTCAACAGTTTCCATATGGCTTAAGAAGTTTTAAGGGCTGGAGAGATGGCCTAGTGGTTAAGAGCACTGACTGCTCTTGGAGAGGACCTGGGTTCTATCCCCAGCACCCACATGGGATGGGATTAAAGTTTAGGGGGTTGGAGAGATGGCTCAGTGGTTAAGAGCACCGACTGCTCTTGGAGAGGACCTGGGTTCTATCCCCAGCACCCACATGGCGGCTGAGAACTGTCTTTTTTTTTTTTTTTTTTCTGTATGTGTATCAATGTACTGTCTGCATGCAGGTCTGTGCACCCGTGTCGTGCAATGCCACGGAGGTCAGAAGAGGGTCTTGGATTCCCCTGGAACTGGAGTTCTCCTGGAATTGGAGTTTCAGATGGTTCTCGGCCACCATGTGGGTGCTGGGGATCGAACTCGGGTCCTCTGTAAGAGCGGTCGGTGCTCTTAACCACTAGGCCATCTCTCCAGCCCGAGAACTGTCTTTAACTCCAGTTCCAGGGGAAACCACCACCCTCTTCTGACCTCCACAGCATTGCATGACACGGGTGCACAAACCTACATGCAGACAGTACATTCATACACATAAAAAATAAAATTAAAAATATATATATTAAAAAAATAAAGAAGTTTTTAAAATTCCTTCTCTTAAATATGTGAAGCCGCCTCCCAGCACCTGTATTCTCCTGCCAGGACGTCCTCATTGACAGCCAGCTTAGAGCTCTTCTTTAATGCAGTTCAAGCTAAGGTGGTCTTGAATGATATGGTTTTGCTGTATGTCAGCTGTGGCAATCTAAGGTAATTTCAGTGATCAGCATACCATTTATTATACCAGTTATTATGCCTGCTTTTTGGGGGGGTCTTTTTTTAAGACAGGGTCTCCCTGTAGCCCCAGCTGTCCTGGAACTCACTACGTAGACCAGACTGGCGTTGAACTCAGAGATCCACCTGCCTCTGCCTCCCGAGTGCTGGGATTAAAGGTGTGTACCACCATACCTGACACCTGCTTTTTTTTTTATGTGTATGAATGTACTGTCTGCATGTAGGTCTGTACACCTGTGTCATGCAATGCTGCGGAGGTCAGAAGAGGGTCTCAGATTCCCCTGGAACTGGAGTTCTCCTGGAATTGGAGTTACAGACGGTTCTCGGCCTCCATGTGGGTGCTGGGGATTGAACCTGGGTCCTCTGCAAGAGCGGTTGGCGCTCTTAACCACTAGGCCATCCCTCCAGCCCCAACACCTGCTTTTTTAATCAGGGACAAAGGCAAGGCTTCCTTGCAGTCTGTCCCCCACCCACTGTCTCACAGCTTTCAGGGGGTGCATTCTACTGGGCCACTCTTCTGACCACTCCACTGTGACCTTGGAGGTTCTTAGCAAGTGAGATGGGACTGGAAGAGTTACTTTTCTTATTATTGTGACCAAATCCTTGACAAAAGCTATTTACAGGAGGAAAGGTTTGTTTTGGCCACAGTTTGGGGACACAGTGGCATGGCTTGAGGCAGCTGGTCCCATGGCATCCACAGTCAGGCAGCAGAGAGAGATGCATGCTTGACCTCAGCTTGCTTTCTCCCTTTTTTTTTTCCACATGGAGTTGTTTTGTTTTGTTTTGTTTTATTATTGGTCTTTTTGAGACAGGGTCTCCTTGTAGCCCCAGCTGTCCTGGAACTCACTTTGTAGACCAGGCTGGCCTTGAACTCACGGAGATCCGCCTGCCTCTGCCTCCCAAGTGCTGGGATTACAGGCATGTGCCACCATACCTGGCGCTTTCTCCTTTCCATTCAGTCCAGGACCCCAGCCTATGGGATAATGCTGCCCACATTTAGGGTGGGTCTTCCCTCCTTGATTAGACCTTTCTTTCCTTTTTTTGGTCTTTTTGAGACAGGGTCTCCCTGTAGGCCCAGCTGGTCTAGAACTCACTATGTAGACCAGGTTGGCCTCAATCTCACAGAGATCTGCCTGCCACTGCCTCCTGAGTGCTGGGATTAAAGGCCTGTGCCACCATACCCAGCTCCTAATTAGACCTTTCGTAACACATCCTCATAAATACACCCAGAGATGTGTTTCTATAGTGATTATAATTCAGTGACATTAACAATAAATATGGAGCGTCACAGGGACTTAGGGCATTTTCATCACAGAGCTTCTTAGCTCTCACAGATACTGCTGACTTGCGTGTCCTGAAGAGACTACATCTCTCCTTTCACATTTTCAAAGAAAAATGTATTTGGTAGAAACAGTTTAGATTTTTGAGCCAAGTATTCACAGTGGGAGGTGACAGCACACAGACAGGCCCTTCAGTAAGCAAGTGACTACTCAATATGTCCAGCCTGGCCTGGAGGCCCAGGTCTGCACTCAGTTGTCTAGGAGGCTGGGGTGGGAAGATGGCCAGTTCGATGCCTGCCTGGGTTTCAGAATGATGAGTTCAAGGTTATCCTGGGTAACTTAGTGAGGCCCTGTGACAAAATAAAGAGTGAAAAAATCCTAGAGACACACCTTAGTGGTTAAACACTTGTGAAGCATGTGTGAGGCCCTTGGTTCAATCCCCAGTACTGAAGAAAACAAAAAACAATGATAGAAAGACCTGATGGTGTTCATGGGAGTTATTTTCTCTTACTGCTCAAACAGTTTCATCGTAAATGTAAAACAGAAAGAGAAGTGGTCTAGATTGGTTGTTAATAACTGTGAGGAATCTGAGCTGTGGGACATGCTAAGCCCGGGCTTTACAGCTCAGCCACACCCCTAGCCTAAGTATTGAGCTTTGAGGTTATTTTAGGGGCTCAGAATATACATTTCATTTTCTTTTTTTTAATTTATTTATTATTTTGCGGGGGTCTTTTCGAGACAGGGTCTCCTTGTAGCTGCAGCTGTCCTAGAACTCACTCTGTAGACCAGGCTGGCCTTGAACTCACAAAGATCCACCTGCTTCTGCCTCCCAAGTGCTAGGATTAAAGGCGTGAGCCACCACGCCCAGCAATTTATTTATTATTTTTTGTGTGTATGAGTGTACTGTCTGCATGTAGGTTGGTGCACCCGTGTCATGCAATGCCACGGAGGTCAGAAGAGGGCGTCGGATTCCCCTAGAACTGGAGTTAAAGACGGTTCTTAGCTGCCATGTGGGTGCTGGGAATCGAACCCGGGTCCTCTGTAAGAGCAGTCAGTGCTCTTAACTACAGAGCTGTTGTCTCTCTAGCCCCTACATTTCATTTTCTAACACACATTGTGGTGCTTGGGGATTGAACCCAGAACCTTGTGCTTGCTAGGCGACCACTCTGCCACTGAGCTATATCCTACCAGCCCTAGCAATGCTCACTTTATAAACTCAGCATCACCTATACATACACTGCTGTTAGAAATGCCCATTTTAGACAATCCCTTCTTGGTCTTTCCCAGGAACCGGACATGGATCTCCCTGGGGTCCGGCCTCCATCCGGTTGGGTACTCTTGTCTGTAGCCTGGATGGGGCCACCCAGCTCCCTGGTGGCAGGAATCGCTCTCTGGGTGCTGGGGAGCAGTAGTGCTAAGCAAAGTGCAGGTGCCCTGGCCAGGAGAGTGCTGGTGCCCAACGCTCTTCCCTTCTCTATTTTCATCATCCCGGGCACGGGGGGGGGGGGCGGCTATGGGGGCGGAGTGCTCCCCTGTCCACCTCAGTCTCTTTGGTGGTGAAGGGAAATATAGACTGCCGCAAAAGAAATGGCAGGCTGGCCATTACCCTTGACCGTACCTCATCAAGATGCTAAACCAGAGTCTCCCCGGTGGAAAACACCTTATCTAAAAAACCCACAAAAGTTGTCCTTCATTCACAGACTATGTTTAGAGAAGTACCTGGCAAGTGGCCAGTGTGGTCATACAGCACTGGAGGGTCCCCTTGGTCAGCAGGACCCATGCAACAGCCAGTCAGGGTGTCGTGTTCTCACTACTGAGCACGTGGACACTCAGGCCAGCAGCCAGCCCTCACCTCTACCCACCTTACAATAGTGTTCATTCTGGGATGGGAGCATTTAAGTGACAAAAGGTAGCAACAAGGCCCCAAACAGGCCAAGCTCCGTCCACCGCAGGCAGGAGTCACAAGCAAGTTGGTTAGCCAGGGGCAGTTAATTCAATCTCACCAAATGTGCTTGGCTGTGGTCTGGCTACCGTATTGATCAGGCAGTGGTTTTGATTGCCTTCTCTCCACCTTGTGGATGAAGGTGAGGTCCCACTCTAGGGTCATGGGGCTGGCTACATTTAGGAGTCACATAGCTCTGTAGCCTAGGGGACAGGGACATCTCAGACCATGCAGGGCCACACCAGGTTGCACCTGAGAAGCATGGGAGCAGATTCTGTGGGAGCTGAGCTCTGTGGAATCTAACAGGGTGGATTCCTCTGTTTCCCCACTAAAGAAGCGACTGGCTTAATTTGAATAATTCCATATGCTGAGAGTGAAATGAAAATTATTTTCTAAAATCAGCAAAATTATGAGTGATTCCCAGGGAGGGGTGTTATATAGCTCGGGACCTCATGGTAGGAGCAGAGCTGGGACCTGAACTTGCCCTTGGGACTTCAAACCCATCCTGATGTCACCAGAGGTCAAGGCAAATCTTGATGCTGAGTTTTGATTTTAGGTCTTAGGCCAGCGTGTGTGTTCTTTACCAAGATATTTCTTCTTTCTGCCCTGCAGCCAAGGACTGTGACACAGCCGCTTCAAACTGTCCACAGAATTCCGATGAGCAACATCAGCACCAGGTAACAATGATTTTAGTTATTTGTTAACCCTTTAAATGACTGGGATTTTTATAAGAACGGTTTGAAAGAGCTTCAGAAATTTAAAAAAAAATGAGGACGAATGGGAGAGACGGTTTAACGTTAAGAACACTGGCTGCTCGTATAGAGGACCTGGGTTCAGTTCCCAGCACCCACATGTGGCTAACGTCCATGCTTAACTCCAGTTCCAGGGCATCTGATGCCTTCTTCTGACCTCCACTGGACATTGCACAGTACAGGTGCACTTACAGACATGCGGGCAATACACTCACACACATAAAATAAAAATACTAAATAGAATGTAAAAAAAAAATAAGAAATTTAGGAGGTGGAGGCAGGGGGATGGTGACTTTGAAGCCAGCCTCGGGCCTCAAAAACTAAAACCTAGGACTGGGGAAATGGCTCAGTGAGAGTTCAGACCCCCAGAATTCACGTAAATTCCCAGTGGATGTCGTGGCCTCCTGTTATCCCAGCCACAGGGAGGCCAGGAGTCCTGGCAGCAGGCCGGGAGAATCAGTGAGCTCTCCGTCCAAGTGAGTGGAGGGCCATGGGGAAGACACCCAACGTCACCCTCAGGCCTCCACGCACATGTGCGCTGAAGCCACGCAAGAGTGTCCGTCCAAAGGCAGGCAGTGGAATTATAGGCAGTCCCCAATCATTTCTGTGTTTGCTTGTTTTGTTCATACAATCCGAACTAATAATGAACCTTTGATCATCAAAGCACAATAAACAGTGCTGGGGAGACAGCTTTGCTGTTAATGAGTTTGTGTGGAAGACTGAGGACCTGAGTTCTGTGCCCAGGTGGAAGGGAAAAATACAAAGCTCAGCACAGCACGGTGCTGGGAATGCCAGGCAGTGTCATGTCCTAGTCGGTTCATATGGGCTCATTTTCTCAAAGTTCGCTAGAAAGACACACAGAACCTTGGCTCTGCTGAGCTACAGCCAAGCACTAACTGTCTGGGAAAGCCTGCCCGCCTCTCTCATACAGCACGTGGATCCCTAACAAGGTTCCTTTAGCACTGCTTTGAAAACAGCAGCACGTTTTGAAGAGGAGATGAAAAGGCTGTCTCTCAGGCAAGGGCACTAAAACGTCAGTTGAGTCAGCAAGTTGGGGCCCCTGTAAACAGGAAAGTCACCCCCTGGACCTTGGGAAAAAGAAGGCGCTGGACCGCCAGGCTTGGTGGCGCACACCTTTAATCCTAACACTCAGGAGGCAGAGGCAGGCGGATCTCTGTGAGTTCAAGGCCAGCCTGGTCTACAGAGTGAGTTCCAGGACAGCTGGGGTTCCAGGGAGACCCTGTCTCGAAAAGACCAAAAAAAAAAAGAAGGGAGCTGGAGACTCCAGAACCACCTACATGCCTTGAAGATGAAGAAGCTTATTGGTCGATTAGCTAACTCTGTCACTTTTCCATTCCCCACAAATAACCCCAAGATCAAGGCTCTTTTTTAGAATCATTGATCAGAACAGGTTTATCCTCACAGGATGTCGAATAGAAGTACAGAGATTTCCAATCTAACACCGTCCCCCACATCCAGCCTCCCACCCCACATCCAGCCTCCCACGCCACCAGCATCCTCTGCCCAGTGGCACATCCTCCATTGCCCATGCACTTCTGTGGACTCGTCACCACCCACGGCCCATTGTGTTCGCTAAGCCTCCTTCCTGCTGCTGTACTTGCTGTGGCTTTGGCCAAGCATCTACTGTCCTGTATCGGTTACCAGAGAATCACAGAGTAGTTTCACTCCACTGAGGGTGCTCTGTGCCCAGCTTCTCATCCCTCCCTCCCTGGGCCCCTAGCTAGCTCTTACCTTTTCTTCTTCCAGAATGCCACAGAGCTGGGAGCACACCATAAGGCGTCTTTCACTTAGCAATGGGCATTTAAACTTCTTCTGCATCTCTTGAGGAGTAATACCACATTGCTTTTTTTTTTTTTTTTTTGGTCTTTTCGAGACAGGGTCTCCCTGTAGTCCCAGCTGTCCTGGAATGCACTCTTGTAGACCAGGCTGGCCTTGAAGTCACAGAGATCTGCCTGCCTCTGCCTCCCAAGTGCTTGGATTAAAGGTGTGTGCCACCATGCCCAGCCATCACTGCTTTTTTTGTGCTGTGTAATATTCCATTATACCACAGTTCATCTATTTACCTACTGAAGGAAGTCTTGGTTATAAGAGATTAAATCATTACAGACCATTGAAAGTTAGAGATAGTCTGCTACATGCCTGAGCCCATAATCAACAAAAGGAGGGACTCTCAAGCCCTGGGACATACACTAGATAAGACTTTGTGTCCTGAGCCAATAGGATAGAGATTTTAGGGAGAAAGACTATGCTGGATGAATAGAATATGAAGATTGTAACTCTTTGGAGTCCCAGCCATTGGGAATTTTCCCAGATCAAGGAATTAAAAACCACCCTTTGCGGCTGGAGAGATGACTTAGCTGTTAAGAGCACTGACTGCTCTTGCAGAAGACCCAGGTTCAATTCCCAGCATGCACCTGACGTCTAAAAAACATCTGTAACTCCACTACCAGGGGGTCCAACACCCTCTTCTGATTTCCTCAGGCATTCCACCACATGGGTGCATTTGCACACCCGCAGGCTCTATACCCATACACAGAAAATAAAATTAACTTTTAAAAAACCCACCATTTTGCACTGAATTGGCTCACCAGCCATTTTTGCCTTTTCTCCGTACTGATGACCTTTTCACAGCTGGGTGTGGTGACACACATCTTTAATCCCAGCACTTGGGAGGCAGAGGCAGGTGGATCTCTGTGAATTCAAGACCACTCTGGTCTACATAGCGAGCTCCACGTCAGCTGGGGCTACAGGGAGACCCTGACTCAAAAAGACAAACAAAACCTTTTTGCTCTCCCCGTCCCCTTAAATTTGTTCTCACAGAGTGAGGGTCTCGTTTCTCAGACTTTGCCTCAGCGTTCTGACAATCACGAGCAAAGCAGCTGCCAGTTAATCTGTGTTCGGGTTTGTGTGTGAGCACACGCTTCAAGGGAACACCAAGGAGCGTGACTGCTGGATCACATGGCCAAAGGGACTTGTGAGAAAAAAGTTTCTCATGTCTTGTGAGAAACTGTTGTGTGGCTTCTAGAGAGCTGTTCCATTCTGAATTCTCAGCAGAAGCCGAGAGAACGTTTCTGCCTTGTTCTCTGCTGTCAGTGTTTGGTTTGGGCCACTTGAATAGGTTTGTAGTGGTTTCTCCTGGGTTTGTTTGTTTGTTGAAACAGGATCTCTCTGAAGCCCCAGGTGTCCTGGAACTCACTATGTAGACTAGGCTGGCCTTGAACTCTCAGAGATCTCTGCCTGCATCTGCCTCCAGAGCCATGGGATTAAAGGCGTGCGCCACCACACCCAACTATGTTATTTTTCTTTCTTTTTTTTTAATTTTTTATTTATTTCTGTATGTGTATCAATGTACTGTCTGCATGCAGGTTTGTGCACCCGTGTAGTGCAATGCCGCGGAGATCAGAAGAGAGTGTCGGATTCCCCTGGAACTGGAGTTCTCCTGCAATTGGCGTTTCAGACAGTTCTAGGCAGCCACGTGGGGGTGCTGGGGATCGAACCCAGGTCCTCTGCAAGAGTGGTCGGTGCTCTTAACCACTAGGCCATCTCTTCAGCCCATGTTATTTTTCTTAATGTGTTTTATTATTTTTGTTTTATGTGTATAAGAGGTTTTTTTGTTTTTAATTAATTTTATTTATTTTTTATGTGTATGAATGTACTGTCTGCATGTAGGTTTGTGCAGTGCCACAGAGGTCAGAAGAGGGTGTCGGATTCCCCTGGAACTGGAGTTAAAGACAGTTCTCAGCCACCATGTGGGTGCTAGGGATCGGACACAGGTCCTCTGCAAGAGCAGTTGGTGCTCTTAACCACTAGGCCATCTCTCCAGCCCTGTGTACAAGAGTTTTGCCTGCACGTCAGTGCACCTGTGTTGTGCAGTGGCCACAGAGGTCTAAAGAGCTACATCAGATGCCCTGGAACTGGAGTTACAAACAATTGTTAGCCACCATGTGGGTACTGGGTCCTCTGTAAGAGTAACTACTGAGTCATCTCTCCAGCTCTTCTCATGGTTATTTTAAGTTACATTTCTGTGATGATGGATGATGTGGGTAGAGCATCTTTTAATATGCTAATTTTCCCTCAGTATATATTTTTAAAAGATATTTTATTTTACGTGTATGCATATTTTGCCTGCATGTAGGTGTCCCACATGCATGCAATGCCTCTGGAGGCTAGAAGAGGGGGGTCAGATCCCCCTGGAACTGGAGATCTGGACGTTGTTAGCCACTATGGGGGTGCTGGACACTGAACCTTTATTCTCTGAAGGAACAGAGTGCTCTTAACAGCTGAGCCTCCTCTCCAGCCCCCATCTATCTTTTTTAATAGCCTATCTGTTCAGGAATTTTGCCTGTTTTAAAATTGGTTGTTTGCATTGTTGTTGGATTTTAAGGGTTCTTTGTACATTTTACATAATAGTTCATTATTCACGGTGTCTTTTCCAAATATTTTCTCCCAGTCTGTCATCTTCTTGTTCTTTTGATAGGGTCTTTTTCAGAGAAGAAATATTTATTTGTTTGTTTATTTATTTATTTATTTATTTATTGTATTTTTGAGACAGGGTCTCCCTTTAGTCCCAGCTGGCCTGGAGCTCACTCTGTAGACCAGTCTGGGCTTGAACTCACAGAGATCTGCCTGCCTCTGCCTCCCAAGCGCTAGGATTAAAGGCGTGCGCCACCACACCTGGCAGAATTTTTTATTTTTTAACCAAGTCCAGTATTTTGGTTCTTTCTTTGAAGGACAGTGCCTTTAGGGCTGCATCAAAAAGCTGTGGCCAGGGCTGGAGAGGTGGACTAGCTGTTAAGAGCACTGGCTGTTCTTGCAGAGGACCTCCGTTTGATTTGAAGCACACACATGGTAGCTAACAACTGTCCATAACTCCAGTTCCAGGAGATTATGACGCCCTCTTCTGCCCTCTGTGGGCATTCCACGGCACAGGTATGCTTACATACATGCAGGCAATACACTCATACATGTAGAAAATAAATTAAAATAATAAAATGATTTTTTTTTTGTCTTTTCAAGACAGGGTCTCTCTGTAGCCCTGGCTGGCCTGGAACTCACTCTGTAGACCAGGCTGGCCTTGAACTCATAAAGATCTGCCTGCCTCTGCCTCCTGAGTGCTAGGATTAAAGGCGTGTGCCACTGCCCCCGGCTATAAAAAAAAAATAATTTTTAAAAAGCCACCACCACACCAGTGTCATGTAGATTTTCTTCTAAGAGTTTTACAGTTTAGTGTTTTGCCTCACATTCTGTAATCTGTTCAGAGTTAGGTTTTGTGAAGGGTATAAGGCCTGTGTTTCACTTGTTGAATGTCCGTGGACTGTGTTTAGGTTTTGTGAAAGGTATAAGGCCTGTGTTTCACTTGTTGAATGTCCGTGGACTGTGTTTCTGTAGGTGGATTTCTGGAGTCCCCATCCTATCCCACCTCTCTTCTTGCACACGCCTTGTCCAGTGCAAGGATTTTATTTGCTCCTTTTCCGGTTCCCTGGTCCTTGTGATCACCATTGAAAGAATTCATATAGAATGTAGTGTGGAAGACAGGTGGATTTTATCACATAATGAAGTGGGCTATTCTGGAGGGTGACAGTGGCTAGTGGCCAAAGGGAACGTTCAGGAGGAAAGTATTCTCAGTGTGACTGACCGTGGACACAGCCAGAGAGATCATTGTGCTGACCTACATATTGACACAGACTTTATGCTAGTTTTTAATGTTAAGTTTTTATTTTATGTGTATGAGTGTCTTGCCAATATGTATGTACCACGTGTGTACTCTTCTCCAGGTCTCTGGTCCGGATCTTCCTACTTTCCATATAAACTTTAGAATCAGTTTGTCAGTAGCCACAAAATAGCTTGCTGAGGGTTTGGGTTTGAGTTGACTCTGCAGGTCAGCTTGGGGAGAACTGGCACATTCCAGCAGTGATCACTGTCCCTGCTGGTTCACAGGTGCTGTATACCCCTGCTTATACCCCTATGCGGGATGTGCTTGCTTACAGTCCTGTTTCCCAAGTTGAATATGTTAGTAAACATCAGGTGACCCAGGTTAGAAGGTCATGCAGATTCTCTTTTTTTTTTTTTTATTTCTTTATGTGTATGAATGTACTGTCTGCATGCAGGTTTGTGCACCCGTGTTGTGCAATGCCGCGGAGGTCAGAAGAGGGTGTCAGATTCCCCTGGAACTGGAGTTCTCCTAGAATTGGAGTCCCAGATGGTTCTCGGCCGCCATGTGGGTGCTGGGGATCAAACCTGGGCCCTCTGCAAGAGCGGTCGGTGCTCTTAACCGCTAGGCCATCTCTCCAGCCCTGGTCGTGCAGATTCTTTACAGCTTTTGTACTAATGGGAAAATATAGTACGACAAAGTAGAAAATATCGGACTGGAGAAATAGTTCAGTTGTTAAGAGCATGTACCACTCTTGTAGAGGACCCCAGTTCAGTTTCTACACTACATAGGGCATCTCACAACTACCAATAAGTCTAGTTCCAGGGGAATCCAGATGCGCTCTTCTGGCCTCTGTAGGCACAGCACTCATGTACTCATGCACAGGTGTGAATGCTGTGCCTACACACACACACACACACACACACACACAGGGTCACAACATAATTAAAAATAGGATCTTGCTGGGCATGGTGGTGTATGCCTTTAATCCCAGCACACTGGAAGCAGAGGCAGGCAGATCTCTGTGAGTTCAAGACCAGCCTGGTCTACATAGCCAGTTCCAGGCCAGCTGGAGTTACAGGGGGACTCTGTCTCAAAAAGACAAAAAATAAAATAAAATAGAGACTGCGTTACAATGATCCCTGAAATTAATCCATTGACTTCTTGTAGTAAATATTTTATAAGTATGAATTATTTAATTTTGCTTCAACTATACATTATTGTAGACACATATTAAGTATGTAAAAATAATGTCAGTGTTGTATGTAGGTTTGACCAAACAAAGTTGGCAGTGCCCTGCATGAGACTCTAAGCTCTTAAGAGATGGGCTACCTCGCTTGTCTTTACCATCCCTGCACTGCCCCCAGAGGCCTGGCATCCTCGGTTGGCAGCAGTTGGTGTACCAGTCCTAAATCTAAAGAGAGAGTAGGCTTTTCCTCTAGGTCTGAAGAGTCCTGGGTAGGAAGAACAGCTTGACTTGAATGTACGGCAACTCAGTTGGTAAATGTAGGACGTATTCATTCCTTTTCTTATTGCTGTGACTAAGTACCCAACAGGATCAAATTCAGAGAGGAAGAGTTCATTATGGCTCACAGTTTGGGGGAATAACAGTCCATCATGACGGGGAAGCCATGGTCGAGTTCCTGGTGGTGGGCAGGTGACCACAGTGCATCAGAAAACAAAGAATTTGAGGCACTTCTGGGCTACAACATAGTAAGGCACACCCCCTACTGACCCAAGACTTCCAGCTGGTCCTGACACCCCAGAGATTCCACCACCTCCCCACACAGTGTCATCTTCTGGGGTCCGACTGTGAACATGTGAGCCTATAAGAGACAGTTCAGACTCAACCCCTAATACAGGGGTGCTACTTTCTTCCTTTCTTCATATTGTACTGCCAGGTGGTGGATGGATCCATCCAGCAGCTTCATTGCGCTGGCAGAGCAGTGGACTCCCCAAGCAAACTGCAGACCTGAAGCCATTAAGTGCATGGTAATAACAGGGCATAGCAGGGACCAGTGAAGCTGGAGATGTTATCTGCAGTGAGTCAGCCTGGCAGGCCCCTGCCTGCAACTCTGGACGTGCAGCAATCCTTTCAAGCTCTGACAAGATCTGTTGCATAGATCGGCAAGTCATAGCTCTTTTTTCTCTAAGGGTAAATCAGATAGTTCTGGTTTATCCAGTGATTCCTTACGTTACCCCTGGTCTGAAGTTTATAGAACAAGGAACCGATGCTACCAGGGAAAACTGCAGGTTTTCTTTAAAATAAGTACATGGGATTTTTCACTCTGCTAAGAGAGACTTCTTGTGATAGTCTGCCAGTCCAAACAGACCACTTTTCCTTACACCAAGCCATAAACAGTTCTTGACACATAGCTATCTGGGCATATGGAAAGAGAGATGGAATTTTAAGGGATTAGAAATGACTCTGCTCTGTGATATGAACTTGATCTTTCCCTCTTCCCTGTCTCTGTTCACGGCTGACCAACGTGTTACAGTCAGCCTACAGAGCTGGCCATCCTGTCTCTAAATGAGGTAAAGGATGCTGTATTTGAATAGATACACTAACCACTTGATGTTGTAATACCCAAGTAAGCCTGGAGTGGTGGCTCACACCTGGATTCCCAGCACTTGAAACCTTGTCTCAAAAAAAAAAAAAAAAATGAAAGTGAGCAGTAGACTTCCCTTTCCATCTTGTAACAAGCAAGACCATTTTGTTCCACATCAGTCATGATCTGATTTAATGTTCCCAGAATATGCCAACCTAGTTTAAAAGAAAAATTATGTGCATAATTGTATACTGAGGACAGAGTGTACACATATGTGTGCTGGTGCGTATGGCATCCACAGAGAGTTTCACATCTCTGGGGCTGGAGTTACAAGGTTACGAGCCACCCCACTGGGTGCTGGGAACCAAACTCATGTCTTCTGCAAGAGCAGTACATGCCCAGAGCTGCTGAGCCGTCTCTCCAGCCCCCGGCCTTCCTTCTTCTAGACTACAGTCACCTATCCCAGACCATGGCCTTCCTCCCATTTGTGTGCACAGCCCACAGGATGGTCTTGCCCTGGATCACAGCCTTACCAGAAACAAACCCTGCAGCCCACACTCAGGTTTCCATCTGTGTCACCAGCGTCAGCTCTCTGCAGCTCATTCTGCCTTTCAGTGCTCTCCACACAGCCCATGTGTGCCCTTCTGGACTCACTCGCAGCTCTGGGGAGATGCTCTCATCATTTGGGGCTTTGCATCCAGTTCTTGAAATTCTCCAGGGGCTTCTTCTGACTCAGCCAAATGCCCTGGTCAGACATTTCTGTGACCTTCTTGCGTTCTTGCAGAACTTAACATGGCTGAGGCCTGGCTGAGGCCGGGGCCACCTGCTTCCCTGTTTCTGGTGACTAAAGAAAATAACGGAATGCTAGTCACAGTTCCATTGGTCTTGTGACAAAGCCATGCTTCCCATCACTTACCATTTCAGGGCCTGGAAGATGTATTTTCTGTAATGAAGCTCCACAGAAATGAAAATCTAAAAGAAAAATTGTCATGTTCTGACTTGTTAGGTCTATTAATGCCAAGGACTTTGATTTATTTCTGGGTTTGGACCAGGTTGAAATGAAAATATTTGTGGTTAAACCATGCCTTGGTGAGGGTAGATCTGTAAACCAGCTACTTGGGAGGCTGGTGGAAGAGGATCAAAGGTTCAAGGTCAGCCTGGGGTACAGAATGAATTCAAGGCTAGCTTGAGCAACTTGGTGAGACCCTGCCTCAAAGTGAAGAAAACAGGATTGAGAATATAGCTTCATGGTGGAGCATGTTTGAGACCCGGGTCCAATCCTTAGTATATATATATATATATATATATATATATATATATATACACATTTATGGATACATATATACTTACTACTTACATACATGTTTTAGTTGTGGACACATCAAAAGGCAGAAATGCCTGCTTTCTAGCACTTAGTTGTTCCTATGACAGTACAAAAGGTGTTTTTTTTTTAATTGCTCATACATGATGATAAGCATGTGCAGCAGTAAGAACTTTTTTTTTGTCTTTTCAAAGCAGGATCTCCCTTTAGTCCCTGCTGGCCTGGAACTCACTCTGTAGACCAGGCTGGCCTTGAACTCACAGAGATCCACCTGCTTCTGCCTCACAAGTGCTGGGATTAAAGGCATGTGCCACCACTCCTGGTGATCAAAAGGTATTTTTAACTAATAATGATGCTAATTTCAAAGCTGCTTTCACCTTCACCCTCAGAGCTCTGTCGACTACAATGCCTTTGGGATTCACAAGTGGGTTAGAGTCCCCCGTGGGCTTCCATTGGTCTGGGTGTTGAGTAAACTGTCCTAATGCATGGACAGCAGAAAAGGGATGCTATTTATTGACAATGATCTGGCAGCTCCTAGTCTTCATTGAGCCAGCGATATTTCTTTAAGGACTGGACCCCAGAGAAGACAAAGGGCAAGATACACATGGTGGGGACGTAGAGGAGTTACAAGGATCTCTGTGTCTGTTGGGAGGAACTGGTTGAATAACACTGCATAGCACTGTAAAACCATTAAAAAGAGGAGAGGCAGCCAGGCTTTGTGGTACATGCTTAAAAAATCTCAGTATTTGGCTGGAACATCAGGGGTTCAAGCCCAGTCCAGGCTACATGAGATACCATTTCTTTTTCTTTTCTTTTTCTTTTTCTTTTTTTTTTTTTTTTGGTCTTTTCNTGTGGATGACCTTGCCTGGCACCCTTGCTGGACCTTCTGAAGTTTTCTTCAAAGCAGAATGCCATGATTGTAAACAAATAGTGGTAGATTTCTTTCATTCTTTATAAAAATTTCACCAAAAATTGGAAAGGAGTTGTCAGTGTTAGATGTGTAGTGGGGTTTTTTTTTTTTGGTCTTTTCGAGACAGGGTCTCCCTGTAGCCCCAACTGGCCTGGAACTCACTCTGTAGACCAGGCGGACCTTGATCTCACAAAGATCCACTTGCCTCTGCCTCCCAAGTGCTAGGATTAAAGGAGTGCGCCACCGTGCCCTGCCCGAGATGCCATTTCAAATATACAGACAAATGGGGCTGGAGAGATACCCTAGCGGTTAAGAGCACTGACTGCTCTTGCAGAGGACCCGGGTTCAATCCCCAGCACCCACATGGTGGCTGAGAACCATCTGTAACTCCAATTACAGGAGAACTCCAGTTCCAGGGGAATCCGACACCCTCTTCTGACCTCTGCGGCATTGCACAACACGGGTGCACAAACCTACATGCAGACAGTACATTCATACACATACAAAATAAATAAAGTTAAAAAAAACAAATATACAGATAAACAGACAGACCGTTGGCTTTTAAAAAAATACATGGGTTCATGGGCTGGAGAGATAGCCTAGCGGTTTAGAGCACCGACTGCTCTTGCAGAAGACCCAGGTTTGATCCCCAGCACCCACATGGCAGCTGAGAATCATCTGTAACTCCAATTCCAGGAGAACTCCAGTTCCAGGGGAATCTGAGACCCTCTTCTGACCTCCGTGGCATTGCACGACACGGGTGCACAAACCTACATGCAGACAGTACATTCATACACATACAAAAATAAATAAAATTTAAAAAATAATAAAATAAAAAAAATAAAAAATACATGGGTTCAACAGGTAAGAACATCTAGCACCAAACCATACAGCCCGAGTTCAATCTCTGGGAACCACATGGTGAACTCCTGAAATTGATTGTCCAACCTCTATACATGTACTATGGTAGATATGCCCCCCACAATAATAAATAAAATAAAAATGCTAAAGTCCATGAGATTGTTCAATATATAAAGCAGTTTGTAGATCAAGGTACTTTGCAAGTTAAAAATGTCTGGTATAGGCGGTGTATCCGACTGCGTACACAGGAGGGGAGCACTATCGGGGTTGAGGTAGGAGGGTCAGGAATTCAAGGCCAGCCTTGCCCACATAAGCAAACTGAATCTGGGCTCCATGAGACCCTGCCTCAAAACTAAAGCAAACAAAACAAAAGACAACATGATTTTACTTTTTGTATGTTTTTAGTTTTTTTTCAAACTAAAAAAACAGTATTAGGTACTAAATGAGATGGTTCTGGGGTAAGATCACTTGTTGGATGAGCCTAAGGACCTGAGTTTGATCCTCGGACCCCCACAGTGGAAGGAGAGGACCAGCTCCCAGAAGCTATCCTCTGACCGCCACACGTACACCTTTCAGGAACATGCTCATACACACATGGATAACAGATGGGGCTGGAGCGATGGCTCTGAAGTGAAGAGTAGCCACTGTTTTTCCAGAACACCAGAGTTCATTTCCCAGCACCCCTGTTAGCCTGTACACCACTGCTTGTAACTCCATGTCCAGGAGATGCAACACCCTCTTCTGGCCTCTGTGAACATTGCACTCATGTGCACATGCCACACACAGACATGCCCATATACACATAATTAAGATAATAAAAGTAAATCTTGAAAATATAAAAAATATTTTAAAGAACAAGAAATAAAATATTTTTAAATATATCAGAATAAATCCTCCAACGGTAAGCTTTTTACATATTAGTACCTGACACACATCTTAGGCTCATATATGAACATGCAGTCCAGGAAAATCCCCGAGCAAAGAGCATGTCATGTGGCTCCTTACCACACAGCAGATGATGGTGGCAAGTGTGTGTTCCCAGTGTCACCAACCTGAGGTCTGAGAGTGAAATGCCTGTAAGGAGAATTGCTGTCCCCTCCCGGTAATATCTGTGTTCCATGGCCTACCTGTGTTTCCATGTACTGACCATCTCCTGTGAAGTGCTCTGTGATATTTATGAACAATACCGAACTCTGCTCCACGCACAAAGGGAAAGCAATAGAAGAGGTTTAGAGTTACGCTCAGCATGTTTTGCCTCCCATCCCAGTGACCGCAAAGGTCTTTGACTTACACTTCAACTCCAGAGGTGGCATAAAAGCTTGAGAGCCCAGCGTGGTGGCGCACGCCTTTAATCCTAGCACTCCGGAAGCAGAGGCAGGCGGATCTTTGTGAGTTCAAGGCCAGCCTGGTCTACAGAGTGAGTTCCAGGACAGCTGGGGCTACAGGGAGACCCCTTCTCGAAAAGACCAAAAAACCAAAAACAAAAGTTTGTTGAAGGGAAGAATGCTGAGTGTCACAAACCTGCAGGTTTGTGCCCAGCTGAGCAGTGTCCATGGCATTTATTTCAAATTTTTGTTCTTCTCCATTTAGTGTTTTCATCCATGGTGAAGCACTCCCTGTTCTCTACATCTTGGAGGGTAGTGCCCATTTTCTTCTAGCAGTTTTAGAATTTCAGGTTTTATATTGAGGTCTTTGATCCATTTGGAGTTGACTTTTGTACAGGGTGAAAGATAAGGGTCCAATTTCATTCTTCTACAGGTGGAGATCCGGTTCTGCCAGCACCATTTGTTGAAGATGCTGTCTTTCCTCCGTTGTGTGTTCTTGACACCTTTGTCAAATATCAGGTGGCTGAAATTGTATATATTCATGTTTGGGTCTTCTATTGTGTTCCATTGATCTATGTGTCTATTTTTGTGCCAGTACCATGTTGTTTTTATGACTATAGCTTTGTAATAGAATCTGAAATCTGGTATGGTGATGCCCCCTGTATTGTTCTTTTTGACTAAGATTGTTTTAGATATCTGGGGTCTTTTGTGATTCCATATGAATTTTTGGATGATTTTTTTCTAGCTCTGTGAAAAAATGTGGGTATTTTGATTGGCATTGCATTGAACCTATAGATTGTTTTTGGTAAGGTGGTCATTTTCACAATATTGATTCTACTAATCCATGAGCATGTTAGATTTCCCCATATCCTAATGTCTTCCTGTATCTCATTCTTTAAAGATTTGAAATTTTCCTTATAGAGATCTGTAATGGTTTTGGTTAGCTTTATTCCTAAATATTGAGGTTATTTTGAATGGGAGGGTTTCCTTGGGTGCTTTTTCTGATTGCATGTTGTTGGTATATAGAAAGGCTACTGATTTTTGTAAGTTGATTTTGTAATCTGCTACTTTATTGAAACTATTAATCATTTCTAGAAGTTTTGTGGTGCAATTTCTTGTAAATTATAAAATTTATAAAATAATATATTCTTATAAAATTATATCTTCTGCAAATAGGAATAATCTGACCTCTTCTTTTCTAATTAGTACTCCATTAATTTCCTTCTCCTGTCTTATTGCTCTTGCAAGAGTTTCAAGCACTGTATTGAAAAGGAGTGGAAATAGTGGCCAACCCTGTCTGCTTCCTGATTTTAATGGGGATGCTTCTTGTTTTTCTCAATTTAGAATGATGTTGGCTTGTGGGTTTGTTGTATGTAGCTTTAATGATACTGAGGTATGTTCCCTCTAGACCAATTCCTTCTAGGACTTTTAACATGAATGCATGTTAGAGTTTTCTGCATCTATTGATATGACTGTGATTTTTGTCTTTAAGACAATTTGTGTGTTTTATGACATGTGTTAGATTACATATACTGAACCATCCCTGAATCTCTTGAATAAAGCCTACCTGATCATGGTGGATGATCTTTTTGATGTGTGTCTGTATGTGATTTGTGAGTATTTTGTTGAGTATTATTGCATCTATGTTCATTAAGGATATGGGTCTATAGTTTTCTTTATTGTATCCTTATCTCGTTTTGGTATTAAAGTGATGCTGGCTTCATAAAAGGAGTTTGAGAGTTCTCCCTCCATTTCTGTCTTTTTGAATAATTTAAGCAGTATTGGTTATCGATTTTCTTTGAATGTCTGGTAGAATTCTGCTGTGAAGCCATCTGGGCCTGGGTTGTTTTTTTTAATTGGGAGGTTTTGTATTACTGTTTCAATTTCCTCATTTGTTATGGGTCTGTTTAAGCTGTTGATCTTTTCTTGGTTTAACTTTGGTTAAACCAAGTCAATGACTCTAAAAATTCATCCATTTCCTTTAGGTTTTCAAATTTAATGGAGTATAGATTTTTTGCCACTGTTTTATTGAAGCTCTGTGCATTTCATACTAAATTACATTACAAATCAAATCTAGACCTGTGCCTCCCTCCCTGTCCCCCCACCCCACTAGAGCTCATACATTCTGCCAAACATGTTTTTCATCTTTTTCTCAGGCTCTCTCAAAATTCTCGATGCAGAAGTTTACTGTTTCAAGCAGAAGTTCACTGTCAGTTCTTTGATGCAGTCTTTTCTGTTGTTGTTGTTGTTGTTATTATTCCTTCCAATATGCATCACTCCAAAATATGCACATATGCATGCCACATATATCATAGGTTTTAGCATCTTCAGCTTATGATTTTTTTATTTATTTTTGTATATGTATGAATGTACTATCTGCATGTAGGTTTGTGCACCCATGTCGTGCAATGCCGCGGAGGTCAGAAGAGGGTGTCAGATTCCCCTGGAACTGGAGTTCTCCTGAAATTGGAGTTACAGATGGTTCTTAGCTGCTATGTGGGTGCTGGGGATCAAACCCGGGTCCTCTGCAAGAGCAGTCGGTGCTCTTAACTGCTAGGCTATCTCTCCAGCCCCATGATTTTTTTTTATTAGGCTGAAAGATGTCATGTTTGAAGTCTCCTCCTTGGTAAGCCCAAACCACCATCAGTTCTGCCCTTGTGCTCCACACTGGGGTCTTCCCTTCCCGTGCTCACCAAATGAGGTCCAGTAAGCACCGTGTCCTGTCTTGATCTTCCTGCACTGGTCTCCATGATACAGCCTGGGTAGTCCAACAATTGCAGTCTATACTTTGAAGAAGCGGAAACCCCAGTAGCTGCTCAGTCCACAAGATGGGTAGCTCAGCATTCCCCATCTGGCACTGAAGGTTTGGAGGATTCTTGGAGAGACATGAGTCTTCAGTCCATATTGGAAGGTTGAAAAGCTGTGTCTTCTCACATCTTTGAAGGACGGCAAATGCAGTGGCAGCCTCTGGGTAGCTGCACTTGCTAGTAAGACAGGCAAAACAACTGTGCTCTTTTGTCTTTTTACTAAGATCTCAAGTTTTATACCTGAAATACAATTTCTCAATACTTACTATTTATTTATTTCTGGTTATACTTTCTTTTTGGATGTTTAAGGCCATACATTTAGCCCAGATTAATCAAGGTTTTTGTTTTCTCAAGGATGGAGTTTAGATTTTTAAAGTATTCCCTTACAATGTTCTAGATATTTTGGGGGGGTGTCTGTTGTGATGTTTCCCCTTTCATCTCTGATTTTGTTAATTTGGATTTGCTTTTCTTTCCTTTGGTTAGCTGGGTCAAGTGTCTATCTATTTTGTTTATCCTTTCAAAGAATTAGCTCTTAGATTCACTGATTTTTTTTTGTATTGTTTTCTTTGTTTCTATTTAATTAATTTCTCCTCTGATTTTTTTTTTATTTCTTCTCATCTGCTAAGTTTGGGGTTCATTTGTTCTTGTCTTTTCAGAGTCTTGGGTTAAGTGTTTTACATTTGCTCTTTCTGCTTTTTTTTTTTAATTTAGGCACTAAGAGCTATGAACTTCCCTCTTGGGTCTGCTTTTAAGGTGCCCCAGAGGGTTGGTTGCATTGTAGTCTCCTTTTCGTTTAGTTCTAGGAACACTTTTATTTCTTTCTTAATTTCCTCTTTTACCCATTGACCATTCAGGAATGTGTTTAATCTACATGAGTTTGCGTGGTTTCTAAAGTTTCTTTTGCTGTTTATTGTAAGCTTTGTTGCACTGTGGTCTGATAGAATGTGTGGAATTATTTCAATTTTTTTGAATTTTGTTCTGTGTCCCAGATTATGGTCAATTTTAGAAAGGTTCACAAGGGCTGCTGGATAGACAGTGAGTTCTTTGGTGCTTGGATGGAATGTTCTATAGATGTTAAGTCCATTTCGTGTAAGATGTCATTTAATTCAGCTGTCTCTCTGTTTATTCTTTGTTCAATTAACTTATCTATTGCAGAGAGTGGGGTATTGAAATAACCTACTATTACTGAATTGGGGTTAGTCTGTGTTTTATAGTCCTGGATTACTCATTTTATGAAGTGGATGCACAGAGTTTGGTGCATATATGTTCATGATTGTAATGTCTTCTTGATCAGTTTTCTTTGATTGTTCAATGCCATTGGCCTGAGATTCTTCTCCTTTCTGCAAGCCTATAATTTCTTAGATTTGGTCTTCTCGTGTTGTCCCACATTTTCTGCATATTCCATTCCTTTAAATTTTAAATAGTCTTTGCTTAAGGACTCCAGATCTTCAACTTTGTCATCCAGTCTTGATATTCTGTTTTCTGTTTCATTCATTCTGCTTGTGAGACTTTCTGTTATTGTTTCCAATTGGCTTACTGGGATTTTGGTTTCATGTTCATTTCTGTGTGGGTTTTCATCACTATTGCTATCACTTTTGTAAATTCAGTTTTCAAGTCATGAATTGTTTTTGAGATTTCATTAAGCCACATATTTGTATATTCCTGAGCTTCCATCACAAGTTCTTTGAGTTGTCTGTTTTTTTTTATGTAAGTTCTTTGATCATGTTTATAACTGTTCTTTTAAATTCTGAGTTCAACTGTTCCTCAGAGTGGTTCTCATTACAGTGCATGTCTGTAGGAGTGGGTTTTGTTGGAGACGTGTTTTCTTGGTTTTCATATTGTTTGAGTATTTGTGCTGCCTTTCAGGCAAATGGATGTTCTCTGTTGGTTATGTGTCCAGTAGGTACTTCTGTTCAGCTTTGTTTCGTTGAATTTTGGTCTATTTATTTTATTTATGGAGCTTGGTTACTTTTTGTTCTAAGCCCTAAGGTCCCAGGTCTGTCCAACAAATCAAGAGACAAGGAAGATGGGATTTGGGACCTCCTGAGGGAGTGTTTAGCAAGTCTGGATCAGGAAGCTAGTCCAGAGATATGAGGCAGAGGAACTGGTGCCTGCCTGTGTCCAAGGCTGACAGGGAGAGCAAGAGAGGTGGAAGGCAGGATCTGACTTACCAGGTCCTAGGGGGGCAGGTCTGTCCAGCAGTCCAGAGCCAGGGAAGTTGGGGGTGGGCACCACCTGAGCTGAGGGGTGCTTAACAATTGTGCTAGGGTGTTGAGTGAGTCTAGATTAGGGAGATAGACCAGAGATCTGAGAGTGAGGTAGCCCTGCAGAGGGGCATGTGCCCGGCACAAGGCAGGTACTCAAAGACACCGCTCACTGAGATTCTACAAGGAGGTATTTGGGGTCAGGACAGTTTTTGAGTCTCAGCTAGAAGAGGGGAGACTTGTATACACTTCAGCCCTTGGGTCATTCCCTGGAGAAGCAGATGAGGACATAGAAGTGGAGTGTCCGGAGCTCTCCTCCCACTTTTCTGGTTCTTCTGGCTTTGTCCTGGTGAGGCCTGCTGGGGTCCTGACTTGGTTGTCATGGAAAACCGCGAGTGCTTGTCAGCTTGGGAGGCTGACTGGTCCCAGCTCCCATGGATACCCCAGGCCCCAGGCCTGTGATCCAGGCCTACTGTAGTTTCCGGGCACCAGCCTCGCTCCTAAGGACAGCTCCTGGAGACACTGTCCTCTGCCCGCAGCCCCTTCTTGGAAGTCCCCAGGCCTACCTCAGAGCTTGGTACATTCTCTGGCGCTGTGCCTGGTGCTGCAGGTGACTCCTACATTGTAACAAGAGGCCCCCTTGCAATGGCTGCATGCCCACAGACACTTCACCACTTCCTGTTAGATGTGGGCCCTGGCTAGTCCTCAGCTCAGCTGAAACTCCATTCTGCCAAATTCACTTTAAGCAGATGTATATTGTGAGGGGAAAGAGAAGCCATCACCTGGGTATGCATGCACATAAATAAGTAAATAAATAACGTAAAAGAAAAATTTTAGATTTTTATTATGTATATGAGTGTTTTGCCTGCATATATGTAAGTGCACCATGTATGTAAAATGCCATTGGAGGGCATCAAATCCCCTGGAACTGTTCTAGATGGTTGTTAGCTGGGACCAAACCTAGGTCCTGCCAAGAGCAGCCAGTACCCTTCACCACTGAGCCAAAAGAAAGAATAGTTATTTTCTTGAGAATTTTAGACAGCATGATAGATTATCCAAGATCAGGTAAATTGTAGTTACATTTTGGTGTCCATGTTTTAGGTATTTGAATTTATGAATTTGTGGTTATTGGTAGAGCTATAGTTGATATACTTAAACATTAAAGTTTTTAAGTTTGTGTTCTTTTCCTCTTAAAATTTTTCTACATTATTATTTATAGTGTTTAGAAAAATTTGTATGGCTTAATGTAGATAGGTAAAATAGTTTGCTCAGGCTCTGAAAATGAGTGCTATAGGCTGAAATAAATAAACAGCAGAATTTCATTCCTCATAATTCTGGAGGCAAGGAAGTCCCATGTTAAGGTTCTGGTCTGTTTATTAAGGTCCTTCTGAGGGCTGTCCTCCTGACTTATAGGCAACTGTCTTCTCAGCACCTTCTTATAGCTGAGACGGGTAGGGGGACCAGGAATCTTCCTCTTCTCATAAGGACACCAGTCCTTTTCAGTTAGGTCCCAAAATTAGTGCCTCATTTAACCTTAATTTATTCCTAAAGCTGTATCTTCATTGAGAGTTAGGGTTTTAACCACCTGGAGTTTGAGGATACATAATTCAGACCATAGTATGAACCACACTAAATTTAACTATTCTTACAGTTGGGTTGCTTTTCAGGGTAATCCGGAAGCAGCACTCATACAATATCTAGTCAATTAGGAGGCCAGGAAAGCCATTTCTAGCACAGATGTAGTTTTGAACAATCGATTCATTCAAGTCCTGTGGCACAGGGAAAACAATGAGCAACCAGCACTGCAGTCCCCAGCACAGCCTGAGCCACCTTTCCCAGCAGCACCATGGCCTGTCAAAAAACAAAAGCTGGTGACCCTCACAGTCCCTAGCTATCAGTACCTCCAAAGTCTCATCCCCGGTGGATGACCAAGTCCCATAGTTGCCCAGAAGGAGTCACCCTCAGTTAAGCTTCTGCATTCTGAGACCACGTGCAGCTGGGGCAGGTTACAGACAGGTGGGAAGGAGATGGAGGAGGAAGGGGCCAAGTCTCGAGTCTCGGGTGAGAGTCCAATCACCCTTCTACCCCTTCCTTTATGGTGGGGAAGTCCACAGACAGGATGGTGAGAGTCTCTTATAAGGTGTCACAGCTGCTCACATGAAGATGGTAACGGTTGTTATACTCAGAGGACAGCATCCTACAACAATGGTGTACATATACCAGGAGGCTAAGGCAGGAGGATGTCATGCTTGGGTCTAGCCTGGGTTACCTAGCGAGACCCTTTTTCAAAAGCATGTCAAAACCTAGCACATGGATGTAACTAAGTGAATGGGAATGAAGGTGAGACCTGGGGTGGGGGGGCATCCTGTGGGGACGAGGCTGGTGACCAAGGAGATTGGCCACAGAGAAGGAGGGGGATGGGGGACAACATCATGCTGAAAGGCAGCCCACAGAAAGGTGTGGAAAACACAGACTGCATTGTGTCCACAACTCCCTCCCTCCCTCCACAGACATTCATTGTTCCAGACTCCAGCAGATTCCCAGGGCGCACAGCCTGCCTGCTCAGTGTCCTTGCCGTCAGGTCTGTAGTCTAATGCAGAAGACAGACTCGGAACTCAGGGCCACAGACACTGTGGGCGACACTACAGGATGCTGTGGGAGGACCCAGGTCACAGAACCCATGTGGGGCATTTGGGGAAGGCTGGAGAGGAGGTGACGCTTCAGCTGAGGCCTGCTGAGGAGGGCAGGTGGGGGACCCACGGGGGACCTGGGAAAGTTCCCAGCGGAGGAAACCACGAGTGTCTGTCTTCCAGCCACATCTCCAGGCTCACTGCCCACCCCGAGTGCTGCTTTCAATTCTGCCTCTCGTGGCCTCTTTCAAATCCTGTCCTCACTCAGCCCTCAGAGCTGGTGGCTTTCTTGCAGCCCGAGTCTCCTCCTCTCTGACCTGGTCTCTGCTTTCTCCCACTGCCAACAGTGTAAGTGTTCTGGGACTGCTGGAGGTTGGGGCGACCCGCCTGCTTTCCCCTGCTGATGTCTCCCTTCGGCGTCTAGCTCCATCTCCTGCCACAGCCTCTCCCAGGGCCCTGCGTTTTCCTCTGCTGCAGGCATCTCAAGGCTGGTGGGCACGGGCCTGACCTCCTCGTCCATGACTCTTTTTTTTTTTATTAATTTTATTTATTTCTGTATGTGTATGAATGTACTGTCTGCATGCAAGTTTGTGCACCTGTGTCGTGCAGTGCCATGGAGGTCAGAAGAGGGTGTCGGATTTCCCTGGAACTGGAGTTCTCCTGGAATTGGAGTTTCAGACAGTTCTTGGCCGCCATGTTGGTGCTGGGGATCGAACCCAGGTCCTCTGCAAGAGCGGTCGGCGCTCTCAACTGCTAGGTCATCTCTCCAGCCCATCGTCCATGACTCTTTGAGCACACCTGGTCACCTAGCCTCACCTCCTCAGCTCATCTCCTACTGACTAGTTGCTATTCTTTCCCCTTCCCTCCCAGACACAAGAAGCCTGGATCCCAGACTCAGCCCCTGCTCCCCACAAGCCCTAAACCTATAAGCAGCCAAGTATTTTTACCCCTCCTGATTCTAGACTGTTCTAGGCCTGTCCTGCTTCCAGTGAGAGCCCATCGTGAGTCCCATATCTGTGAGGAAAAAGCCCGGCTCCCAGAAGAACCACAATACATTTCTTTCTTATTGCACCCCTTCCTCGTTTATGACTCAGTGACCCAGAGGGACACCCCGCTTTTCCATGCCCCTGTCAGCTCCTGTGAGTCTGTGGGTAAATGCCCAGGTCTGGGGGCTGGGAGCACTGACTGCTCTTCTAGAGGACCTGGGTTTGGTTCCCAACTCCCACATGGCAGCCAACAACCTTCTGACGCCCTGTTCTGGCCTCCATGGGCATTGCATACATGTAGTACACTTACATATGCATAGGCATGACATGAGTACACATAGAATAATGAATAAATTGGTTTTTTTTTAAAGCCAGTTAACTGCTGAGCTGTCTCTCCAACCCACAGCATTGGTTGCTCTTCCAGAGAACACGTTCCATTCCCAGCACCCACATGGTAGCTAACAGCCACCTGTAACTCAGTTCCAGGGAATCTACTGCCCTCTTCTGGGCTCTACAAGCATTGCATGGCATAGGTGCTCTTACACAATCACAGGTAAACACTCATACACATAAAATAAAATCAGAAAAAAGTTAATGCCCTGTTATGCAGGTGTCCACTAACCAGACCCTCCTATGTCCTACCCAGCTCTCTCTCTGGGAAAATAGTTGCTTATGTTTATGTATTGATTTTGTTGTTGTTGTTGTTGTTTTATTATTTTTTGTTTTTATCTGTTTTGTTGGTTTTTTCTTTTTTTTTAGTTTTTGTCTTTGAGGCAAGGTCTCATATAACTCACTGTTCTTCCTAAGTGCTAGGATTATGAGTGTGTATCACCATTCCTGGTTTTATGTGGTGCTAGAGATCAAACCCAGGGCTTCAACCATGACAGGCAAGCACTCTACTCACTGAGATATATCCCCACCCACCCTGACCCTGCTGTTCTTGAGATAGGCTCTCATGTAGCTCAGGCTGGCTTCAAACTTGCTATGTAAGCAGAGTTAGCTTTGAACTCCTGATCTTACTCTCTCTACCTCACAAGCACTGGGATTACAGGTGTGTGCCACCATGCCTGGCCAGGTTAGTACTTCTTGAAAGATGAAATTCTGACACCTGAGAATTAGAAGCCCCCTGTAGCTGTGAGAACCTCACGGTACCTTGGTCCTCATGCTTTCTCTGGAGCGACAAAGCCCTGGCTGCCCGCTCCACTCCAGTGACAGATGGAGGGACAACCCTGGGTGACAAGAGAGCTCCTAGTCAGGTAAAGATGCAGGTCTCATAAATAAAGGCATGCTGGGACCGGTCCTCCCTGCCAGCTTTGTGGACAACACACACTTCACTCCCAGGAGAGGGTAGTGAACCCCACCCTCACTGATAACAGAGCATGTCTGGGTTGTAGAAATAGAACCCTAGTCAGATTGGAGAAACCCTGTCACCTCCCCAGGGATTTGTCCCTGCTGTTTCCCAGTCTGTTTTAGCTGCTTTGCAACACAGATGTAAAAGCAATGTCACAGGTAAAGAATTGTAGCCTGTGGGTTGGGGCTGGGGAGTGGTAAAGTGCATGCTGAGCAAGCACAGAGACCTGAGCTCAATCCCTAGGATTGGCTGACACATCTGTAGCAATTGCACCGGGGAGAGGCAGGGCTGCTATGACAGGCAGACCACTGAGTTCACTGGCCAGCTGGTCTCACACCAGCAGAGAAGTCTGTGTTCAGTGAGAGACTTGGCCTCACAATATAAGGATAGTGGAAGATACCTGATGTCGTCAACCTCTGACTTACACACACACACACACACACACACACACACACAGATTTGTAGTCTACAGTAATAACAAACCCAGCCAAAGGAAGACTGGAAATAAAATAAGGAAAATAACTTATAATGTAAAATAAAAATTAAAAATCAGGAGCACGTGGTTGTGTGGACTCAGATGTTTTGAACAGGACACTGATATTTCACAAATGTTTGTCTAGTGTTTCCTGGGACCAGCTGTGCTGCAGGCTGTGTTCTGGGCTCTGGGACCTAATTGGGGGGGGGGGGTGTTAGTCAATATAGCTCCTCCATATTCTGGGGAGACTCGTGTAGCTCCCATTCCTGGGGTGCCATTCTTGAGATTCAGCCCTTCACATGTAGTTGGTAGAAATTTAAAGAGGAAAATTAATAGTGCTGTTTGCATATGGCTGTGATTTTCATGAAGGACACTTTTTGGTTTTTAGGGAGAAGAAAAGGACTTCCCAGACAGTACCAGAGATCCTCATTCAGGTAAACGATCCACTCTAAAGGCACTGGGGGGTCTGAGCTAGCTGGATGCTTAAATTAAAGTCAATTGGTGGAAGGAAAAGTTAATCGGTCAACGTGTTTATCATGAGTTTTAGTGTAGCTGTGTAGCTATTTTGATAATCAGCAGTTAGTTTTCATTTATGTTGATTATAACTGTGTGTGTGTGTGTGTGTGTGTGTGTGTGTTTCACCTTGTTTTTGTTTGGTTTTTGTTGTTTTTATGAGACAGGGTCTTCCTCTTAGTCCCAGCTGGCCTGGAACTTGCTCTGTAATCAGGCTGGTCTTGAACTCACAGAGATCCACCTGCCTCCGCCTCCTGAGTGCTGGCATTAAAGGCATGTGCCAACATACCTGGCTTCACCTTGGTTTTTTTTTTTAATTTTATTTATTTCTGTATGTGTGTGAATGTACTGTCTGCATGCAAGTCTGTGCACCCGTGTCGTGCAATGCCGCGGAGGTCAGAAGAGGGTCTCGGATTCCCCTGGAGCTGGAGTTCTCCTGGAATTGGAGTTTCAGACGGTTCTCGGCTGCCATGTGGGTACTGGGGATTGAACCCAGTCCTCTGCAAGAGCGGTTGGCACTCCTAACCACTAGGCCATTTCTCCACCTTGGTTTTTAAAATGGTCTCTACCTGGGACCCAGATTTCTCTGAGCAGGCGAGGCTGGCTGGGGGGACGAGCCCCCAGGGTCCCCTCTTTCTGCCTCCCCAGTGCCAGGACCGCAGGTTCTGCGGAGCAAACTGGGACCCTCGTGCTCATGCAGGAAGTGCTTCTCCTAGTGAGCTCTCTTCCCTGGCACAACTGTAATTCCTGGAAAACAATATTTATCTAGATAATCAAGGCATAGAACTCGCTGGTGATTCTTCATCTTTACTTCATGTTCTGTATAGAGTGAGGGGTATTCCTTATGCCTGTGCCCCGTTTAGCTCTGTGGAACCTGGTCAGTGCACATGTCTGGACCCTCAGCCCCCTCATGCCCCTGTCTTGTTCTCCTTGAGTGCCAGAAGGGCTCACTTCTGGAAGCTCATCCATGGGCTTACAAATGTCAACAGTGAATTTTTGGTCATCCTGTTCTTTGCAGGAGCTCTTCTGCAGAGTACAGATTACACAGGAAGAGGCAAGAGATTGTGGGAGGGGAAATCCTATCAGGAACGTTTACCCTCTGTGTGTAGGACAGAGCTACTTTCCAGCCCACATGACACAGCCAGCTGCACACAAGATGTGTCTCACAGAATTTCATCCCAGTCTCCGCCACAGCACTTCCCACTGCAGTAGAGGGAATGGTGCCTGGGGCCTGTGCATGTTAGGCAATTGCTTCCGGCCTGAGCTGCATCTCCAGTCCTCGGGAAACTGTTCAGAGCATTTTCCCTACACCGGCCCTCCTTTGTCTGAGATGGACAGAGTAGAGTGGCAAATTTAGAACTGAACCATCACCAGGACCCAGCACGCCTGCCTGCGTTCTGAGAGGCAAAGCCTGTCAGAGAGCCATGGCCCCATGCTGCCGCAGCTCAAGACAACAAAGAAGGGTCATGGGCACAGCTGCCTCCCTCCCTCCCTCCCTTCCCCAGCACTTAGGAAGCCAAACGTTAGCTTGTGTGTTATTCCTAATTCCTTCTCTGCTTTAAGGGTATTTAGCCAAAGAAACATAAAAGTTTAGTTTTAAAAACTTGTTTTATTTGCTGTGTTAGCGATCAAACCCAGGGCCTCGTGCATGCTAGGCAAGTAGTCTACCACCAAGCCACACCCCTAACCCATATATTCCTTTTCTAATAAAAAAAAACTACATTTAAGCTTTTTAATGAAAGATACCTTCCATGATAATATGATATGTCAAATAAAAGTAAATATGAGCAAAGATGTTTGTTTGGGAGTAGCTATAATAAGCCTTATAAGTTCTTTTACAACTAAAGTTATTAATTAGTTAATATATTCAACTTAGTGGAACTTCTCCTTGTCCCTAGCAATATCTACTTGTGCAAGTGAAACTGGAGACTTTCAAAGAGGCTTTTCCATGCCTGCAGGAGGCATGGAGCAAATATGCTATTCATATGTTCATATGTTCATATATGCTAGAGAGACGGTCAGGAGGGCCTGCTGCCCTTGCAAAGGACCAGAGTTCAGTTCCTGGGTGCTCAGGCTCCACAACTGCCTGTAACTCCTGCTCCCTCTTCTGGGCACAGTGGGCAGCCACACTTATGTGCACATACACAGACATACATAAATACACAGACAAATTAAAATAAATCTTCTTTTAAAATGTTGTTTAAATCAAGTATGGTTGCACACGCCTTTAATCCTAGCACTTGGGAGGCAGAGACAGGCAGATCTCTCTGAGATCAAGGCCAGTCCAGTCAACATAGTGAGTTCCAGGCCAGCCGGGGCTACAGGGAGACCCTATCTCAAAACAAACAAAAAATAATAAAATAAATGCCCAAAATGCTGTTAAGCACATCTTATGATGTTTAGCCCAAAAGAAATCCAGGTGGTTTCGTTTGGTTTCATTTTTCTGTGAGCGTATATGTATGTGTTTGTGTGTGATGTGTATGCGTCTTGTTTTTCATCAACACACGAATGAGTAACACGGACTTAGTGGCCATGTGTGTCAGTGTGCAGCTACCAAAAGCATTTCCTGAATGAGGTCAACTACAGAGTCCTTTCCTTTCAGAACCCCAATACTTCACTGTGTCTAAAGTTACCAGTTTCAAATGTTTACTGTCTAATTGTTTTGCACTAACTCAAACCTAGCTGTCCTCAGGAACATTACTTCAAGCAGTCTGAGACCAAACAGGTGTGGAAGGGCCCAGGGGAGGGAAACAGCCTGTGGTAACAGCAGCCCCAGTGCACAAGCTAAAAGGGCACTCCCCTGCAGAGACACATCTTGTTCCAGTTCACAATTCGCTGTTAACTGACTGCTATTTAAATGCCTGCCAGTCCCAAAGGTAAGAGTTAGACCTGGCAGTATTGGATGTACTGAACATCACCAGCTGTGATGACTTCTCCCAGGGAATGGAGGGGATCCGGGGGATCCATCTCAAGTGAAGAGGAGGCCAACTGCTTTTCAAGCCATGTCACCCTCACCCAAAGCTGTCCATTGCCATGTGCTAGAAGGTGGCTTTAATCAATGATGTCTTTTATTTATTTATTTTTTTTTTTTTTGGTCTTTTTGAGACAGGGTCTCCCTGTAGCCCCAGCTGTCCTGGAACTCACTCTGTAGACCAGGCTGGCCTTGAACTCACAAAGATTCGCCTGCCTCTGCCTCCCAAGTGCTAGGATTAAAGGCGTGCACCACCATGTCTTTTAAAAACGATTTGTTTATTTTTAGTTATATGTATGTGGGGGCGTGGCTGTTGAGTGTCTGTGGAGGCCAGAGGATCCTCTGGAGCTGGAGTTACGGGTGTTCTTGATCTGCTTGACGTGGGTAACTGCTGAGCCACCTCTCCAGGCCCAGTGGATGGTGTCGTTAATCTGCAAAGCCACCTTTGAGATCGGTGTCTTTATCTGTGTTGGAAGAATGAGACATGGGCTTAGCATGCTTGGTAACCTGTCCAAACTACACACCTATGTAGCACTCACTGCCCACGAGATTTGTGCTGCTAATGTGTCTGGACACGGTGTGGGGAGGGGCTTCTCCTTAGACACCTGCCACCTGCCAGCATTCTTCTGCCTCGGGTGGGCTCACTTAGCAGTATATAAGTGCCCATTGTTTGGAAATTCATTCCGTCTCCTCTCTCTCCCTTTCCCCCCTCTCCGGGTCTCTCTCTTCCTCTTTCTGGGTCTTGTGTAGCCTAGGCTGGCCCCAAACTATCTATGTAGCTGAGGGTGGCCTTGAACTTCTGATCCTCTGCTTCTACCTCCTGAGTTCTGGAATGATAGTTGTTCACCACCATCACACCAGGTTTATGCAGTGCTGGGGGCTGAACCTGAGGCTTCCTGCATGCCAGGCGAGCACTCTACCAACCAAGCTAAACCCAACCAGAGGGTTTAGAAATTTCTAGATAGTGCTTCACGGGCTGCCCAGGGGCTTCTGATTTGACTGTTTCTTTTTTACTATTTTTTAAGTTAGTTTACAAAGTGCTGGGTTCCATCGTCCCCCTTTCATACATACGTGTCATTGTGTTTTGATCTGACCCTCCCCATCTCCCTCACCTGCTCTTGTTGATGGCCTTTCTCCCACACTAGTAGTGCCCCTTGGCCATGTCCCATGTCACCTGTGATTTCATTCGGTGACAGGGACCTTAAGGACAGTACCCAAGGGTGATGGGATTATCCCTGGGTGGGGAGGGGGGGCTGCACTGGCTGAGAATTACACTGAGGCCTGAAAAGCCCAGCCAGCCCCGAGGGAGGCCTCCCAGAGAGGGACTGCAGGAGCAAAGGCCCTGAGGCAGGAAGGTGATCCGTGTTCCAGGACAGGCAAAGCGAGCTGGGAGACCTCAGAAGTCTCCTTTTCTCTCAAATACTTAAAAAATGTGGTTGAGGCAGGAGAGATGGTTCAGAGGTAAAGAGTGCTTGGTGCTCTTGCAAAGTACCTGAATTTAGTCCCAGTATCCATGTCAGGTGGCTCACAACCACCTGCAAGTCCAGCTCCAGGAGGATCTGACACCCTTGGCCTCTCTGGGATTTAACGCTTTCCAACTCTTCTTTGCACATCTAGAACTGACGCACATTTTGTATTTTAAGAGCAACTCTCTGCTCTTCCTCCAGCCCCCGCTCACTGACAGTGGACTCCAGCTGCATGCTCTCCCTTTGCTCTGAGTTCGGCCGCTCCTGAAGAGCCTTCCATAGCAGCACTGTTTCCGCCTTCTGTCCCCTTCCCCAGAGACCTGCCGCCCTCCTCTGTTCACCTATTTAGCAGACACGCTGTTAATTTCTGGGGGCGTTCTATACTTTTCACATTTATTTTTATTTCTGTGTATGAGCATATCGCCTGCATGTAAGTGCGCCTGTGTCATGCAATGCCTGAGGAGGTCAGAAGAGGGTGTCAGATCCCCTGAAACTGGAGTTATGGACCGCCATTAGCCACCATATGGGTGCTGGGAAACAAACCTGGGTCCTCTGCAAGAGCAGCCAGTGCTCTTAACCACTGAGCCATCTCTCCAGCCCCTTTAAATTTATCTTAAAGAGCTAGACATGGTGGTGCACACCTTTAATCCCAGCATTTGGGAGGCAGATGCAGGTAGACCTCTGAGAAACAGAGGCCAGCCTGCTCCACATAGTGAGTTCAAGCTGGAGTTATAGGGGAGACCCTGTCACAAAAAAAGATACTTTTAAATAATCTTATTTTTTATTTATGTACATGTGTGTGCCTGTGTGTGCATGTCATGTGTGTGAGACTGTCTGAGAAGCCAGAGGAGGGTGTTGGGTCCCCCTGGAGTTGGAGTTACAGGCAGTTATGAGCCACTCAGTGCAGATGCTGGGAACTCTGCAAGAGTAATGAGTGCTTCTAATGGCTGAGCTCTCTCCCTAACCCCTATATTTTAATATTTAATTTTTGGTTCTTAAAAATACTTTATGTGTATGAGTGTATTATCTGCATGTGTGTTGGTGCACCTATTTATTTTATGTGTGTGAGTTATTGTCTGCATGTATGTAGGTGCACCTCTTTACTTTAAGTGTATGAGTGTATTGTCTGCATGTGTGTAGGTGCACCTAATTATTTTATGTGTATGAGTTATTGTCTGCATGTGTGTAGGTGCACCTATTTACTTTATGTGTATGAGTGTATTGTCTGCATGTGTGTAGGTACACCTATTTATTTTATGTGTATGAGTGTATTGTCTGCATGTGTGTAGGTGCACCTAATTATTTTATGTGTATGAGTTATTGTCTGCATGTGTGTAGGTGCACCTATTTACTTTATGTGTATGAGTGTATTGTCTGCATGTGTGTAGGTGCACCTATTTATTTTATGTGTATGAGTGTATTGTCTGCATGTGTGTAGGTGCACCTATTTATTTTATGTGTATGAGTGTATTGTCTGCATGCGTGTAGGTGCACCTATTTACTTTATGTGTATGAGTGCATTGTCTGCATATGTATTAGGTGCACCTATTTCGTGCAAAGCCCATGAAAGTAAAAAGTAAATGTCAAATTCCTCTGAAACTGGAGTTATAGACAGTTGTTAGCTTCCATGTGTGTGCTGGGAATCGAACCTGGGTCTTCTGCAGGAGCGGCGAGTGCTTTTAACTACTGAGCCAGGTCTCCAGCCCCTAGTTTTTGTTTTATTGAGACAGGGTCTCCCTGGAACTGGCCTGAAACTCACTCTGTAGACCAGACTGGCCTCAATATCACAGAGATCTACCCTCCCTAGTACCAAAATTAAAGGTGTGTGTCACCATGCCTAGCTTATTTGTGTGTGTGTGTGTGTGTGTGTGTGTGTGTGTGTGTGTGCAGGCTCCGGCAGAGGCCAGAAGACAATATCACATCCCCTGGCAGGTAGTTGTGAGCCTCCTGATATGGGTGCTAGGAACTGAACTCAATCTTTTGTGAGACCAGTACACACTCCTAACTGCTGAGCAATCTCTCCAGCCCCTCTGCTTTGAATTTCTAGACAGAATTTATTAGGGGTAGAATGATGGTTCCTCATCTTTACAATAACTGTCATTTCTCCAGTGCCTACTGTATACTCAATGCCTACCATATGGCCAGTGCCTACTGTATACTCAGGGCCTACCATATGGCCAGTGCCTACTATATGCCCAGTGCCTACTCTATACTCAGGGCCTACCATATGGCCAGTGCCTACTGTATGCCAGTGCCTACTGTATACTCAGGCCTACCATATAGCCAGTGCCTACTATATGCCCAGTGTCTACTGTATACTCAGGGCCTACCATGTGGCCAGTGCCTACTGTATGCTTAGGGCCTACCATATGGCCAGTGCCTACTATATGCCCAGTGTCTACTGTATATTCAGTGCCTACCATATGGCCAGCGCCTACTGTATGCCCAGTGCCCTCTGTATACTCAGGGCTTATCAGCAGTATCTGATTAGGATCTACCCCCTCCCCCACACTTCTAATTAGTTCTTTGTTCCTGAATCTCTTTCTCCTTCCTCAGACATCTCAAAGTTTGTCTTTTCATTTATAATATTACATGAGAGGTGTTTAAGGTGAGGCAGAACTAAATGTATCCTATAGAAAGAAAAAACAAACTTCTTTCCCTGGTTGAATCCCCCAGAGAGCTAATTATAGCTTGTGATTTAACAGGCAGTTTTTAGAGATTCTAGTCAGGAAAATACTTTGTGTTCTTGAAAACAGAAAAGAGAAACACAAGTAGATCTTTATGCCTATTTTTACATTTATTTTTAAATTTTTCACATATGTGATGTGCATATGTATGTATGCATGTTTTGCATGTATGTGGGCACTTTGTGTGTGTGCACCCATTGACATGTCTGTACATGCATGTGGAGGCCTGAGATTGGTTTCAGAAATCAACCTCTTTCACTCTTCCAAATTCATTGAGGCAGGGGCTCTCAATCAAACCCAGAGCTCGCTGATGAGCTCATCTCCTTAGCCAGCCGTCTTCTGAGGCTGGACTTCCAGGCAGCCACCACCATGTTCTTGCCACATTTGCATGAGTTCTGGGGATCCACACTCTAATTTTCACATTTGCACGGCAAGTACTTAACCACTGAGCCATCTCCACAGGCCCCTATTTTATTTATTTTTGAGACAGAGCCACACTATGTTGTCCTGACTGGCCTGCTACTCATGGGAGGGTGGTGGGTACTTCATGGGCCGAGCCATCTCCCCAGCCTCTTCTGTCCAAAGTCCTAACTTTTCTACCACTCAGTGTGACATCAAATGTAGTTACATATCATGGCGCCTAGTGAAGTTTGTCATCTCTCCCAGAACATCCCTAGTCAGTGATCTCTAAAGTAGCCTTTGCCTGCTAAATCCCAAACTGAGAAGCATTCGAGACAGTGTTGCAAACTGAAGCAGCTGGACAGCTGTGTCCTCGGTGTGGGCTCCGCTCAGGGCTTTATTGTGAGCGGCTTCCTGACACCTCTTCGCCACTCCCTTCACTTCCTGCTCAGGTTTTATCGCCTGATAATAAGTGGTTCTGAGAGGACCTGAGCCGGGCGGCCGCCCTCCTAGGGTAGGAGCCAGCAGAGGCCAGACCCTGCTGTGATCCTGGGCCCTGGGCCCGCTTCCAGCTCCCTGCACACCCTCCGGCTGCTGGCTGCACTTCACACAGACCCTCTGTGAGTGAAGAAAACAGATAAAGACAGAAGAATGATAAGGAGGCTATAAATTTAGAAAGCAAGTTTTCTGGCGCTATCCCTGACAGTTGTCTTCAAATATACATGTGGAGCAGATAGACCCGTTTTTATTTTTAAAAGAAGTTTTAGAGGGTTGTGCAATCCAAGACACCGTCACAACAAGACTAGTGTTAAAAGCTGTCAGCAGAACTGGCAATATGGCTCAGTCAATAAAGGTGCTTGCTTTAAGCCTGATGACCCGAGTTCTATCCCCAGTCCCCATATGGTAGAAAGAAAGAATTGACTCCTGCAAGTTGTCCTCTGACCTTCACATGCATGCCACAGCTGTCATGCACAGGTACACACATGCACACACATACACGTGCACACATATAAACTAACATTGTATGAGGAATGAGAAATACCCATCCTGGATCATTCCGAGTAAGGCTGTGTGACACTTAGGTGCTGTGGACAGTTCATGAGGAAAAGGAAGGGTAAAGAAATGCGTGGATCTGCCAGAGCCCTGTCTGACTCAAGGCCTCTCTCACCCTGCAGGAGTCAGCAGAGACCAGCCGTGTAAGGAAGGCTGTCCTTGCCCCTCATGTTTGGTCCGGGCTCCCACCATCAGTGACTTGCTCAATGATCAGGACTTACTAGATGTGATCAGGATAAAGCTGGATCCCTGTCACCCTACCGTGAAGAACTGGAGGAATTTTGCCAGCAAATGGGGCATGCCCTATGACGAACTGTGCTTCCTGGAGCAGAGGCCGCAGAGCCCCACTCTCGAGTTCTTATTCCGCAATAGCCAGAGGACCGTGGTCCAGCTGATGGAGCTGTGCAGACTGTACCATAGGGCTGATGTAGAGAAGGTCCTGCGCAGGTGGGTGGATGAGGAGTGGCCCCGACGGGGGCCCTCGGAACGCTCCGTGCACTTCTAGAGCCTTGTTCTGGCACTGGCTAGCATGGGTGAGGAGTGGACTGCTCCTCGTAAGATGTCTGAAAGAGGACGTGGATGGGGGTGGCCATCCCTGAAGCTGGTGGCCTGTGGACATATGGATTCTGTTTTGGTGGCAGGTGTTGGTTTCTTTTTGCACATCTGTTTTAATTTAATGTTTGAACCTGGAATTTGGAAAGTATTTTGTAGACACACATGGGGGCTGAGGCCTCTGGTTGGGTTTTTGTTTTCTTTTGAGACAGGTTCTCCCTGTGGCCTCAGCTGGCCTGGAACTCAACTATGTAGACCAGACTAGCTTTGACCTCACAGAGATCTGCCTGACTCTGCCTCCTGAGTGCTGGGACTAAAGGTGTGCATCACCATACCTGGCATGAAGCCTATAGTTGGAACAGAACTGTGCCAGGCTGGAAATGAAACGACATTCCCCTTAAATACTGATGAAGACCGCAGTGGGATCCTTGACTGTGGAAGACTCTGGTCATATGTGCATCATCCTGTGCGGGGACCCTTCAAGACAGCACTTTCCTGCCTTAGAGGAAGTTGTCATGGAGAAGTCAACCTGGTCTGTGCACTGTTGCTCTTATCAAGTACTTAGGAAATTAACAGGATTTATTGCAGCCAGAAAACAAGTGCCACGTTTTCTATCCAAATGCTTTTGTAATCCATGGTTTATCATCTGTCCACTGTGACTGTTAGAAAGTGCTTAGACAATGAATGGGATATTGCATGTAGCCAGAATACAAGTGCCATGTTTTCTATCCAAATGCTTTTGTAATCTATGGTCTATCAGTAGTGTCATTTGCTTTAGTGTCATTTTTAAAAGAAATAGCAAATTCGATGGTTGCTAGAAGGGCAGGGTTAGGGTCAGCACACACCATGCTACCACCAGTGACAATGGTCAGTACTCGGCATGCTGCTTTATGGTGCTGGGTAGATTGGTCAGTGCAGAAAGTGCTTGCCAGGCAAGCACGAGGACCAGAACTCATATGAACGCTGGGTAGGGATGTGGTGTCCGACCTGGAATTCCAGCACTCAGAAGGCAGACAGGGATCCCCAGAGCAAACTGGCTAACTAAACGAGCCTAACCACACTGGGGAGCTCTGGGGCAGGGGAGAGACTGCCTCGTGAGTAAAGCAGAAAGTGGTCGAGGATGTCCCTCAACGTCAACTTTGGAGCTCCACATGTACACATACACCTGCACAGCCATACATATGCAGACATGCATACACACATGCACACACATGCTAGGGACATTCTAACACCTTTTGTGAGGCTAGAGAGCTGGCTCCATGGGTAAAGTGTTTGCTGGCAAAGCACGAGGACCTTAGTCCAGCCACCAGCACTCATGTAAAAGCCAGGCCTGGTCACTCACACCTGTAGTCCCAGTGCTGGGAAGGCACATAGAGCTGCTTCTCCTCAGCCAGTGTAGCCAAGTTGGCAAGCTCTGGGTTCAGTGAGAGACCCTGTCTCAAAAAAGAAGGCGAAGGGGCTAGAGAGATGGCTCAGCCACTAAAAGCACTGGCTGCTCTTGCAGAGGACCTGGGCTCAGTTCCCAGCACCCACCTGTAACTCCAGTTCCAAGTGACCCTCCTCTGGCCTCAGTGCTCACTGCACAACATGGGTGCATTTACATACATGCAGTCAAAACACTCATACATATAAAATTAAAAAATAATAAAAGGTGGAAAATAATTGAGGCTGACATGTGATGTCAACATACACACATTCACATGCACACACATGCACACACACATTCCCCTTTCATTACTCAGGCCTTTTGTCAGTGCTAGAGATAAAGTGAGGACCTTGCACCTGCTAGGCCAGGGGTCTACCACTGAGCCACAGCCCCGGTCCTGCTCGCATGATTTTTTTTGAGACAATGTCTAATGTGGCCCCTACATTAGACATTAGCTATGTAGCTGAGGATGGCCTTGAACTCCTGATCTTCCTGCCTCTCTCTACCTCCTGAATGCTAGCATTACAAGCAGAGACCACTGACACCCAATTCAACCATGACTTTTTCAATTAATTTTACTTTGTCTTTTCTATAAGGCTGAATGCTTCCTCCTAAGATGAGACTCCATTAACTGGTGAATAAAGATCACCTGGTCCGTTGGCCTCCGTCTTTAGCTTCTGCTGCGCCCTGCTGAAAACAAGACCCAAGGATACCACAGGGCAGGAGAGTCAAGAAAGGGAGCCTCAGGGCTGGTGCTGGAGGCAGAGTATGCACTAAAATCTCAGTTCATCAGGATCTTAGCCAAATGAAAAACTGGGTTCAGGGGCTGGATAGATGGCTCTGTGGTTAAGAGCACTGGCTGCTCTTATAGAAGACGTGGATTCGATTCCCATATAGCAGCTAACAACCATCCTTGATTTCAGTTCCAGGGGATAGGACCCCCCACTCTGACCTTCCAGGGCATTGCACGACACAGGTGCACTCAAACACATCCAGGAAATACACTCATATACATAGAAATAAAAACCAGGGCGGGAGAGATGGCTCAGCGGTTATGACCACTGACTGCTCTGGCAGAGGACCCGGGTTGGAATCTCAGCACCCAATTGGCAGCTAAAAACCATCTTAGGCCTGGGCATAGTGGTGCACACCTTTAATCCCAGCACTCAGGAGGCAGAGGCAGGCCAGTCTCTGTGAGTTCAAGGGCAGCCTGGTCTACATAATGAGCTCCAGGCCAGCTGGGACTAAAGGGAGACCTTGTCTCCAAAAGACAAAAATAATAAATAAATAAATAAATAAATAAATAAATAAATAAATAAATAAAATAAGTAAATACTAGAATATTTTTTAAAAAGAAAATTTAGGTTCAAAGAATACCCAATAGCCTTATTTTCTTTGGTCATTTGTGGGGTGGGCAAGTGTAGGGACAGGATTTGTCATGGGAGATATAGGATTTTCTAGGTGTTTAGGGAGAAAAGATGGAAGATGAGGTCTTGGTTTGGTTAAAGACTCTGAAATGCTATTTGATGTTGGTCATTGGCTTTGAAAGGCAGCCCTCTCTGTTTAGTTTATGAATGTCTGTATTAGTTTATGAATGTCTGTATTAGTTTATGAATGTCTGTATTAGTCTCTGATCAAAACCAGCAGAAGTGGGCTGGGGAGATAGTTCATTCTGTAAACCCACGAGGAACCCACATAGAAAGCTGGCCACAAGGGTGTGCACTTGTAAACCTGGTGCTGGGGGTGGGTAGAGCCACGTGATCCCTGGGGTTCGCCTTCCAGCCAGCCTAGCCTACTTGGAGAACTACAAGCGAGTGTGAGCAAGGTGGACACTGTTCTGAGTGACGACACCAGAGGCAGTCCTCTGGCCTGCACGTGCACATGCAAATTAAAATTTAAAAGACTAAGAGGAAGAATAACATTGACTTCCTACAGCAGAGATACTAATTTTATAAACCACCTTTCTTCCTGGTAACAATTATTGCAGTTTTCCGTATGTTACTGACAAAGTCAGCTTCCCACCCAGAATGAACTTTAAGCAGCAAAGTCTACTGGGATTTGCTCATGGCTTTCGGTTCATTGTTAATCTCCCACTGCCCACCCCCTACTTCTGCTCGGATTTATCAGACATATGTTCAGTTTATCATCAGATGTATTTAAAGTAACAGCTGGTGACAAAATGCAGAAATTGTTTTAAAATAGTTTCTCAGCCGGGCGTGGTGGCACTTGGGAGGCAGAGGCAGGTGGATCTTTGTGAGTTCAAGGCCAGCCTGGTCTACAGTGTGAGTTCCAGGACAGCTGGGACTACAGGGAGACCAAAAATAAATAAATAAATAAATAAATAAATAAATAAATAAATAAACAAATAAAATAGATTCTCTACCAAAATCAGATATGTGTATCGCGGGCCTGCTCCAAGCTCCTAGCAGGGTCCATCGGGGGTGTTCCATGAAGGTGACTGGATGCCTGGCTGCTCATTAAGTTGTGCATGACACGCTCTAGCTGTTCTCACAGGGTCTCCTAGCCCAGACTGCTCACAAATCAGTGTAGCTGAGGATGAGTTTCCTGCCTCTGCCTCCTGGGTGCTGAGATCATAGGTACAAGCCAGCACATCTGGTTTTCACTCTGCTTTCTTAGCAGAAGGGCTTTGACCATCATTTTGTGCTGCTGTAGGAAGTGGGGTCTGGAAGGTGATTATGAAACGTAGGGAGGTACCAGCCTTAGCATCCAGAAGTATCCCATCACCCCAGGGGATGAACAGAGGACATCCCAGGCTGACCTGGTTCTTGCCGATACTGCCCCGCCAGGATTAGAAAGCACCTTCCTCCTTTTCACCCACACAGACCTGTTACTTCTCCTCAATCTCTGATTGCTCCAGAGGACCTGGAGTTGGGGGACTCCGGTTCTGTTCTCTTTCCTCAGTCTGCTCCATCCTCACACCTCTAAGCCTGGCTCTTCTCCAACAAACAAGAAGAGGAGGACTCCACACACTCCCAGGCAGCAGTGTACGGCCACAGGATGGGAAGCTCCCACCACCTGAACGGGAAAAGCCCTGCGGGAGGAGGAGACAGAGCTAGGGTCTACTTTTCCACCCACACCCCCAGCTCAGTGGAAGCCCTGCTTTGCCTCAGAGCCGTAGGCCAGACAGACTCTGCACGCTGCAGCAGAAGAAGTGGCTTCTGGCAGCCTCGCAGGCGAGCACGGCAGCAAAAAAATAACGGAAACTTCAAAACCTTCCTAATGTTCCTGACTTTTTTTTTTTTTAAGCAGTGGGCGACAGCACACAGGAGGCATCAGCCGTGTATGGCCACGCTGGGGCGCACTCGAAGGGCTTTCGTGCACGCACATCAGCGATGTTCCTGACTTTTAAACCTAGAACATGAGATGAAAAATTCCCCACAGTAACTCCATGATTCATGGTGATTAGACTCTATAAAACAGGGTGACATGTAGCCGAGGCTGGCCTTGAACTTGTGATTCTACTGCCCCTCCACCTCCTAAGTATTGGGATTTTGTGAGCCACCGGGCCCAGCCCAACTCAAGCTCTGTAGATCACTAACTTTCTGCAGTGAATGCTTTTCATAGCTGGCCTAGGGAGGTGGGTTCTGGTGAGCATTGTGACACTAGGGTATGTTTCCAGCATTCTAGCTCAAAACCCACCCTGTGTCTCTAGAATATAGCTACAGTTATTAAGTGCTGGCTGAACTTGACTTTCTAGAGTTGGATTAAGGGTTGGGCATACCGCTTGGCTTGCCTATTCTGCACAAAGCCTGAGTTCGTTCTTCAGCACCCCCACAAACCTGACATGATGCCGTATACCTCTAATTCTAGCACTTAGGAGGTAGGAGCAGGAGGATCACAAGTTCAAGGTCAAGGCTGGAGAGATGGTTCAGCAATGAAGAGCATTTACTCTTGCAGAGGTCCCAGGTTCTGTTCCCTGCACCAACATGTCGGCTGACAACTGTCTGTGACTTCAGTTCCATCTGTTCCCTGTGGGCATTGCATGCATATGGGTGGTACACTTGCATATGTACAGGCAAAACTCTCATCACATAAAATTAAAATAAATAAGCCAGGCATGGTGGCACACACCTTTAGTCCCAGCATTTGAGAGGCAGAGGCAGGCAGATCTCTCTGAGTTCAAGGCCAGCCTGGTCTGCATAGTGAGCTCTAGGCCAACTGGGGCTATAAAGATACCCTGTCTCAAAAAACACTCAAATAAATAAAATAATAAATGTTCCAGGTCATCCTTGGATACATGGTAAGTTTGAGGGCAGCCAAGGCTATATGAGACTCCACCTCAAAAACAAAAAACGAAATGTCATGCAAGCCAGATGCTTTAGGGCATGCGACATCCCAGCGCTTACCTTGTGAGACTCTTTAATTATTAGGAGCATGTTTCAACCCGATAAACCTGTAAAAAAAATTAAAAACAATATCAGGAGCATGTTATTAGCAGAGATAACTTTAACTGAAAATTTTCTCCATGTTCATTCAGACTCCTGATGTACAATGACTTTGATCTGTTTTGTATAAAGTGCCAACGAGTACGCTCAGCTGAAACACAAGTCAGTTTATGACAAGTTAACTCAGAGCAAATCAGTTCTGTAACAGCATAGACATACTGGTGCCTCATTAAAGAGAGGGAAGGAGGCTACTTTAAGAGTAATTGGGGGCTGGAGAGATGGCTCAGCAGTTAAGAGCGCCGACTGCTCTTGCAGAGGACTCAGGTTCGATTCCCAGCACCCACATGGTGGCTAAGAACCATCTTTAAGCTGGGTGTAGTGGTGCATGCCTTTAATACCAGCACTTGGGAGGCAGAGTTCAAGGCCAGCCTGGTCTATGGAGTGAGTTCCAAGCCAGCTGGGACTATAGGGAGACCCTGTCTCAAAAAGAAGAAGAATTATTGAAGCACTCGTGAGACAGAGGCAGGCAGATAGATCTCTGTGAGTTCAAGGCCAGCCTGGTCTACAGAGTGTGTTCCAGGACAGCTGAGGCTACAGGGAGACCCTGTCTCAAAAAGACAAAAAAAAAAAAACTGAAAGATAATAAAATTTAACTCTTTTAAACCAAAAGATTAATTGAGGGAATTATTGAAACATAAGTCTTTTTTTTTTTTTTTTTGGTCTTTTCGAGACAGGGTCTACCCTGTAGGCCCATCTGTCTTGGAACTCACTCTGTAGACCAGGCTGGCCTTAAACTCACAAAGATCCATCTGCCCTCTGCCTCCCAAGTGTTAGGATTAAAGGCATGCACCACCACGCCCTGCTGAAACATTAGTCATTTTAAAAAGATTTTCTTTGGGGCTGGAGGGATGGCCTAGCAGTTGGGAGCACTGACCGCTCTTGCAGAGGACCTGGGTTTGATCCCCAGCACCCACATGGCGGCTGAGAACTGTCTGTAACTCCAATTCCAGGAGAACTCCAGTTCCAGGGGAATCCGAGACCCTCTTCTAACCTCCGAAGCATTGCATGACACGGGTGCGCAGACCTGCATGCAGACAATACATTCATACACATAAAAAACAAATAAAATTTTTAAAAAGTTTAAAAAAAAAGATTTTATTTAATTATGTGTATGTGCGATTGTACGTATGCATGAATTCCTGCAGAGTCCAGAAGAGAGCGCTGGGTGCCCTGGAGCTAGAGTTACAGGCTGTTGTGCACAGCCCAACACTGGTGTTGGGAACCAAACTTGTCTCTTAACCACCCCAACCCCATCATTGTTAACCCTTACAACCTTCTGTTCTAGGAACCTGAGTTAAGGTGACCACGCCATAATTGCTTGGGATGAGGTTGTTTCACTGTTATAATGTTGAAATCTCATTAGCTATGTTCCCAGAAATACTTTGGTTTCTTTTTTTAGTTTTTTAATATATTAGTTTTACTATTTTATGTGTATGAGTGTATTGCTTGCACATGCACAAGTGTACCCGCGTTGTGCAGCACCATAAGTCCAAAAGAGGGTGATGGATCCCCTGGAACTGGAGTTACAGAAGGTTGTCAGGGCCCATGCAGGTCCTCAGAGTTGAACCCAGGTCCTCTGCAAGAGCAGCCAGTGCTCTTAACCACTGAGCCATCTCTACAACCCCCCATAAGTACTTTGTTTAAGCAAAATTTCCATCTGTAATGCTGTGTGATAAGGCTGTATATAATATGAATTTTACTTGGTTGCAATACTAAAGAGTCAATAAAAGGGAAGGACTCAAAGCTACACTGGATGCCACACACATGAAGGCAGGTACATACTTCTGAATACCCATACAGGAGGACGGGGAGGAAAACACGGCACGCCGTATTGACACAGTAAAGTTTTAACTTTAGGGCTTACAACTGTGCTAGGACTCTAAAATAAACTGTATGACACAACTACCTATCCTGTAGCACTGAATAATCACTGTTCAGTAATCTTGGAAATTTGACAATAATATATAGACCGATGAATGACCCGGTTCCACCCAGTTGGTCATCCAGAACAGTAGTTTGTGCAATGCCACCCCCTGCTGGAGGATGCAGTCTACACTACACCCTGTCTGAAGGCCCCTGAGACCCACCTTCTCTGGGTTGTGGGTTAGGATCCTTCCAAGTAGTCCCACTTAGACAAACAAAAGAGTGTGATGCAGGGCATGGTGGCACACGCCTTTAATCCTAGCACTTGGGAGGCAGAGGCAGGTGGATCTTTGTGAGTTCAAGGCCAGCCTGGTCTACAGAGTGAGTTCCAGAACAGCTGGAAAAGAAAAAAAAAAAAAAAAGGTGTGATTGCTTTGCGTCTTTTCAGACATGGGCACTATGCGGGTGGTATGTCTGAGATGGGGGTCCTGTCCCCAGGATGTGCCTAGTGCTCCCACCTTGCACATCCAACAGAGGCTGCAGAGGAATCTCTGCCCATTGTCTGTCAGCAAGTAGATGGATGTTTCTGCACGGCGATTAAAGGTATTGCTGTGACTATTCAGTCTCTTTCTCCCGCTTAGCACCTGAGGATGCCACAGTGCTTAATGACTAAGGTCTGACGTCCCTTGGTCACAGCAAGCACTGGCTCCCAGGCTCTGCCCCTCGCCCGTGTCAGTAGCAACTGTACCATAAGATGTGTGCTTTTAAATATTTTTTTTTCTGTATGTGTATGAATGTACTGTCTGCATGCAGGTTTGTGCACCCGTGTCGTGCAATGCTGCGGAGGTCAGAAGAGGGTGTCGGATTCCCCTGGAACTGGAGTTCTCCTGGAATTGGAGTTTCAGACAGTTCTCAGCCACCATGTGGGTGCTGGGGATCGAACCCGGGTCCTCTGTAAGAGCGGTCGGTGCTCTTAACTGCTAGGCCATCTCTCCAGCCCAAGATGTGTGCTTTTAAAATAGATGCTGCATAACAAACCCTGAGCAGGCTTTTCTCAGCTTTTCGGGTGATTAAACACAGCACACTTGGTCTTGAGTGCAGACAGATCTTTCCTCGTGTTTTTTTTTTTTTCTCTTCTACTGTCTGTTTTATCATTTTCCTTCCAGCTGAGCCCACGATGTTGCTGTCTGTGCTGCTTGTTTGAAAGTCATTCACACAGGTCTGGAATCCCATTTCCTCCGTGGGCCAATGGCCTTCTCCCGCCAAGCTGTCAGCAAACCGTCCCTGCTTTCTTTCTGCACTTACACTCAAAAAAACAATCGATGCCTTGGACTGTCCTTCGTCCTTAATGACGTTTTGGGCCTAACAATATTAAACCATCTTCTACCCTTGTCAAAGAAAGATACACATCCACATACACCCATGCTCAGACAGTGACAGAGAAACACTTGGCCATTTGCTGTCTCATCTCCTACCTGGGAATTCAGACCCCACCCTGGGACCTCTGGGTGCTTTCCTGTAAAAGCATGAACATGGGGTTTATCTTTATTGTGTTTAGAGAGCATCAAAGCCAAGATCTGGCCCAAGTGCTGGGCGTACCAGTCTCAGGACTGGTGGACGTGGCACCTATGGGTGCCTAGACTTGAAGGTCTCTAGTGGGACAGACCCTGTTCCCTCCCCTCCTGTGGCTTGGAGGGGTCATAGCTTGCAGGGGATGTCCCCTAGTCATCAACTCCACAGGTGATCTGAAGGGACAATGGTACAATTTTAAATGAAACAATAAAGTCACCCAGCCCTGTGGAAGTGTACAGAATGAGAACCTTTTACCTCCTGGGCATGCTGTGCTGTTCTGTTTTGTGTGACAATCCATTAACCACTGTCCTCGGCAGCAGCACACTGGGAGCAGATGCAAGACATTTCAGCCAAGGAAGGCGACTCTTCTGAATCCCTGCATCACTGGGCACCATCTGTATACCTTGGTGCTATAGTTTTTAAGTTACCTACATTTTCATCTCCTGTATTATTCTGTTTTTCTTATGAATAAGGAAAGATTTTTAAGCTGTAATAATTGGTGCTACAAAATTAAAGATTAGTGTCAACTGCCGTTGCTGATTGGTTTTAAAAAAATTGTTTTAAAAAAAACACAATTGTGTGAGGATGTATGTTTGTGTAGAGGAATGCAAGGATTTCATGTACCCACTGGGGTACCCAGCATCAAAGGCAACGCAATTTTCCAGCTTAAATTTCCTGGCTGACCCCTGTTCTCCCTATCCTCCCATGGCAGCCAGATAATAAAACTGTGGGGGACTTTTTGACTCTGTCCAGGGACATGATATGATATGTCTATCTTCAAAAACATGACAAACTTGACTCAAGCCATTAGCAATAAAGTCATATTGTCCTAAGCCGGGCGTGGTGGTGCACGCCTTTAATCCTAGCACTTGGGAGGCAGAGGTAGGCGGATCTTTATGAGTTCAAGGCCAGCCTGGTCTACAGAGTGAGTTCCAGGACAGCTGGGGCCACAGGGAGATCCTGTCTCAAAAAGACAAAAAAAAAAAAAAAAAAAAAGTCATATTGTCCTGTAGCCTAACTACAGTTAAATGTAAAATTCAGTCCATGTAAAATTCAATTTTACAATAATTTTTTAAGTACAAGTTAAATATGGCCTTGGCAGCTAGCAGAAAAAGTCTGCTCAGGCCCCTGATGGATTCATTTGTACTGATACCTATGAAAACAAAAGGCTCTTTATGTTCCCCTCAACAGAATTGCATAACGCACATTGTTTTACCTGCCCCTGGCAAACATCACTGAGCTGGGAACAAGCCGGTAACTATGGATCTAATGTTTGACCTTAAGTTAACACTAAGTATTGGAGAAGATTTCAGACGGAGATGGACTCCTTGGGAAGTACCCCAAAGTGTCATTCACAGAACTGTCAGTGCTAGACAGGAAACCCTGTGTCAGTCCCTGATGAGCTAGTCCAACAAGACCCCATCCTCTGCCAGCGTCAGCTTCAGAGAATGCATGGCTCCTGTCGAGAGTGCCCCTCACCAGTCCTGTGGCCTCCCATCTGAAGAAATGAGGTATCAAATCTCTGCTTGTCTACCAGGTCATGATTTCCCCAACATAACTGGTAAGGAAACTCTTTGCATAATGCATCCCAAAATGTTTGCCCCCAAAAGGCTTTTAAAGAACTAGTAACTCAGGGGGATGGAGAGATGGCTCAGCAGTTAAGCTCACTGGCTGCTCCAGATCCTTGGTGGGGAGGGTGCAGCCCCAGTCTCTAGGGAGTGAGACCTTACTTGGCCCCTGATAAGTTCAGGGGTGGTGGTCAAGTTCAAGCTAAGCATTATTGTGGCTCCTTTTGAAGTTCAAGTCAATTTCGGGCTCAAGCACTAAGCTGATGAGAAGGCCAGCTCACCCTCCTGGTGGACAGTAGATCCTGGGTCCCTGCCAGGGGACAAGGCAGGGTCTCGGGTAGGGTCCCTCTCTGAAGAGGATGATTTGGCCTGCTGTAAGTGCGGCTCCCTTTATTTGAGGCACTGCTCTGAGCTGGGTTTTAGGCAGGGTTTGGGTCACTTGCCTTTTTCTAGGTAGGCTTACCTCCTGGAACTGTCAGTCGTCTCCTCATCCTTGATTTATGCTTTGGCCCTCCTCACTGTGAAGGTCAACAGTTTTTAATAGACTGTCCTCCCATTGGGACTAGCCCATCCCAGATCCTAGTTGAGACCATGGCACTTGTCTGGTTTGTTTTCGATTCAGATGGCAGGCTCTTTTGGCCCAGGTTGTGTTGTTTGGCCCAGGCTTTGACCTGCACACTGCAGCATGCTGGATTGCTCCTGAAATCTTGGTAATATACCTTGTGCCCCCACCTCTGTCAAGGTCAGGTTAGACTCTGCACCTTTTTATGGCTATTTGCAGCCTATTTTTCTTTAATTTCCAAGTATGACCATATTAGATGTTTCTGCTACTTTGCAGGCAGGTCTCTGGAGAAGCCAAGATCTGCTGGAACTTTGCTTACCGTCCTGGTCCAGAACAGCTTCCGTAGGTGGAAGTTACTGACACAGGTGTAAACAGCACAGCTTCATTCTCCCCAAATATGGGGAGAATCTACGAGTCTAGGCCATGGTGGGCTGGCCAAGTTCTTCCATCGTCAGTCTTCCTGGGATTTAGATGGCGGCGCGTCCATGCCTGGCTGCCCCCTTGGAGGCGTACTTCTTCTTTTATGGTTTATCCCTCTTCTCATGACGACACCCATTTTGTTAAATCAGGAACATATCAATGACCATATGGCGTCACTGTCACCCCATTCAAGCTTCCTACCCTCGTGTATAGCACACTGATAGCCAATCATGATTTACCCAGAAATTTGGGCAATGGCGAATCCCACAGTACATCCCTGTCCACCTTTTCCCGCTTCGAATCCCAAGCCCACTGCAGTGGAACCTCTATTGTCCTCAGACCTGGGTCACACCCATAACCATGACGGGGAACCCCTTATGTGAGTTTTCAGATCCCTGACCTCACTTTCGTCTGCACACCTCAAGAGATGGCTGATCATTTAAGTACCTGTTGACTGCAAATCCTTCCTCTAAGACCAGCCACGCCCATGTGTCATCGGGTGGAATTTATGGGAGTTCATGAAGACTTGTGTATCAGTCACTTCTCTGTTGCTATGATAGAACCAGCACAACCAAGGGAAATTTAAAAGGAACAGTTTCTTTTAGCTTATGGTTGATGGTGCTGGGGGAATTAGAGTCCGTCATAGCAGGGAGGCATGTCCAGTGATGTGCTTCCCCTAGCATGGCTACACCTTCTAAGATCTCCCAAAACACCAACTGGAGACAAAATGTCCAAATACTTGGAGCCTACGGGGGACATTTTCATTCAAACCACCACAGCTTGTCTCAGTGTCCCTTTCCTAAAGTCCTCACATCTGGTCTTCTCCTGTGATGGACTTTCAGGTCTGGTAGGAGAAGGGCAGATGTGGATGTTGGTCCCTTGGCCTAACGATCAAATGCTGAACTGTCATTTCAGCTCCTCGATTTCCAGTATGGTTCACTTGTCATTAATCATGTCGGGTACCATTACTGCCCTGGGGTCTGAGTACAAAGCTGACTCTAAAGTTTGGCTTCCAGCCTGTCCTGTCATCCTCAAATGGCAAGCCTAGATGAGGTGGGTCTCTGCAGCAGAGCTGTTGCTTAGCATATCAGAAAGAAAGCCCAATCAAGTTTGCACCCCAACCCTCGGGAACATTTGTTCTTCGCTGTCTGGTCATCAGCCAGCACTCCTCCTGAAAGACAAGGAAAGAACAAGGCGTGTCCAGTCCCACACTGCCGAGTGCTACCTCTGGAGAGTGGAAGGTTATTCATGTGGTTAGGCACGAGCTCACCCTGCCTCAAAAAATAGGGTGAAGATGGACAGAGGAAGACACCTGACATCCACCTCCAGCCTCTCCAAGCACTTATGCACGTGCTCACCGTCCTATAGACAAGTGCACACAGACATATACAGAGTAAAAGGAAATAAAAATAGGGTGAAGATGGACAGAGGAAGACACCTGACGTCACCTCCAGCCTCTCCAAGCACTTATGCACGTGCTCACTGTCCTATAGACAAGTGCACACAGACATATATAGAGTAAAAGGAAATAAAAATAGAAACCTAAAATAGGAGGGAGAGGAAGTGGGCTAAAGTGGGTTTCCTGTTCCATTGATCACTCTGGCCATGCTTGGGGGAGTCCATGAGCACACACATACACATACACAGCACACATACACACACATATACACAGCACACATACACATGCACACACACATACACACACAGCACACATACACATACACAGCACACATACACATACACAGCACACATACACATACATAGCACACATGCACACATAAACACACGTACACGTACACAGCACACATACATACACATACACAGCACACATACACATACACACACAGCACACATACACATATACAGCACACATACACATACACGTATATGTATACAGTACCCATACACAGCACACATATACACATACACATACAAAGCACACATACACATACACATACACACACATACACATACACAGTACACATACACATACACATATACAGCACACATACACATACACATACACACACATACACATACACAGTACACATACACATACACATATACAGCACACATACACATACACATACACAGCACACATACACACACATACACATACACAGCACACATACACAGCACACATACACATACACACACATACACATATACAGCACACATACACATACACATACACACACATACACATACACAGCACACATACACATATACAGCACACACACAGCACACATACACACATACACACACATACACATACACACACATACATATACACAGCACACATACACACACATATACAGCATGCATACACATACACACATACACATACACGCATACACATACACACATACACAGCGCACATACACATATACATACACATACACACATACACATGCAGAGCACACATACACATACACATATGCAGCATACACACACACAGCACACATACACACATACACATACACAGCACACATACACACATACACATACACATACACAGCACACATACACATACACACACATACACAGCACACATACACATATACACATACACAGAACACATACACATACACAGCACACATACACATACACAGCACACATACACATACACATACACAGCACACATACACACACACATACACAGCACACATACACATACACATATGCAGCACACATACACATACACACACATACACATACACAGCACACATAGACATACACAGCACACATACACATACACAGCACACATACACATACACAGCACACATACACATACACACATACACAAACATATACAGCACACATATACACATATGCAGCACACACACACACACACACACACACACACACATACACAGCTGCTTCCATGAAGAGAGACCCCCGTGAAGCTCAGACAGATCCCCTATGGGCTTTTCCTATTTTCCTTGGCCAGCTTCCATGAGAGAGTATCACGGGCAGACAGGGTCAACAGGAGAGCTTCATCCACATTCACACAGGTGCCCCCAAGGCCTCTCCCTGGCACGTGGTGATTCTCACTGTGCAGGCGTCCCTATGTTCCCCACCATTTCCACCTCTTCTTACAATGGCACCTGTCATGTAGTTAGGTCAGGGATACCTCAAGGACCATGTTGTTGCCTCAGTTACTGCTCCTGGGGCTAAGTACAAAAGAGATTGAAAACTTTGCTTCCAGCCTGTGCCCTCACCACCATTAAACCCCAAGCTGGAGTTGTGATGTGACTCTGTAGCTCAGTGCTTGCAGAGCATGTCAGAAGCTGGATTTGATCAGCAGTACAGCAAGAATAGAGATAGATTGAAAGATAATAGGTAAGAGGATGGGTAGGTGGACAGATGATAGATGATAGGATAGATAGATACATAGATAGATATATAGATAGATAGATGATAGTTAGACAGATAGATAGATAATGACAGATAGATAGATAGATAGATAGATAGATAGATAGATAGATAGATATAATGATGATAGATAGATAGAGATAGATAGAAGATAGATGATAGATAGATATAGACTGAATAAAGACCACAATAAACTGTAAGTTTTTGTGAGGAGAGCCCCACCCCACGAGTGTTACAGACCCCATGAGCATCTGTTCTTCCTTCTCCTGTCTTCAGCCGAGCTTTGAGTTAATGAATGAAGAACTGACCATGTTCTCCAACCCTGTTACAAGCAGTGCAGCAAGAGGTTAGGCAGTGGTGTGATGGTTGTATTGGTCCTGCCTGAGCTGGGGCCCTTTGGCAAGCACGTGCTTCTTGAGAGCTAGAGCTGCCCCTTCTCACCACTTCATTTTTCATGAAAGGGTGTTCTATGGAAAGCATGGCTGCCACTTCAGCACCAATCGAACTGGCCGGCTCCGGCCATGGACATGGTGTGTTTCCTGCATGGTGACTCTGGAAGCAGGACTGATAGCTATGCATTGTATACAGTTTGCAAACAGTAGCTGACTGAGCCAGGCTCAATACTTGGAGACAACTTGTCTAGGTTACAATGTGAGGAAAGTCACTACACCAGTGGTCACTGAGGGCATCAACTCAAGTAGGCCATGCAGTCATGAACACCAGGTCAGCCTCCTGTAAGGCCCATGGCCTGCGCTTTCAAACACACTCCGTATATGCAGGTTGCAAATCCATGGAGTCACCCAAAGATGAGAACAATTAAAGAAATGATCATCTCTGCACAGAGCACGCACAGGCTTTCTTCTGCTGTCACCCAAACCCTGCAGTGTGCCAGCTGCTCCCGGTGCTCCCGATTCAGGTGTGGGAGTTCTCCAGAGGGACCGAAATCCCCTGGGAGTCTGTGTGCAGGTCACATGTGGACGCTGACTGCATCTCCTTGTGGAAGGGACTAGTGCATCTGAGGGGTTCAGTACCCTGGGAACTGGGCAGCAGAGCTTGTCTACAGCCTGGCCACTCACACAGGGCCTAGGTACAGATTTGGATATTCCACAGCTCCTTTCCTGATCAATAGGAGATCTGCAGTAATTATTTGACCAGAAAGCTCATTTTTCAAAAGAGGCTGAATTGCCGGTCCGGAGCCACAGTCTGGTGTCTTTGCCTCTCCTGTCCCCGCTGCAGCTCCCTCACCCCCAGGAAGGCTGACTGTGTTTTATTTCTGTGTGACCTTCTGGACTGCATGAGTGCACACCTCCATGGTCACCTCCATCTATGGGGCTGTTGCTTCCTGGTCACTTGTGCCTACTTCCTCCTCACCCACCTCCAGGCAGTTCTGCTAGGGATCAAAGGCTCACTTGCTTTCCAAGGCAAAGGTGTTGTCTGTCGGTGGGTGCTGTGCTCAGTCCTGTCCCTCCTCTAACCAAAGGCACCGAGTGCTTTAAGTTGTGAAGTGTTTGGGCTTTAAGACAGATGAAGGTGGACAGGCCAACAGGAGCCACTGCCGGCCTGAGGAGGCCAAGAGCAATGACACAGCAGAAGAAACCATTTTCTAGAGGAGCCTGGGCTGTGGGCACAGCCAGCAGAGATGGTACTTGCAGCCTCATTGTACAGGAACACAAGAGAGATGTGTTGCTGCACTGGGAACAGATGAAGAGGCCAAATCGGGCCACCCCAGGCATGCTCCCTGACCTCTTTCTGGATCTGTGTAGGGAGAAATGGAAGCCACCTGAGGATTCCCTTGTGCTTGACTGTTTACACCAAAACCTGGCCCCAGGCAGGATTTGCCTGCCTTGAGATCAAAGGCATTGACAAGTACTCCGTGATGTTATGGAACATGAGGCAGGGGGTCTGAAACCAGGCCCTGAGATATGATGTCACTCTGAGTATAAAAACAGAATGCTTTGAGTTAATAAATGAGTCCTTACCATCAGACAGGGACTCCAGACCATTATTTTGCACATGTAATCTTAGCCCACTAGGCTTGTGTAGTAGTGACCAGTGGGTTAGACGTTGGTCTAGCAGACCACCAACCTGGGAAGCTAGTGTGGGGCTGGAAGGAGACTTACCAGGTGACCAGCTGTGATGTGTGGTGAGTGCTGGGGTGGGGGGATTAGACTGTAGAGTGTGTATCAGGCTACGGTCTGGTATTAGACTGCAGAGTGCCTATCAGGCTATGGTCTGGTATTAGACTGTAGAGTGCCTATCAGGCAACGGTCTGGCATTAGGCTATAGAGTGCCTAGCAGGCAGCAGCCTGGAGGATCTGGGAATGCCAATAGGGCATTGCCTGGTGTAGATGTTAGATGAGACAGGTGGGCAGTGGAAAGGTTGTCAGCCTTTGGCCAGAAGGTTTAGGACAGCTGCTGGTCACTGTCTTGCATTTTCCCTTTTCCCTGTAATCCAGTGGACAAGGCTCATGCATCTACCTCTACATGTGGCAGAGTGACACCACAGATCTACAGGGCACTGAGGCCACTGGTGACCAGGCCGAGAACTCAGGTGGCTTTTTGGACAGTGGATTGTGTGTCAGAACAGTAGTTCTGGAGGCTTGGGTGTGCTTGGGTGGTTTGGGCACTGGAGTTCCTGAATCCCTGAGATCAACATCATAAGCTGGGCAGGGATGCTGAGGAAGGCCACACTTCTGAACTGTTGGAGTCCCTTCTGGCAAATCAGTCACCAAACTTGATCAGATGAAAACCAAAGTATTAGGGCACCTCTTAGCCAGCAGGAGGCCAGTTGGAGTCTGCCAGCCTCTTTCTGTGCAGACAAAACCTGTGATTTCAGAACCTGTCTACAAAGGCTAATCCTTAGGAGCTGCTGCTCCTGGGAGAAGTTTGTACTGTGGAGATATAAATAAATGTCTGTTCAGCTTAGACAGGGCACAAGGACAGACCAAACACAAGTTTGGCAAACTAAGGAGTTTAATTTTGGTTTACTTACAAGAGCATCAGCAACTTACAAGCAGAAGAAAAGTCTCTCCGAGGGCAGGGAGTATAACTCAGTATAGAGCACTTGCCGAGCAGGTGTCAGGGCCTAAGTTCAATTTCCAACACAAGAAATAAATAAATAAGAAAGAAGGAAAGAAAGAAAGAAAGAAAGAAAGGAAGGAAGGAAGGAAGGAAGGAAGGAAGGAAGGAAGGAAGAAAGAAAGAAAGAAAGAAAGAAAGAAAGAAAGAAAGAAAGAAAGAAAGAAAGAAAGAAAAAATGAAAGAAAAAGGAAGGAAGGAAGGAAGGCAAAGGAGAAGACTCCACATTCCCAGTAACCATTAATATGTCCTCCATAGGGGTGGCCCAGGGCCCCACATACATTGTGAGCCCTCCCTCTCCTCTACAAGGGAATGTTAGGGGGCCCAACATTGCAGGTCTTATGCCCATAGTCAGAGCTGCTCTGATTTCACCTTGGCAGTGCCAATGCCTGTAGGACAGGGATGTAGGCAGGCATGTGGCAGGGTAGAATGCACCCATGGGAACATGCTTGCTTAGCCCCAGGGAAGGAAAGATAGCAAAGAAAGACGTCAAGTCCTTGTGCACTGTGGTGGTTTGAATGAGAGTGCCCCCCATAGGCTCCAAGTATTTTGACTTTTTGTCCCTAGTTGGTGGCGCTATTGGGGGAGGTCTTGGAAGGTGTGGCCATGCTGGAGGAAGCTTGTCACTGGGCTGGCTTTCAGAGTTCAAAAAAAAGGCCTTGCTGGGGCTGTAGAGATAGCTCAGCGGTTAAGAGCACTGACAGGTTCAATTCCCAGCACCCACATGTCGGCTAAGAACCATCTTTAAGCCAGGCATGGTGGCACACACCTTTAATCCTAGCCCTCGGGAGGCAGAAGCAGGCAGATCTCTGTGAGTTCAAGGGCAGCCTGGTCTACCGAGTGAGTTCCAGGCTAGCTGGGACTAAAAGGATGTGAACCTCAGCTTTCTGCTCTGGCACCTCCTGCCACGAGGGACTCTAATTCCACTTGAACCATCAATTGTAAGCTTAAATAAACTCTTCCTTTTATAAGTTCCCTTGGTCATGGTGGTCTATCACAGAAACAAAAAAGTGACTAATATAGTATTTGGTACCTGTTAGAAATTAAAAATGCATATATGGTTAAATCTATGCAGGTGCAAAACCCAGATACAAGACAGACACACCAGGCTTAAGGTCACTCCAGGACATATTTACTTCAGAAGCAGTCAGGCCTGGCAAGCCTTTTAACACATGGCAGCTAGCAGCAGCAATGGCAACCAGGACAAGCCCATTAAACTCATTGGGTGGGACCTCGGGTAAAGGGGAAGAGGTCATAGACTGACAGTTTCTGGAGTAAGTGGACACCTGTGTGTCCCTTGGAATGCTGGGAGAGCCAGACCTAACAGTCCAGCCTTTTGATTATGATAAGAGAAGGGATGTCATTCTCTCTTCTGTATCTGCTTCAGAGCTGAGAGGAGATGTAGTCTTCAGGGAAGAGGGTGTCAGGCTGGAGGGTTAGGATCTGGTGGTCTCTGTCTTAGCTGCTCTGGATGCCTGGTGGTTTTGGTCCAGATTGATAGTGGCCAATTGGTGTACAGTTTCTCTACAACTGAAAAGACAGGTTGATTAAGTCTTATATGACTGTACCAGTACACAGACTTCCCAGTACTAATGGGGGGGGGTCCTAGGGAGTGCATTAGCCATGGGAGGGTCCCTGTCTAGAGTATCCAGAGGAAGAGTGGACCTGTACTCTGTTCTAAGGAATTGGAAAAAAGTTTTAGTACACAGGGCTCCAGAATGAGAGCCAGCACAACCGCGACAGTATGTTCTGGGGAGGCATCACCACGAGTCCCAAATACTTCTGACAGGTTAGTATAAAAAGTGGTGTTTTCTAGCATGACACACACAGCAGATTTTCCCTATCTGAGGTATTTCTAGCTTGACACAGCAGATTTTCCCTATCTGAGGTATTTCTAGCATGGCACAGCAGATCTCCCCTATCTGAGGTATTTCTAGCATGGCACAGCAGATCTCCCCATCTGAGGTATTTCTAGCATGGCACAGCAGATCTCCCCTATCTGAGGTATTTCTAGCATGGTACAGCAGATCTCCCCTATCTGAAGTATTTCTAGCTTGACACAGCAGATTTCCCCTATCTGAAGTATTTCTAGCATGGCACAGTGGATTTTCCCTATCTGAGGTATTTCTAGCATGGCATAGCAGATCTTCCCTATCTGAGATATTTCTAGATCTTCCCTGTCTCTCTGGTAATAAGGTATAAGTTATTTCATTTTTTTATTATACTTTCTTGTTGGGGTATTTAAAACCATACAGTTATCTCAGATAATTAATTTAATTTTGCTGTTAAGGTCAGTTGAGGTTCTGGTCCTCAGGGGTCAGTCGGGCCTTGAGGGAGTGCAGGGCTCCTTTCTTTGACCAGTTGCATCTACGTGAGGACAAAGTCAGGGCTTGCTTGACTGGGTGTCCCTTTAAAGCGTGAAGAAACTCTCCTCTGTGTTGACCTTCCTCCTTTAGACTGGGCACTGGCTTGTTGAAGTCCCTTAAGTGAATCTCCAAGACTTCCCTGGCCTGAGATGACTGGTGACTGACAGCCATAGGACATTTCGAGAGGTACACTCACAGGCCCCTAGGTCTTATGTTGACCTTAGAGGGCAAGAGCCAAAAGATTGTCCCTTTAAATTCTTCTGGCCAAATCAGTTTAGAGATTTAAGTATGGTTTTTAAACCTCCAAGAGGGTCAGTTGTATGAATTTGATATTTTAATTACTATATAACACACAAACAAAGCTTGAATAGTAACTTTAGCATATGTAATAAACCCTGAATTGCTGTGACAAAACACTCTGACTAATACTAACTTGGAGAGGAAAGGTTTTATTTGCTTTACATTTCCCAAGTCACAGTTTATTACTTAGGAAGCGCAAGGCAGAAGCCTGGAGGTAGGAACTGTAGCACAGTTCCCTAGGAGGGAACACTGCTTATTGACTTATTCTGCTGGCCCATGTTCAGCCTATTTTATTATACAATACAGAAATATCTGCCCAGGGATGGCATTGCCCACAATGGGCTAGGCTCTCCCATATCATTTAACAATTAAGAAAATATCCCATAGATGTGGCCACAAGCCAGTCCAATGAAGATATTTAGTAAGGTTTCCTTAGTCCAGGTATGTCAATTTGACACCAAGGCTATCCAGTACAGCATTAGGTACTCTAGGTAGAATGGATTTAAACAATTAAAGGGGAAAAAATAACATTTTTAGATTAAGAGGACAAAGCCCAAAATAATAGAGAGGCTGAAAACAATACCTTCTAGGTCTATGGCAAATGAAGGCTGTTTCACTATAAAGATACATAGTTTGTTTTTCTGCCCCCCAGATACTTACAGTTTTGAGAAGGAAAGGAGGAGGGTCACATACCAACAGCAGACAGAAAATAGGTAGACTTAAATCAAGCTCACCAAAATTGGTTTCATTTGGACTGTACCATATCGTCCCCAGAAGTAAAACCTAATCTTTTAAAAAATATATAAAAAGTAACATGTGCAAAGTATAACAGATATATATAAAACATTTTTAGTATGTATGGATAACTCAGTACTTATGCATGTCCATGTCACCTGAGACTGTAACAGGTGTGTAGTACTGCCAGAAGGATGGACTTGGGATTTGGGTTGGAATACTGATTTTTATAATAATAGCAATGAGTCTCTATGATAATATTACAACAATTATCTCAAATAAACTATCCAAAATAATATTTAAGAATGTCCACAAGTTGCCGAGTACCAATAATATCCAGCTGTGTAACACAATTTCCTTGTAATAAGGACATAAACATATTAAAAATAACAAATATCAGTGATGACACTCTATAATAAAGTTGTACTGTCTATCAATGTTCTGAAAGATTCTTAATATTTCATAGCTACATTACAGGGTTCTTAAAAGCTAATGGTACTGGGGCTGGAGAGATAGCTCAGTGGTTAAGAGCACCACTGCTCTTGCAGAAGACCCAGGTTCACTTCCCAACACCCACATGGTGGCTAAGAACCATCTTTAACTACAGTTCCAGGGGAATCTGACACCCTCTTCTAACCTCTGCAGCACTGCATGACATGGGTACACCAACCTACAGGCAGACAGTACATTCATACACATTAAAAAAAAGCTAATGGTACATCACACATACATTTATACATAAAGTTCTAATAATTTTGTTGATTACAGTTTATAAAAGTACTGAACAGAGGCACATACATTGCTATCAAACATAAATGGTTTTATTTGGAGAATAAAAAGCACCTTACACTCTCTATCAATGGTCTGATAGATTCTTAATATATTATAACTACATTACAGAGTTCTTAAAAGCTAAAAGTACTTCATACACATACATACACACTTGTATCCACACGTTCATATATGAGATTTTTTTTATCTTAGTGTTTGTACTGAACAGAGTCACATACATTGCTGTCAAACTTAAAGACTTTCATTTGGAGAAAGCATCGTTAGAAATGCTGTTTATGAGATCTCCTGAAGCAAGCGGAAGGTACCGGGGCACGGGCTGAAGAGCCCCCCCNCGGTGCTCTTAACTGCTAGGCCATCTCTCCAGCCCAAGATGTGTGCTTTTAAAATAGATGCTGCATAACAAACCCTGAGCAGGCTTTTCTCAGCTTTTCGGGTGATTAAACACAGCACACTTGGTCTTGAGTGCAGACAGATCTTTCCTCGTGTTTTTTTTTTTTTCTCTTCTACTGTCTGTTTTATCATTTTCCTTCCAGCTGAGCCCACGATGTTGCTGTCTGTGCTGCTTGTTTGAAAGTCATTCACACAGGTCTGGAATCCCATTTCCTCCGTGGGCCAATGGCCTTCTCCCGCCAAGCTGTCAGCAAACCGTCCCTGCTTTCTTTCTGCACTTACACTCAAAAAAACAATCGATGCCTTGGACTGTCCTTCGTCCTTAATGACGTTTTGGGCCTAACAATATTAAACCATCTTCTACCCTTGTCAAAGAAAGATACACATCCACATACACCCATGCTCAGACAGTGACAGAGAAACACTTGGCCATTTGCTGTCTCATCTCCTACCTGGGAATTCAGACCCCACCCTGGGACCTCTGGGTGCTTTCCTGTAAAAGCATGAACATGGGGTTTATCTTTATTGTGTTTAGAGAGCATCAAAGCCAAGATCTGGCCCAAGTGCTGGGCGTACCAGTCTCAGGACTGGTGGACGTGGCACCTATGGGTGCCTAGACTTGAAGGTCTCTAGTGGGACAGACCCTGTTCCCTCCCCTCCTGTGGCTTGGAGGGGTCATAGCTTGCAGGGGATGTCCCCTAGTCATCAACTCCACAGGTGATCTGAAGGGACAATGGTACAATTTTAAATGAAACAATAAAGTCACCCAGCCCTGTGGAAGTGTACAGAATGAGAACCTTTTACCTCCTGGGCATGCTGTGCTGTTCTGTTTTGTGTGACAATCCATTAACCACTGTCCTCGGCAGCAGCACACTGGGAGCAGATGCAAGACATTTCAGCCAAGGAAGGCGACTCTTCTGAATCCCTGCATCACTGGGCACCATCTGTATACCTTGGTGCTATAGTTTTTAAGTTACCTACATTTTCATCTCCTGTATTATTCTGTTTTTCTTATGAATAAGGAAAGATTTTTAAGCTGTAATAATTGGTGCTACAAAATTAAAGATTAGTGTCAACTGCCGTTGCTGATTGGTTTTAAAAAAATTGTTTTAAAAAAAACACAATTGTGTGAGGATGTATGTTTGTGTAGAGGAATGCAAGGATTTCATGTACCCACTGGGGTACCCAGCATCAAAGGCAACGCAATTTTCCAGCTTAAATTTCCTGGCTGACCCCTGTTCTCCCTATCCTCCCATGGCAGCCAGATAATAAAACTGTGGGGGACTTTTTGACTCTGTCCAGGGACATGATATGATATGTCTATCTTCAAAAACATGACAAACTTGACTCAAGCCATTAGCAATAAAGTCATATTGTCCTAAGCCGGGCGTGGTGGTGCACGCCTTTAATCCTAGCACTTGGGAGGCAGAGGTAGGCGGATCTTTATGAGTTCAAGGCCAGCCTGGTCTACAGAGTGAGTTCCAGGACAGCTGGGGCCACAGGGAGATCCTGTCTCAAAAAGACCAAAAAAAAAAAAAAAAAAAAGTCATATTGTCCTGTAGCCTAACTACAGTTAAATGTAAAATTCAGTCCATGTAAAATTCAATTTTACAATAATTTTTTAAGTACAAGTTAAATATGGCCTTGGCAGCTAGCAGAAAAAGTCTGCTCAGGCCCCTGATGGATTCATTTGTACTGATACCTATGAAAACAAAAGGCTCTTTATGTTCCCCTCAACAGAATTGCATAACGCACATTGTTTTACCTGCCCCTGGCAAACATCACTGAGCTGGGAACAAGCCGGTAACTATGGATCTAATGTTTGACCTTAAGTTAACACTAAGTATTGGAGAAGATTTCAGACGGAGATGGACTCCTTGGGAAGTACCCCAAAGTGTCATTCACAGAACTGTCAGTGCTAGACAGGAAACCCTGTGTCAGTCCCTGATGAGCTAGTCCAACAAGACCCCATCCTCTGCCAGCGTCAGCTTCAGAGAATGCATGGCTCCTGTCGAGAGTGCCCCTCACCAGTCCTGTGGCCTCCCATCTGAAGAAATGAGGTATCAAATCTCTGCTTGTCTACCAGGTCATGATTTCCCCAACATAACTGGTAAGGAAACTCTTTGCATAATGCATCCCAAAATGTTTGCCCCCAAAAGGCTTTTAAAGAACTAGTAACTCAGGGGGATGGAGAGATGGCTCAGCAGTTAAGCTCACTGGCTGCTCCAGATCCTTGGTGGGGAGGGTGCAGCCCCAGTCTCTAGGGAGTGAGACCTTACTTGGCCCCTGATAAGTTCAGGGGTGGTGGTCAAGTTCAAGCTAAGCATTATTGTGGCTCCTTTTGAAGTTCAAGTCAATTTCGGGCTCAAGCACTAAGCTGATGAGAAGGCCAGCTCACCCTCCTGGTGGACAGTAGATCCTGGGTCCCTGCCAGGGGACAAGGCAGGGTCTCGGGTAGGGTCCCTCTCTGAAGAGGATGATTTGGCCTGCTGTAAGTGCGGCTCCCTTTATTTGAGGCACTGCTCTGAGCTGGGTTTTAGGCAGGGTTTGGGTCACTTGCCTTTTTCTAGGTAGGCTTACCTCCTGGAACTGTCAGTCGTCTCCTCATCCTTGATTTATGCTTTGGCCCTCCTCACTGTGAAGGTCAACAGTTTTTAATAGACTGTCCTCCCATTGGGACTAGCCCATCCCAGATCCTAGTTGAGACCATGGCACTTGTCTGGTTTGTTTTCGATTCAGATGGCAGGCTCTTTTGGCCCAGGTTGTGTTGTTTGGCCCAGGCTTTGACCTGCACACTGCAGCATGCTGGATTGCTCCTGAAATCTTGGTAATATACCTTGTGCCCCCACCTCTGTCAAGGTCAGGTTAGACTCTGCACCTTTTTATGGCTATTTGCAGCCTATTTTTCTTTAATTTCCAAGTATGACCATATTAGATGTTTCTGCTACTTTGCAGGCAGGTCTCTGGAGAAGCCAAGATCTGCTGGAACTTTGCTTACCGTCCTGGTCCAGAACAGCTTCCGTAGGTGGAAGTTACTGACACAGGTGTAAACAGCACAGCTTCATTCTCCCCAAATATGGGGAGAATCTACGAGTCTAGGCCATGGTGGGCTGGCCAAGTTCTTCCATCGTCAGTCTTCCTGGGATTTAGATGGCGGCGCGTCCATGCCTGGCTGCCCCCTTGGAGGCGTACTTCTTCTTTTATGGTTTATCCCTCTTCTCATGACGACACCCATTTTGTTAAATCAGGAACATATCAATGACCATATGGCGTCACTGTCACCCCATTCAAGCTTCCTACCCTCGTGTATAGCACACTGATAGCCAATCATGATTTACCCAGAAATTTGGGCAATGGCGAATCCCACAGTACATCCCTGTCCACCTTTTCCCGCTTCGAATCCCAAGCCCACTGCAGTGGAACCTCTATTGTCCTCAGACCTGGGTCACACCCATAACCATGACGGGGAACCCCTTATGTGAGTTTTCAGATCCCTGACCTCACTTTCGTCTGCACACCTCAAGAGATGGCTGATCATTTAAGTACCTGTTGACTGCAAATCCTTCCTCTAAGACCAGCCACGCCCATGTGTCATCGGGTGGAATTTATGGGAGTTCATGAAGACTTGTGTATCAGTCACTTCTCTGTTGCTATGATAGAACCAGCACAACCAAGGGAAATTTAAAAGGAACAGTTTCTTTTAGCTTATGGTTGATGGTGCTGGGGGAATTAGAGTCCGTCATAGCAGGGAGGCATGTCCAGTGATGTGCTTCCCCTAGCATGGCTACACCTTCTAAGATCTCCCAAAACACCAACTGGAGACAAAATGTCCAAATACTTGGAGCCTACGGGGGACATTTTCATTCAAACCACCACAGCTTGTCTCAGTGTCCCTTTCCTAAAGTCCTCACATCTGGTCTTCTCCTGTGATGGACTTTCAGGTCTGGTAGGAGAAGGGCAGATGTGGATGTTGGTCCCTTGGCCTAACGATCAAATGCTGAAC
>VZQC01013953.1:1088766-1101278 GCA_009823505.1 Rhizomys pruinosus | reverse complement strand
CCAGGTGTGGTGGCACAAGCCTTTAATCCTGGCACCTGGGAGGCAGAGGCAGGTGGATCTTTGTGAGTTCAAGGCCAGCCTGGTCTACAGAGCAAGTTCCAGGACAGCTGTGGCTATAGGGAGACCTTGTCTCGAAAAAACAAAAAAATGAATAAAATGAAATAAAATAAAAATAAAAAAATTAAATAAACATAATAAGGTCTAAAGGTGGTTATTTTGAACACGTTACAGCTGTCTATTTTTAGGCTATTTAATTGGAGGGAAGAAACTGCAGTTTTTAGAAGGTACCCAGAGGAAACCTTATGCCGCTGTCCAAGTGCCAGAGTGTGAGTGGATCCAGGGATTTTAACTTGGTCTCTGGTCAGAGGGACAGAAGCACAGCTGTCAGAAGCCTGTTTAAGTAAAAGAAAAGAAAAACATCTGTTAGTGAACCGGGAAGGGTCAAAATTAGGTCTTCGGAGGTCTGAAAGCAATACAAACCTGAATGGAAACTGAAATCAAAATACCTGTAAACAAACCAAAAAATACCTTAAAACAGTTACTTTGGAAACTGAAACCAGTCTAACAGATAACAAAATTTTCAGATAATCAGCTTAGATACTGCTCTGTAGATACTTAAGGAACCAGTTACTTTGGAAAACAAACAGTCTAACAGAGAACAAATAAAAATTTCAGATAACCAGCTTAGATACTGATGTGTAGGTATTTAAGGAACCAGTTACTTTGGAAAACAAACTCAGTCTAACAGAAAACAAATAAAAAGTTTTAGATAACCAGGTTAGATATTACTCTGTAGATATTTAAGGAACTCAGGTTCATTAGGCCTTTGAATATATGTTGAAGAGGCACGCCAAAATTAAATTTAAAATAATAATTTTGTGCACAATAAAGAACAGAAGAACCTTGAAGTAGCCACTTTTTGACAGAAACTGACATATAAGAGAATGTGGACACACGACAGACTATTACATGAATCTCAAACACATGGGAGAACAATTAACACAAAGACAGCTTGAGCACATGACAGACAGACACACGACTTAATTGCATTCTTTAAATCTGGACAATGGGAGATCCTTTCTTTTGTAATCTCATGGCTAAGAGTCAGTTCCCAAATAACCTGCTGTCAAGCCACAGAAAGTTCTGGTACCCTCAGATGTGGTTTCCAGCCATTTTGATAGCCTAAGTAGCTTCTATAGACAGAAATGGGAAATTAGTAAAAATTTATCTTGATGATGTTTTGTAAGAAGGCACAGTCAAAACTACAAGAGGTCCAGCTGGAATATGAATCATGGAGAATTTAAGATTACTCGGGAGGCAGAAGGCCTGGAAATAAATCTGTAGTGAGTGGAAAGCAGAAAGCCATGTCTTTGACCATGGAGCAGAACAGCACCAAACCAGGAAGTCGTGTGCTCCTGAGTGCAGATCTGGTGCTCACAACATGGACTTTCCTCTGCCTCTAACAGGCACTGGGTCCACCTGGTTACTTAATGACAATAAATTTATTGTTAGTGGAAAACCAAAGCGCTTTCCGTAAAGAGAAGAGGGTAAAATCTTGCTGCCTGTGGCCAGTCCCTGAAGCCAGCCTGGAGTGGTAGGACACATCCTTAATCTCAGACACAGAGGCCTGTGTTCGGATCAGAAACAAAATGAAATTCTGAATAAAATGGGATTTATAGAGAAAATCAATGAAGTGGAGAGCCTGATCAAAATCCAAAACGATCCTTTAAAAAGTAGGTATAAGTCATGTAAACAAAACCAAAAACCCAAAACTGCTTTCATTAAAAGCCAGTAGATTATATAAAAAAATTTAAATAGTAATCTTGTAAAATTGGTAACTATACCCCTACAAAAGTTACAATGGAAGATAATTTCATTTAGAAACAGATGAAAACAGTGATAAAATTGTAAAACTCTTAACATCAGGGACTCAGGATGACTGTTAATCTGACTTAAAAATGCATTCAACATGTTAAAAGGCAGCAGGGACTGTGTCAGACTCAATCGCTTTTTTAATAATATTCCAAGATGAAAAACCAAAACAAAATAAATTATAAAAGGATTAGAACATGCCATTATATGTTACAGGCTACCAAGATCCATTTTAAATTCACCAGTCCCTGTAAGTCTGCACAGGCCACATGGCTGGATGAAGATGGCGACCAGATGCGGGAAGGAATGGAGGTGTGGTTTAGCTGCAGCCGCCATGGACACAGAGAGTCTTGCCCAGTAGCAGTAGCCAATGAGGTGGGTTTTGAGCCAAGCACTGAACAGCCCTGAGGTAGAACAAAAGATAAGAGCAGGCCAGGTTTACAGCAGTGAAACAAAGCATGAAGATGGAAAAAAAAGGGGGGATCCTGGATTTTGATGGTAGTAGGACAAAAGCTTTTGCGCTCCTTCTCTCCCCCCAACAAATCTCTTAATGAACAGGGAGGGAGAGAGAGAGAGAAAGAGAGAGGGGGGGAGATCAGAGCAGGTCTAAACATGGAGGGAATCAAAGAGTTTCTCCCAGACCACGTGGAGCAGAGAGAAGAGGGAGAGCAGAAGGACAGAAGGACAGAAGACTGAGCCACAGAAGTGCTGCTGAGAAACAGGGAGCATCCTCCCTAATCTCAGGACTACAGAACAGTACCCCAGGCCTGCAAACGCAGCGTCCCACAGGTGCAGGGGTTGGGAGGCAGGTCAGTTTCCGGTCCTGGACTCTGCTACCATCATCTTGAAAGCAGAAGTCAGGACAAAGCTAATGCTCAGATCACGAATGGAACCAGAAGCCAGCAGTCTTGGTGGGAAGCTGAGAGAGAGCACAGAGAGGGAGTGCGGGAAGGGAAGGCAAGGCGGGACAGAGGAGAAATCATACCTTAAGCCAAATCATAGCCCGCAATTGGAGGCTGGTCCTCCAGCGGTATTTGCATACTGACTATTCACAGGGGGTCACAGAAAAAGAAAATTTGGCGAACCAAGTACAGCACCATATGTTAGAAATTAAAAATGCAGCTGGGTGTGATGGCGCACACCTTTAATCCTAGCACTTGGGAGGCAGAGGCAGGTGGATCTTTGTGAGTTCAAGGCCAGCCTGGTCTACAGAGCAAATTCCTGGACAGCTGGGGCTACAGGGAGACCCTATCTCAAAAAGACCAAAAAAAAAAAATTAAAAATGCATATATGGTTATATCTATGCAGGCACAAACTCCAGGTAAAAGATAGACACACCAGGCTTAAGGTCACTCTGGGACATATTTACTTCAGGAATAGTCAGGGCTGGCAAGCCTGTTGTTAACACATGGCAGCTAACAACAGTGATGACAACTGGGACAAGCCCCTTTAAACCCATTGGGTGGGACCTCAGGTAAAGGGGAAGAGGTCATAGATTGACAGTTTCTGGAGTAAGTGGACACCTGTGTGTCCCTTGGAATGCTGGGAGAGCCAGACCTAACAGTACAGAGAATGGGGTATTAGCTGTGAAGAACCTGACAATATGGGTGTTTGGAGAAACATAGAAGACTTTGGAAGTTTGGGCTAGAAAAACTGACTGCTGCCTTACAGCTTAACTGGCCATTCTAGTAGGAACCTGGAAGAAAGCAGTGCTGAGAAAAATGTAGTTCCAGAGGAAAATAAGGACTTAAGCAGCAACTGGAATATTTTGGCAAAGAATCTGGCTGGACTGTGCTCATAGCCCACATGCTTGCCTTAGGCTAAGTTGAAAAGCAATGGACTAATTTCTTTGGCTGGGGATATTTCAAAACAGCCTAATGTAGAATGGTGGCATGGCTATTAATGGTGAATATTATACTGATCTACAGTGAAAAAGAGCAGATGGGGCAAGAAAGAAATGTAGAATGTACAGTTTGGATTGGAAAAGTGCACTAGGAAGGTTAATGTTGGAGCCAAGGCATGTGCTGAAGAGAGGATCCCTTTGATAAGGAGGCTAAAGTGATTAAAGCGAGGCCTAGAGATTTACAAGCAAACAATGGAAAGAGTACCTTCAGGGCAAGACCACACCCAACTAAGCCTCCAACTTTTAAAAAGAAAATGCTGAAGGGGTTTTCTACTCCAGCAAGTCCAGGGCAGAGAACAGCCTGCCCTGTGGTTGAAGTAAGCCAGGGTCCATTCTAAACTTGGAGCCAAACTTGGCAGTCTCATTCACATGGTGAATGAGAGGTATGAAAGTTGCAAGAGTGAAAGGGTCATCAGTTCTTCCTCTGCAGTTTCAGAGAGCCCCTGAGGCCAGACAGAGTGCAGCAGGGGAGTCCCTGCATAAAGAAGGCCCTGATAGGCCATCGAGTGAAGCTGTGAAGGTGAAGCCTGGTTGGCGATGGAGACCCCAAGAAGACATTTGAGATGCCTGAGCTGTGAGATATTTGCCAAGGAGAGCTGTGTAGGAAGCTTCCTTGCCACCAGCAGGTACAGTGCAGTCCTGCTAAGGGAAGGGGAGCACAATGCCTGCCCTGTGGTCACTGTGGGGAACTGACCCCTTGGCACAGAGGTCAGTCAGTTACTTCTGTAACCCGACCTGAGAGGTCCTTCCAACTCAGTTCCTTAGCCTGGGACGATGGAATGCTTCCCACTTTGGCCATGCTTTTCCCACCTGCCCAAAGACTGCTGGCCCCTGGACAGGAATTTCAGGCTGATGGCTGATGGCCTATCTTCAGCCTACGCCCACTCACAATTCACTTCACAGCTGGCAATCTGATAGATCTCCTCCCAGTCCCACACCAGCTATCCAGGTTGACAGTCTGATGGACTGCCATCCAACCCACTGGTAACCCACTGGTAACTTTAACAAAATTCCTGGCCATTATTTTTGAGTGCATACATGGCCAGGAATTCTTTGTAATGATGGTAATGGAGAATTCGATTTATTGCCTGCTACAGCTTGCTTTTATAAACAAAATGATGTCAGCTCCCAGAGCCAATCACAGACCCACAGTTCTGTACCACTGCACACTGCTGCCCCACGCAGCATCCTGCACCTGGGCCACATTGCTTGCTCCTTCCTGGGGTGGGGTCAGAGAAATCCCATGACTCTCACCCACATGGTGCCCTGAGGGGTGCTAGCTGAGAACTAGCTCCCCAATTCCAACAGAGCTGCATACAGGGAGTGGTACCAGCCCAAGAAAGAGATGCATGTTGTACACAAAGCTGGAAGAGCTGAGCCATCTGAGCTCTTAGGAAGTAAAGTCCCAGAAGTCACATGTAGAGCTAATGGATGTGGTTCTGCTGGTTTTTGGTCCTGTTCTGGTCCAGTATTTCCTCACTCTGCCTTCATTCCTCCCTTTTGGAATGGGAATGTGTATTCGGTTCCACTGTATGTTGGAAGTATGTAATTTGTCTTTTGATTTCACAGGAGCTTACAGTTAAGAGATTAGCCTGGGTCTCAGAAGACACTTTAGCTCCCTTTTGGAATGGGAATGTGTATTTGGTTCCACTGTATGTTGGAAGTATGTAATTTGTCTTTTGATTTCACAGGAGCTTACAGTTAAGAGATTAGCCTGGGTCTCAGAAGACACTTTAGACTTTGAACTTTTGAATAGAATTGAGACTGGTAAAGACTATGGGGACTTTTAAGGTTGGAGTAAATGAATTTTGTATTTTATATGGTCACAAGGGGCCAGGGAGTGGAATGTGGTGGTTTGAATTAGAATGCCTCCCCTTCCCCCCCATAGGCTCCAAGTATTTTGACTTTTTGTCCCTAGTTGGTGGTGCTATTGTGGGAGGTCTTGGAAGGGTGGCCATGCTGGAAGAAGCTTGTCATTGGGGGCAGGCTTACAGAGTTCAAGAAAAGCCTTGACAATCTCCAGCCACCCTCTTTGCTTCCTGTGCCTGCTTGACGATGTGAACCTCAGCTATCTACTCTGCCGCCTCCTGCCACCAGGCCTCCCTCCCATGATGGACTCTAATTCCCCTGGAACTGTCAACCATAACTCAAATAAACTCTTCCTTTTATAAGTTCCCTTGGTTGTGGTGGTTCTATCACAGCAACAAAAATGACTAATACACATACCGAAGAAAACCACAATCTGACATCAGCATTCAGTGATCTTCGCAAAATCGATGTGCTGAGTCTGCATGTGTTAGCCCTGACATAGAAAGATCATCTATTTTTCTTTTTTTTTCAAAGCCAATTTTTATTGAAGCTTTGTGCATTTCATACAAAATTTCCAAACAAATCTAGACCCATGCCCTCTTCCTTGCCCCTCCCCCCACCAGAGCTCATGCATTCTGCCAAACATGTTTTTCATCTTTTTCTCAATCTCTTTTAAAATTTTCGATGCAGAAGTTTACTGTTTCAAGCAGAAGTTCACAGTTTCAGTTAGTTCTTTGACCCAGTCTTTTTGTTGTTGTTGATGTTGTTGTTGTTATTCCTTCCAATTTGCATCACTCCAAAATATGCACATATGCATGCCACATATATCATAGGTTTTAGCATATTTGGCTTATGATATTTTTTTTCTTTATTAGGCTGAAAGATGTCATGTTTGAAGGCTCCTCCTTGGCAAGCCCAAACCACCATCAGTTCTGCCCTTGTGCTCCACACTGGGGTTTTCCCTTCCCATGGTCACCAAATGAGGTCCAGTAAGCACCACATCCTGTCTTGATTTTCCTGTACTGGTCTCCATGATACAGCCTGGGTAGTCCAACAATGGCAGTCTATATTCTGAAGAAGCAGAAACCCCAGTGGTAGCTCAGTCCACAAGCTGGATGTCTCAGCAGTCCCCATCTGACACTGAAGGTTTGGAGGATTCTTGGGGAGACATGAGTCTTCAGTCCATATTGGAAGGTTGAAAAGCTGTGTCTCATGTCTTTGAAGGATGGCAAAAGCAGTGGCAGCCACAGGGTAGCTGCACTTGCCAGTAAGACAGGCAAAACAACTGTGCTCTTTTTTTTTAACTTTCTGTCTTTTTACTAAGATTTCAAGTTTGATTTATTTATTTATTTATTTATTTATTTAATTTATTTTTGGTCTTTTCAAGACAGGGTCTCCCTGTAGCCCCAGCTGTCCTGGAACTCACTCTGTAGACCAGGCTGGCCTTGAACTCACAAAGATCCGCCTGCCTCTGCCTCCTAAGGGCTAGGATTAAAGGCATGCACCACCACACCCGGCGATCTCAAGTTTTATACCTGAAAAGAAGTACAATTTCTCAGGCCTTACTGTTTATTTATTTATGGTTATACTTTCCTTTTGGATGTTTAAGGCCACAGAGTTAGCCCAGATTAACCAAGGTTTTTGTTTTCTCAAGGTCAGTTGAGGCTCCTTTTGGCTTTTCATTTACCAGTTCTATCCACGTGAGGACAGTCAAGTCTTGCTAGACCAGGCTTCCCTTTCTGAAGCAGAAAGCTCATCTATTTTTCAAAAGGTTTCCTAAACTCGAGCATGCTGCGGAGTTCTGGCTCTAGAGGCTGACTTGCCCTGAGCATCTTGGATGCACAGGGTGGCTCCTCCCTGTCAGGCCTGTAGTAGTGTGCTCATGTGTGAAGCCCACAGTCACTCCCACTACTCCCGACCAGGACCCTGGTCAGCTCCCAGCATGCCTTCTGAAACATATCCTAGCCTGTGCGTGGGCCAGTGTCTGGGGTTTTGTGGCAGGGAGGCCTTCCCAGCAGCCTTGCCTGCCGCGTCCTGCCTCTCTCCCTCTTCCTCCCCTGCCTTCTTCCCTCCGTTCCTATTTATTTCCTCTCTCCTCTTCGGCTTCCTCCTACCTTCTTCTCCTGCATGGACTCCCAGATAGTCACTGATTGTGGGTCTTCTGGGAGAAGAAACCCTGGCTAAAGCTGACAAGGAAGCCATGCTGTTTCAGGAAACGGCCATTGGTTGAAGTAGGCTCTTAGGTAAAGTGTCAGTCCAAATTGACCTTTAGCACTTTGGACGGTTAGGATACTCTGGTAAACTTGGCAGTTCCTCTTCATGGTCAGATGGTTCAACATGTGCATGATAGCATCACTGGAGAAAACAAGCCCCCTCTGTCTTAGGAGTTCATCCAGGATGAGTGCCAAAAGCTTGAGCAAGGAAATCACCGCCTGAGCTCTAGCGCAGGAGCCGAGGACATGGCTCCTCTGGTGAACCGCCTGTCATACAAACATGGACCTGCATTTGGATCTCTGCACCCACATGAAAGTCAGGCACCGCGCATGCCTGGAATCCCAGCACTGAAGAGGTGCAGACCCCAGGAGCTCACTGCCCAGCCGGCCTCGGCTTCATTTCCCAACATCCTGTGAGGAAGTCATGTGCTGCTGCTCTAAAAGGGGAACCCCCTTTCCCCTTTTGGGTCTGGGGAACAGGAGGCTTGAAATGGAGGCACATTTGTTTAAGATCATAGGTGAGAGCTAGCTCAGCGTTAGGAGCAGGTAGGCGTGGCTGTGGAGCAGACTCTCCTCCCTGGCCTGTCAGGTCCTTTGAGAGCCTTTGCTGCCAGCAGTGCTCAAAACTCCATGGCAGATGTCCAGCTACACCTGAGCTGCCTCAAGGGAGGGAGAAGAATGGGCCAATGCATCTGAGAAGAATGGGGCCAATGCATCTGAGAAGAATGGGCCAATGCATCCGAGAAGAATGGGACCAATGCTTCTGAGAATGGGACCAATGCTTCTGAGAAGAATGGACCCATGCATCTGAGAAGAATGGGCCAATGCATCTGAGAAGAATGGGCCAATGCATCTGAGAAGAATGGGACCAATGCTTCTGAGAAGAATGGGCCAATGCATCTGAGAAGAATGGACCAATGCATCTGAGAAGAATGGGACCAGTGCATCTGAGAAGAATGGACCCATGCATCTGAGAAGAATGGACCAATGCATCTGAGAAGAATGGACCAATGCATCTGAGAAGAATGGGACCAGTGCATCTGAGAAGAATGGACCCATGCATCTGAGAAGAATGGGAACGATGCATCTGAGAAGAATGGGCCAATGCATCTGAGAAGAATGGGCCAATGCATCTGAGAAGAATGGGACCAGTGCATCTGAGAAGAATGGGCCAATGCATCTGAGAAGAATGGACCAATGCATCTGAGAAGAATGGGACCAGTGCATCTGAGAAGAATGGACCCATGCATCTGAGAAGAATGGGAACGATGCATCTGAGAAGAATGGGCCAATGCATCTGAGAAGAATGGGCCAATGCATCTGAGAAGAATGGGCCAATGCATCTGAGAAGAATGGGCCAATGCATCTGAGAAGAATGGGCCAATGCATCTGAGAAGAATGGGCCAATGCATCTGAGAAGAATGGGCCAATGCATCTGAGAAGAATGGGCCAATGCATCTGAGAAGAATGGGCCAATGCATCTGAGAAGAATGGGCCAATGCATCTGAGAAGAATGGGACCAGTGCATCTGAGAAGAATGGACCCATGCATCTGAGAAGAATGGGAAAGATGCATCTGAGAAGAATGGGCCCATGCATCTGAGAAAGGGACCGATGCATCTGAGAATGGGGCCCATGCATCTGAGAAGAATGGGCCAATGCTTCTGAGAAGAATGGGCCAATGCATCTGAGAAGAATGGGCCAATGCATCTGAGAAGAATGGACCAATGCATCTGAGAAGAATGGACCAATGCATCTGAGATTAAAATCCCCCAAAACTGGGGACTGGAGAGATGCCTCATTGGTTAAGAGCACTGACAGCTCTTGCAGAGGAACAGGGTTTGATTCCCAGCACCCACTTGGTGGCTAAGAACCATCTTTAACTCCAGTTCCAGGGGAATAAGATGCCCTCCTCTGACCTCTGCAGGATTGCACAACACGGGTGCACAAACCTACATGCAGACAGTACACTCATACACATAAAAAATTAGCCGGCCGTGGTGGCATACGCCTTTAATCCTAGCACTTGGGAGGCAGAGGCAGGTCTTTGTGAGTTCAAGGCCAGCCTGGTCTACAAAGTGAGTTCCAGGACAGCTGGGGCTACAGGGAGATCCTGTCTCGAAAAAAAAAAAAAAAAAAAAAAAAAAAAAGGAAGAGAACTTTGTAATAGATGAATCAGGAAGTGTAGCAACTCCTGGAAACACTATTTAGTTTTGATTCGGAGATATTTTGTACCCCCTGGTGAGGTGCAATTAGTAGTACTGTTGCCTGTGAATTCTGGCCAAAGAACACAGAAAATGTTGGTCTTATTAGCCTGTAAGTGCAAGAACCAGTTCTGAAGTTTTCGTGATTTGCTGCTACCTCAGCCAGTTATAGGCAGGAAGTGGGTGAGGTTTATATGAGAACACACTGCCACACCCATGATTGCTGCAGCTGGACAGCTGGACAGTGAGCTCCTCTGAGCCTCTCTGTGGAGAGCCAGCACTCAGGAGTCTGCCACACCACACTTAACAGGTCATAAAGTTTTTATTTATGTGTTTGCATGTATTGGCTGCATGCATGTAAGTGCATGTGTGTCATGCAGTGCCCACAGAGGTCAGAAATGGGAGTCAAATTTCCCTGGAACTAGTTACAGATTGTTGCTAACAGCCACATGGATGCTATGTATCAAACCCGAGTCCTCTGCAAGAGCAGCTAGTGCTCTTAACCACTGAGCCCTCTTCATCCTGAAAATAAATCTTAAAAAATAAAATAATGCTTGGAATCATTAACCTTTTGTGTGTGCTTGATAAACGGCCCTGATTTCCCACCTGCTCCAACCTACGGCAGACTCTCTGCCAGGGTCCGGATTATCTCTAGAATGAGCTCTGTGAGCACAAGCTGGAAGTGGATCACCTAAGCCAGAGTTGCTGATCAGTGTGGAGAACCAGCTGCTGAGGGAAAGCTTTTAATGAATCTCAGCAGCTTCACAGAACAAATGCACACATGTGTGATGATGGCCTGACTCCAGGAGGCTTTAAGTTCCAGGAGAGTGAAATTTCTGTTTACTATTGTAAAGTGGGCACGTATCTCTAGAGAATGTTTATATTTTATAGGATCCTGTTGTCTTGCATTTAATACAATTTCAGATATTTTCCCATGTCAAAGGCTTCATTGTTCTCTAGTACTACTCTACTACAGTCTTCAAGTGATTCAACACAAAATTATCTTAAAAAACAGGATACTACCCTTGCCTTTGAGGTGAACTAATTTAATTAACTCGCTTAAGATCTCTCCCATCACTAAGGTTCCATTATTTTATGACAAAACCAATTCTAGAAGCTTGCTTCTCCTACAAGACTAGGATTTGGGACATGATCCTGTAGAACATAAGAGGTAAGTCCTTGCCGTGCGTGGTGGTGCATGCCTTTAATCCTAGCACTTGGGAGGCAGAGGCAGGTGGATCTTTGTGAGTTCAAGGCCAGCCTGGTCTACAGAGTGAGTTCCAGTACAGCTGGGGCTACAGGGAGACCCTGTCTTGAAAAGACCAAAACAAAACAAAACAAAACAGGTAAGTCCTATGAATCTTAACACAGCGACTGGGGTGGGAGGCCGAAGGAGGCTCAGTGATGTTGGAGGACACTCCTGAGGTATGGGGAGCATTGGGGCAAAGCAAAAGGATGTGGGGCTAGGGAAATGGCTGTCACTGATGTGCTTGCCACAGGAGCTGGAGAATCTGTGTCATATCGGCAGTACCCACATACAAAACTAGGCATGATAGTGTGTACTCTGTAATCTCAAGTGCTGGTGAGGCAGAGACAGGAGCATCCCTGGAGCTCTCAGGCCAGCCTAGCCAGACACAAGGTGGGGTGGCTCCTGAGGAGATACCTGAGACTGACGTCGGGGCTCCTGGACAAACCACGCACCTGTCCTCCCCCCCACACACACATCAAAGCGCTGTTCTTGAAACCATCCTCTCATTAGCTGCTGACCTCTGCTAGATTTTCTGAGTATAGACAGCCATTGTTGGAAAATGTGTCACATCTGGCTTTCAAGCAGGCAGTCTTAAATGGGAGCAGATGCCCATTTGCTTAGTGAAGGATCCCAACCTGGCCACCGTACTTACACAATGGAAGAGCCCAGATTTGCTCTTACAGCTGGTCCAAGTGAACATCAGCCCTCACAGAGGTATCCTCAGACTTCAGGCCAAAACCACTAGTGGGTCTTGCCAGCATTTTAGTGGGTTACACACTTTTTCATGAAAAAGCAAATCACTCAAAGAGTATTGTTTTGTGAAATACTTGTTTTTTCAGTGTTAATGGGTTAATAAACCACAGTGTAAATGTTCTTATTGTGGCTCACAGGTGAAAAGTCTAAAAGCCAGCACTAAAGTGGCTTCTCTCTTTAAAATGGAAAAGAAGGGAGATCTCCTGAGCCCAGCGGAAGGAAGAGCAGGAGTCAGGTAGGAACTGGGTGCCTCAGCAGAGCTGATTGTTGATCCCTTGGTCCACCTGTCTTTGGCTTGATTGGCGTTTGTGGCTGTGGGGTCGGAGTTATCCTCCCAGCCGGGATTAAAGGTGCGCTTGTAGTGCCGGGCGTGGTGGCGCACGCCTTTAATCCTAGCACTTGGGAGGCAGATCTTTGTGAGTTCAAGGCCAGCCTGGTCTACAGAATGAGTTCCAGGACAGCTGGGGCTACAGGGAGACCCTGTCTCGAAAAGATTAAAAAAAAAAAAAA